>PVJD01001791.1:0-240098 GCA_004026545.1 Mormoops blainvillei | reverse complement strand
GGCGCACGTCAAGTAGCCCTGGCTCTGGTTTGGGTGGTATAGGAGCACTTTAAGAAGGCATGGAGGTGGGAGCTTTTGGTCCCAACTAGGTGGCTCCTGAGGCCAAATTTCCTGAGTGAGGGTGGTCCTGGGGGCAGGATGGGGGTGGGGTGCAGGAAAGAGGGAAGGGCTAATGTTAATCCAGCACCTACCGTGGCCAGGTATCGTACTGCCTGCCCAGTCCTGGAATCATGCTCTCACTCCCCGTCTGAGGGGTTGATGCTGTCATCCCCCCATGACAACCACCAGCCTGAGGCTTGAAAGGTCGCATGACTTGTCCTGGGACTTCAAACTCTGGCGGTCTGATCCAACAGGGAACACCAACCCTCATGTAAGTACCTACAGGGAGTTCTGGAGCCCGAAGGAGGGTCCCATGCATCACAGTAAATACATGGCCTCTCTGAGGAGAATTCTCTCCTCACCTGCTCATCCTTGAGGGCAATTCAAGCATCACTGCTGCCTTGAAAGCACTGAAGCCCCAGGTAGACTCAGCTGTGAGCTCTTCTACAGGTATGTCAGGCACGTCCCCCGCATTTTTGTAATCATCTAGTCCCTTCTGGCTTCTGCTCCCAAGATTCAAGGCCTCCCAGAACAGAGCAGAGTGGACATTTCTGCCTCTCTGGTACCTGCCACAGAGCGATAATCACTAAAACTGGCTAACAGTCACTGAGCACATACCATACACTAGCAACTTGAGTGGGCATCTCATGTTTTGTGTTTCGGGGTGCCCAAATAAATTTTTTGCTTTTCATTGAAAAGCAATACGTTCATGAGAAAATGTAACTATCTTGGCCCTTTTGGCTCTGTTTTCCCAGGCACGTGGTATCTCTTTCAATATGTGGTTTTAAATAGTTTTTTGTAATGGAAGTTTTTATGAGTTAGAATTTTTTTCTGATCATTTTCTAGCCAAAGGATTTTCTTACAGCCTTATGGGCAATAAAATTGACATCCCCAAAAGTTGCATGTATATTATGCATATAATTTGGTGAGTTTGGGCATATGCGTATTCCTCTTAAACCATCACCACAACCAAAGAGCATCTCATTTAATCAGCACACAAGTCCACAAGGTCGATAGTCTAATGCTGGTTACCGTGGTTAACACAGCAGAAGGTAACTGGTTGTTCTCATAAGTCCATAAGAAGTTCCTGATTGGAAAGTGGGGAGGGGCTGTCATGGACACTACTGGCGCCCATGTAACTGCCGTGTTGGCGCCAATGGCTCACAGCTGTCCCCCTTTCCAGACGACTGACCTTGGTGAAATGGTGGGGGGAGGGGAAAGGCGGCTTCTTTGCCTGGCAGTTACAGCCCCCACCTCCTGTGGTGCCCCTGGGAGTCCTCAGTCCTTGACAGATACAAAGGATGCCCTGACCCCCCACCCCGGAAGTGGTACCAGCTCTAAGGTGGAACTTACGCTATAGAGCCCCCGTGGGGTCAGGACAAGGCTAGTCCCCTGCTGAAACCACATCCTCTCTTACTCCTTTACCTGTCCTCACCAGCTTTCCACACTCCCTTTGCCCCGAGACCCCTTCTTCAGGGACTCACTCCGACCCCTCTCTCTGGCTCTGCTTCAAGGGAACCTGGCCTGAGTCAGGAGCTATCTTCTGCGTGCTGATGGAGGCCCTATGTTCAATACAGTTCCAGTTGCCCCAGGGCTCTACATCCTGCCAGCCAACTGGGGAGGAGAGAGAGAGAGAGGAGGGCCACGAAGGAGGGTGGGGGAGTCAGGCCTGGAAGCGGTACCCACTGCTCCTTCCCACATTCTGTTGGCCAAGTCTTAGTCATGGCCGCACCTGATTGCAAGGGAGGCCGTGCAGTTCTCCTAGCTCTGTGCCACGAGGAGAGGAAAGCGGGTTTGTGACCAGCTAAGCCCAGCTCTGTAATGACACCTCATTTTAAAGGTGAGAAAACTGAGGTTTAGAGGTTTTTAAATAACTCACTCCAGGTCACAAAGTCAAGAGTATAAACACAGTCTGATGTCAGAATCCATGCCCTTGACCACACGTCCACGTCGCCACTTACAAAGTGCATGGAATGTTGTCAGTGATTGAAGATGCTGTGGGTCCTATTTGGGGCAGGCACCTTGTCCCCAAGGCTGTATGGGCAGGGTTTTATGTCACCAGACTGTGAAATCCACTCTGACTTGGTTGAGACTTCCCTCATTTGAATTATAAAATAAATGATAACTAAGTGCCCTTCCTCTACTTCTTCCCAGAGAGACCACTTGAGCAGAACGTTTCTAAATTTCAAAGGTGAAGGTACAAGACATTTGTGATGATGGGATGGGAGCAAAGGGGCGAAATAAACAGAACTTTAATATGGCACCATTCACTCTCCCTTCAAAGCTTGAAATCTCTACTGGGAACTTCCTGATGCTCAGACTTCTGGCCTCATAGCTAACCTGCTGGTGGCTCACCCCACTCCAGCTAACGTAACTTCTTTCTGAATGAGAGGGCAGAAGGATTTCCAGAATGCAGGGGGCATGGGATTGCCTAGGTTCACATCCTAGGTCTATCATTTGATGGCTGTGTAGCTTGGGAAAGGTTATGTCCTAGTGTTTATTCTTTAATACCCGCCTCATGATTATTGCAGTGAGGGTGACACAAATCAGTATTCGTTTCATGAAGCACAAGCCTCTGCAGCTCAAGCTCATGCAGCCAGCCCTCAACGTCTGCAGGGTTCCCATCTGCAGGTTCAACTGACCATGGCTACAAAACAGTATTTTTGACCTGGCTGGGAATCTGAGGATGCTGAGGGCGGACCATATGCATTGTTCTGCACTACCGTATACACGGAATGCAAGCTTCCATGGAGTCTGGTATCTCCAGGGGTCCTGGAACAAACTCCCGCAGATGTTAAAGGTCAACCGTATACTTTTGCTACTATTATTTTTATGCGTTAACAAGGTCCTTCCCAGCCTAGGGCTTAACTGTAGGCAAGAATCTGTCCGGACCTATAGCCTCACCTCCTCCAGGTCCCAGGCTCACTGTCACATCTTGAGGGGAGCCTTCCCTAACCTCTCATTCCCCACCTAGGACTTAGCTCCTCCAGTCTTCTTTGGCAAGATTGGGATTAGGACAAGATGAATGAGGCACTTCCTTTGGGTGCAAAATATAAGTGGGTGCCCCCCAAACCTCTCAGCACAGAAGATATATACTATTCTAATGCAATACTTTTAAATATCAAAATTAATGAAAAAAAAATTCCATGGTGAACAAAATAG
This sequence comes from Mormoops blainvillei, assembly GCA_004026545.1. Classification (NCBI taxonomy): domain Eukaryota; kingdom Metazoa; phylum Chordata; class Mammalia; order Chiroptera; family Mormoopidae; genus Mormoops; species Mormoops blainvillei. The sequence goes on along the minus strand of PVJD01001791.1, from coordinate 236,837 downwards.
CAAATTTTAAAGATAGGCTGCGCTGAGCCATGTTGGTGCCTGAGGCCGCAGGGAAACATGTGCGCCTGGCTTTCTTGCGGGCAAACTCTCCATTGCATTACAGCGTCTGTCTCTTTGCTTACTTTGCTTTCACTGGGGGGGGATTCCCATATTTGCCAATTTCTTGTGACCAACTGGCAATCTTAAAAGATTTTAAAATTTACTTATGATGAAATAAAATTATAATAAATTCTGCTTTGGAATACATAAAATATTTAAACAGAATATAATGTGTGTTTCAATATACCTACTTTTAAATTTCCAATTTTTTTTTAACTACTGTAATGTTCTGGGGGAAAATGAACAATTAAAATATGTAAAATCATGCATATAGGCGTATATACTTCCTTTTGCCTTCGGGTCCAACATGGCTTGATATGACACGTGTCTGTGCTTAAATTTTGGATATTTTGTTCAGCAAGGATGTTTTTGTATTCATTTTGAGTTTAAAATATTAGCCTAAAGTCTCCAACTTTTTGCCATGTTTGTTTTTTGTTTGTTTGTTTTGTTTTATTTGGCGGTTACTTAAATTTTGCATCCTGGGCAAGGCCTCACTTGCCTCACCCTAATCCTGATCCTATTCTTTGGTGATGCTAATCACAACTCCAATGAAATAATCATGCCATTGTTTGTCTAATTCGCTTGCATACAAGGACTGTTTTGCTCTCTGCTGTGTTCCTTGCACTGTCACTATGCCCGCCCCCTCAGCCGTGCAAAATCGTTTGCTGAACCAATGAACAAAGAGATTTCTAAAAGGGGCTGCTCTGGATCTCGTCTGCAGTTTCAGTTCACTTCTTCACATTGTTTAATTAAGTAAGCACTTATTCAACACCTCCGGTGGCTGAGTGTTTGCCATGCAGCTGCAGAGATGGTAAAGGCAAGGTCTCTACTCTTGGTGAGCTCGGCTGGTGGTGAAGACGAATCTAGAAGTAGTTTGCTTCCATAGGAGAAGTGCTGAGGGACAGAGGCCACAAGTGGGGAGCTGGGAGAGCACAGAAGAGGGGTACAAGCTCACCCTGGATGTTCAGGGCAAGGTTGGTTTAGAGTTGATGTTGTAGCCAAGTTATGGAAAAGAATAGGGGATAGGCAGGTGGACAAGCAGGGAGACTGAGTTTTGGACAGAGAGCACAGCATGTGCAAAGGCCCAGGGGCAGGAAAGAACATGCCATAAATGTGTGGGAACTTCTAGCAGTCTGGTGCTTTGGAGCAATGAACAAGGCACTAGAGAGCAGCTAGGTCAGCCCTGTAGAAATGGTCTGGGCAGATTCCCACAGTCCACTACGCCAGCATCTTCTGTCATGGGTGACCTGTGCAACTCCTTTCCAAAGGGCATGACCTGGATTCCACAGGTTGCTCTAGGGGATGCACGCCCAGCTGTTTTCTGAGACAGTTAGATATATGGACAGATAATTGGGAGTGTCAGGGAGTCCTTTGTTATGTACAAAAAAGAGCTGAAACTTAGCAGAAGCCTGGTTATAGTGCTAAATTCAGATGCACCACTCCCCCTACCCAAAACTCAACTGCAGCCAATTCAGCATGTGTCCCCTCATCTCTTTGATATGCATCCAGGGTTGTCACCTGCCACTAGGCTGTCACTCACACGGAGTAGGGGTTTAATAGCATGGAGTTCCCTCTTGAAGCAATCTCAGCCAGGCCCTGACACCAGATAGAGCGTTGTTACGGCTGAGGCACATATGTCTGTTACAACCCTCTGATCCAAAGTCACAGTTGAAGCAGTGGACACCACCCCTTTGCCAAACAATTGTCAGTCCCTGGCCGTGGGTTTAGAAAGCTTATCACAAGGGCCTGGTGGGGCTTCCTGTCGTAACTTTGCACAAGGTGTGGGCTTATCTTTCGGGAAACTTTGGAGTTGTAAGCGAGGTACAAACCCTTCCCCGCGGCCCATTTCATCTGAGATGAGTGTCATCGCTCACAAGGAGATAAAAAGTACCCTGCCCTGGTTGTTAAGGTTTACATTATCAGCTCCTGGAGACTGTATCAAGAAGACATTTATGGTGGCATTTGACCTCAAGGAGAAATCTGGGCCATTTGATGGTGATTATGGCATTTTTATCTGTGTCTGTTGAACATCAACTCCCAAGGGCAGCAGCGTCCCGCCAATAATCTGGTTTCAGTGGTCACAGCTGGACAGAACACATCCTGAGGACACTCTGCCAGGGAGGCAAAATCTGGCTATATCTGCAAGGCTAAGAGGCATCCAGTTGGTCTGGGGAAAAGAAGACCTTTCCATAGTTACCCAACTTAGCCCCTCAACAAGTGTGAAGGTCCCTTAGTCACTCTGGGCCTCAGTTTCCTCATGAGTAAGAGGGGAATCATTTTGCCTGTCACCCAGGATCAGCAATGTTAAGTGCACGCAGAGAGCCCAACATTCAGCAGATGCTTGATCGGAGGAGTCTGGGGACTTCTACACATGGTTCTGTTCTCTATGCTCCATAGATTCTCTGATCAAAACCAGAAAAGGAAGTGCATCCAGCACAAAGGAAGTTAGTAGGAGGAGCTCCCTGCAAATGACGAGCCCCAAAGTTGGGTCTTTCTCATGACATTTCTTTCTTTTTCAAACAGGTCACACTTCTAGATGTGTAATTTACTTCACATATATTGTTGCACTGGTCAAATACTGATTAATTTTGTGTTCTGGAACTTTGGGGAAATAAGGGCAGGTGTATGCAGTCTCAGTTTGGCTTCTGACTCACGAATCGTCTCCAGCTTTGCCTGAGGCCACCGGGGGGACTGGAATCTCCCAGCCAGAACGCTTTACTGCGAGTGCGTTGGCTTCTGACTCCATCCCCTGGTGCTGACGCTGGTGGTCTCTACATCCAGTTCTGACTGTCCGCATGGTCTTGGGCAAACTCTCTCAGGTCCTTAATCTCGCCTTCTGTAAAATGAAGAGCTTGCATGGAATATTGTCAATGTATCTTTCTGCTTCTACTGAGTTCTCTGCTCCTGTTTGTACACACTGCCTGTATGTACACTGATCATCCAAATTTCTCCGCACCCCAACCCATTCGCCCAAGAGCCTGCCTCTTTGCTTCCTTCAAGATGGCAGCAGTCAAGGTTACAGTGTTTTTGCTGACAGGCAGATTTGGCTCAAATCTTAGTTTTGCCTTTACAAACTGTATGACATTGGAATGGTGTGTTTATCTCATCTTCCTGGACCCCAGTTTCTTCATTCGTAAAATGGAAAAGCAGCCAGAGACAAAACCAAGCCAAATGAGCAGGGCCGTGTTCTAATAACAGCACTTTACTGATGGAGAAGGAAATTCACGTTTCATATAATTCTTACGTGTCACACAATAGAATTATTTCAACCACCGAAAAACATACTGCGCTTATGGGCTGTCTCAAAAGAGATGGAAGGCCAGATTTGGCCTGTGGGCCATGGTTTGCTGAACCTGTTCTAGTCTTTTCTCCCTTCCTGAGCTCTGTCTCTGGGGCTGTGGAGACTAAGCCCATCCTTCCAGAATCCCTTGTCTTCTGAGCTTCGTAAGTGGTGACCAAGGGTGTAGACTCTGGAGTTCGACAGACTTGGCTCCAGTCTTGGTTTTGCTACCTGCTAGCTGAGTGACATTGAACAAGTTGCTTCACGTCTCTGAGCTTTATTTCCTCTCCATAAACTAGAAATGACAAGAGTGGTATCTGCCTGCTCGGAGTGAAGGGAAAGGGCCCCTCAGTGGGAGAAGTGTCAGAGAATATATGGCCATCTTTCATCCATGATGAGAATGGAACTAGGGAGGTGACAAGGACATCTAGGACACAGGTCCTCTATACCCAGCACTGAGCTAGTTGCTGGAGCCAAAACACTCCATGAAATGACACACAGCTCTTTTCCTCAGGGGATTTACAGTCTGACAGAGTATGAAAATAGGCAATTATAACAAATAGGGTTAAATTTCAGGTAGCGTGAAGGCAAGAGTGGAGGGGGTTCCAAACTTTATTTGCCTGCAAAAAGAATACTTCTCTCAAACTGCCTTGAAGACCAGAAAGGAGCAGCTGCTGGGGACTGAGGGGGGCTGACATGGGGCGTGAGGCAGGGTGGGGCTGTTTGCTGCAGGGGTGCGGGCTCAGGATGTGTGCTTGGAGGTGTGTTTGTATGTCTCTGGTGGGTAATTTGTGGGTGTGTGGCTGTGTGATGACAGATGAAGGGCGGCTCTGATGTAACGAGAGACATGTTTGCATCTGTGACTTGAAACACAGGACTTTGGGGCTGTGAGGGTCTTGGAGATGGTCTGGTCTGGATTCTGGTCCCCTTTTCTTTTCACAGGTGGCTAAGAGAAGGACCGGTCTCAAGCCACTCAGCCAGCTAGTCTCCTGACCCCTCACCCTAACTCACTGCACAGCCAAGCCCAGCCAGGTTCCGGTGAGCTCTGCAGCTGAGTTCAGACAACGCTCCCAGCCCCGCCTGGTCCTGGGTTGACAGAGGAAGGCGGGGTGAGGTCTCGGAAAGACAAAAGTGCATGTTTATGGCAAAGAACTAGGCACGGTTCCAGGCACCATTTTCAGTAAGCGTTAGTTGAACTTGAACCTACATTTTGTTTGTTTCATTGAAAGCAAATTTGAAAACTGCCATTTAAAATTTGACTGACAGTAAAATTCTTACATTTCCATTTCCCCGAATAAAACCCCCAATGTTTAAATTGTATAAGCCAGAGGTGTGATTTCAGGGGAGGTACCGTTGTGTTCCAAGATGCCCTTAATGTGCTTAAACTATGAACTGGTTTATGAAAATCTTGGAGGGGTTTCAGAAGCTAGAAAGGGTCTTTGTCCAGAATCAGGTTTGTTATATCACAAGAGGCATGCAGGTTTTCGACCTGCGGCTTTTGGTGACAGTTCTGTAGTCCAAATATGAGGTATGATGCTTAGTGATGACCTGGCCTCTTCATGTCCCGACCTGGCAGCAGGTACGGTACCTCCTGAGCCAAGGTCAGGCCCTCTGCCCGGTGTGATCCTGATTCAGCCCCACAGTGTGGGAACCTCATCTCTCAGACTAGGTGGTGCCAAGTATGAAAGCCTCGCTACGTGCCTGGCAGATGTTGGTTTGTGTTTCCATCCAGGATTGCCACCCCTGGGCCGGCCCCGAAAGCAGCCAAGTCCAAGAGGATATTAAGCTGCTCTGAGAATGCATTCTTAAAAAAAAAAAAAATACTGTTACTGTATGAGCTTTGCATAATCATTGCTGAAAAAATGAAAACAAAGCATACAGATAATCTAATAGAAGATAAAACCACACTAGGCAAAGATGACTACTTCTAAGTTTTTAGAATGTGTTCTTCCAGACTTTTCCCTGTGTGTGGTGTGAATGTATTTTTAAATGAAATTGAGAGCCTGCTGTATAGCCCTGTGAAACTGAGCAAGTGGCTTAGCCTTCCTGTACTTTGGTTGTTATGTTTCCCCCCCAGCAAAACAGGAGTGACGATATCCAAAGGACTATTGTACTTGCTCAGAACCTTGCCCCTGAGCCCTGGGAAGGCCGAGAAACATGGAGATATAATGCTCTGTGGACCGTCCTGGCTGAGCCCAGCCATGGAAGGATCCCAAGCCAAGCGCCAGCCACAGGAGTGAAAAGCTCTGCAAGTGATTCCGGCCCCCAGGCACTTGAGTCACCCTTAGCTATTGGAGTCATTCCAAATTAAGACCCCATGCACCGTGGAGCAGAGACAAGGCACCTCCCCTGTGGCCCTGACCGAACTCCCAGCTGGCAGAGGCAGGGAGCATTAAGAGTACGGGTGTGGTTTGTTTTGCAGTGGTACCTGGAATATCAAGCGATTGCCTTTGGGAGGCACTTCAGAGGCACCCTCACCTGGGCGTGGGCTCCGCCCCTCCACACATGCTCAGGGAACCTGTGGCTTGGCTCCTTCCTCTCTTCCCCGGTGCTTCTCTCTTGCTCATTCCTTCCATTCGACCTCCTCCCAGGGAAAAAGGCCTTCCCCTGACTCCACCATTTTGGCGAGCTACTAATCATTCCCTCACCTATCTTTGTCGGTTCCATTGAAAAAAATTTTTATAAGAGTTTATTTGAACCAAACTGATGACATATGCCAGGGAACAAGATCTCAAATGCTCCTTCAGTTCCATTCTTCAGAGTGCTTCCACATTTCCTACCTTGGCCCAGTCCATGGTGGCTCGTGCTGCTGGACCTCTGTCCTCAAGGTCATCACAAGACTCCACCCAAAGACCACTTCCTTCCACTTGATCCCTCCCAGTTCACAGACAGTCTCCTCTCCCTCAGCGTCCAGACTCCCTCAGTCTCCTCCGCTGTGTTCTCCTTCCTTACTCATGGTGTTGGGCAGTTTCCTTCTGTTCTCAGTCTACGTGTTATCCCTGGGGGCCGTTCTTTCCCCATTTTTGTGGGCGCGATTCTCGAATCCACCTCTCCAATAAGGAACTTCCTCTTGAGGTCTGCGTCCAAAATTTAATCTGCCCACAAGACATTTCCAGTCATCTTCTTGATGCTTCAGACTCTTTCATGACTTTTGGGTTCTTTTCATGGCACTACCGGGTCTTCTGTGAGACCTTGGCTTCTGGAGTCAAACAGACCTGGACGCAAATCCTGACTCAGCCACTTGAAAGATGGACATTGTCGAGACAGTGACTTCACTTCTCTGGTCCTCACCTTTTCCTCTGTTGCATGCAGACAATGACGTCCTCACTTCATAAAAATACAAGGCAGCAGTTGTTCAAAATGTAAATGTCATTACCAATAGTCATTTAAAAATAATATTACCTTTTCACGTTTAATACATGCTCACGTGTTTGGAACACGTGGAGAATTCTGGAAAGTATTTTGTCATTGAAGGCTAGGTCTTGTTACCACGTACATGCATTTCCCTTTGTCTTGTGTTTTTGTACTGTGGGTCTGTTTTTGGAAAACAGATTCTCCCAACATCTTTACCATTTTCCCGGCCTCTCAAGGTAGCAGGTGTGGTGTCATCTTTACTCTACCTCTGTCCCACCCCCTGATCCAGTAAGTCACTGAGTTCTGCTAACCGTAGCCCCAGATTTCTCGCAGACGCAATATCCCTTCTTCTGCATGGTCACTTTCATAATTTACCTGAGTTTCCAGTTGTCAGGCTTTATTTTAAAGTCCATATGGCCACTTTCCTCAAATAACAAAGCCGAATGTGCCAGCCCCTTGTTGGAAACACCCCTGTGGCTCTCCTTTGTCCTGGCATCCAGTCCAGCTCCTTCCTTTCCAGCCTCCTCTCTGTCCTCTCTCACCTCTACCCACTCCAGCCACGTTCCCCGGCAGTGCAAGGCTGGCCGGGTCTGTGCCTTTGTTCCTTCTGCCTCACATATCTGCTCTGCTTGGTTGGCCTGCGAACTCCTACTCATCCACCATGCGTGAGCCCAGTGCCAGCTCCCGTACAGAGCCTCCCAGTTGCTCTGTACCCCACTGCCCAGCCTTCATTGCTTCCTTCTCTGAGTACCCCGCCCCTCAGCCCTTTGCGCCTACCCTGGTTATAGCCCTGACCATGTGGTTTGATAAGTATCGGGTTGTTTGCTCTCCATGAATTCCTTATAAGAATTACATCTCCAGTGCTGGGTGCATAGAGTTGCTCAGTAAATATCTGCTGAACAAACAGATTGAGAGATGGAGTGGTGTTTTAAAGAGAGCAAAGCGTTCTATGGAAGAACACCTGAATTTGTGGCCCAGTTCCTCCACCGTTTTACCTGCACGGCTTTAAGCAAAGGACATCGCTGAGCCTTGTGGGTTTTTGTTGTTGGTTTTTTTTAACAGAGTCGTTGAGATGCTCCAGTGAGATAATGGAAAGGAAAGTGCTTTGGAAAATAAAAAACAACGTGCAAGTGTTCTTTATATGGTTATGATGAACCGAAAAATAAGTAGCAGGTGAGCGTTGCTCTGGTCTTGCCCGGTGAGCCTGGTCTGTACATGGCCATGGGGTCTTGGTTGAGGACGGGAAGTCCCTTGTCTAATGCCAGTAGCTGGGCGCATTCCGGAAAGCCCTCCTCCCAGTTCCCTTGGGGTCAGGTGAGGACCTTTCTGGCCACTCCCACCTTGCAGAGTTTGCCGTAGGCCCAGATGAGACAATGCATATTAAACATCGCTGTGGTTCAAGAGTCCGGAAAAGGCACTGGCACCACGCAAATGCAGGGCTTCTCCGGCGGGGCCTGTCACCTTCCCGGGAGGCCCGTGTTCTCGGCCCTTGCCTGAGATTTCCTGTCCCACTCTTGCTTTGCGTCTCGTTTGACTGAGGCCATGCCTTCTTGCTGCAAATCAAGCTTCAGGCTAGTCCCTCCTTTTGAATTTATCCGAGCGCTGGGGTAGCTTGACACCAAGTCTCACTTTCCTGAGAAGCTTGCTGATGGATTAGAATTCATATTTTCCCCAAATCCAGGAGGGAAAAAACCCTCCTTTCCTCCTCACGTTGTTCTCACGGGTTCTAGTGCAGGGGAGCTTCCTCTAACCTCCCAGACAAGGCGAGCTCCTTGCAACTCTATGACCTTGTGCCCTTGCTCATTAACTTGGTAATTCCATCACAGTTATTGCGATATTAACGTTTGTGTTTGTTTTCAGTCTCCCTTCTGGGTCACATCTGGTTCACTGCTGCTTGTTTCCCTTCTGCCTAGCACAGTGCTGGGCACACAGATGATGTCAATGGATATTTGTTAAGCAAAGAAGTGAAAGAATGTTCTGAACTTCCTCAGTCCCCTCTACAAGCTTTGCACGTTCTTACCTTGGCACTTCTGTTCCTGCTGTTTACCCAGCCAGGAAAGCACCCTTCTCTCTCTCCACACCCCTATTTCTCTCTGTCTCTGTCTCTGTCTCTGTCTCTCTCTCTCTCAAACACACACACACGCATGAATGAGCTAATGCATGCAAAGCAATTAGCCCAGTAGTGAACACACTAAGGGCACTTAGTAGACTTCACAGTAAGTGCACTTAGTAGGGTGCTTTAGCCCCACTTGAACTTTTCTATCCCGCTGAGGTTCTGCCCAAAACCTCCTGCATTACTCATAGCCTCGCAGACACACCACTCACGCAGTACTCGCACAAATGCACGGCTCTTGTCTTCTTCCATGGAGGTGGTATGGAGCTTATGGGGTCACATGGTGGGTGTTTTTATGGCCCTTTTCCAGATGGTGCGTCAGAGTAGAGAAGAAACTGGCCTGTTGCGCCCAGTCCTGTGCTTGGTTCCTGGTTGGGTGGGGAGGTGGGCAGATAAAATGACAAGCAAGACAACACCAGAGCCCTTGTGTTTAAGGATTTTGTTATCTGACTTTGCAAGAAACTATGCATTGTGGTGGGTACTTACATCAACCCTGGAGTCAAAGGGATGTGGCTTGAATTTTGAACCTTGGCACTACTACTCATCCTTCATTCTCAGGACCTTAGGAACATACCTAGTCTATCCAAGTCTAAGTGTCCACATATCTGAAAATGGGATAAAAGTAGTGCAACATGTCTGAGTGGGTGTGGCATGGAGTGCCATGGGGGAAAGGTTGGAACAGTGCCAGTGGAGGCGGAGCAAAGGTTTCCCCAGTAACCTCTCAAAGCTCCGCCCTGTCTCCATCACTTCGCGGGTGCTCTGCTATCCCCTGAGGTTCTGTGTGCGCCAGTGAGTGCGGCAGGGAGAAACCACTGTGTGAGAGCCTCACTGAGGCAAGCTTACTGGTAGCGGCCCCTATGTACAGGTGCCTCGATGGAACTGCCAAAAGGCTCCTGGGTTTAATGATCTGCCCTGGGGAAATCCAGGTTTCCATCAGTTGGTATCTTTGGAGCTGTCCCTTGCTGCCTAAACTGCCACCTGTTGCTCGGAATGCAAACTAAAGTCTATTCCACGGTCCCAGGAAGATTGAAGGTGCCTTTTTGGCATTTGATGAGTAGAATTACTACTTTGGAGAGGCTGGGGCCAGGGCGCTGAAGGAACATGGAGAAGAGAGCCCCGCTATGATTAAATATTCATTGAACAGTCACGCCATTAGTGTCAGAAAGTGACAGTGATGCCACATAAAATAAAACAGATGCTGAGGCTCCAGGAGGTACCAAGGGAATCTTACTTCCCTCCAGTACCTGGTCCCCATTCCTTTCATCAGCTGAATATATTTCTCCCTGAGCTAAAATATTCTTGCTGTCTGAAGCAACTTTTCCAAAGGCTAACTCCTGACTTTTCAAATTATATCCAAGTCACAGCTGCACACTCTTTGGGTCCCAATGAGCTGAGTTCACAGTATGAAGAGATTGGATGATGTTGCCCTGTGAGCAAAGGGACTGGGCTGGACCAGATCACACTGTGTGGCTTCCAACCTGCTACCAACCCTCGTGCAAACCTGCCCCTTGCTAATGACACTGATGGTCTCCCATGGGACATGGCGTTCCTCTGCCCTCTCCCAAGTTCTGAGCGTTTGGCTTTGTCTCCAAAGGTTGGAACTTCTCTCTTCTATGGCTTCTGGGAGTATTTCCACCTGGTTCTTCCTCCAGCTGTCTGCAAAGAAGATACACTGATGACAAATGCCACTGTCGGATCGGACTCTGCTCCCCATGTAGACTCAGAGCAATGAGGGGCTTCCAGGGTCAGGCCTGAGGCTTTTGGACTGTTTTCACTGTTGGCTTGGTGAATCCACTTGCATCTTCCAATCAGGGCTGGCCCACTTTGAATCTAGCACTTCCACAGTTAGATAATAAGCCAGCGTCCTGAGCCTAACGCAGGTCTCTCCTTTGGTGTGAGCCCCTGTACTTGACAAAAAATGTTTCTGCTGCTCACTTCCTTCAAGCAGGAAAGTGGGCTTGGCTGGTCGAAGAGCAGGCTCTTCACGGGGAGAAGCTGACGCCTGGGCTCTTAGGGTTTGTGCAGAAAGAAGCTGAAGGAGACATTGATGAGAAAGTGGGACTTCCCCTCTCCCAATACACTTACTCCAAGGCTTAGGCGGAGTGGGAGTGACCTTCCTTTTCGACATCCCCTGAATGGGGTAAGATCAGGAAAGAGGGGCCAGGATGTTGGTTTTCCTGTGCTTTAGCCACATAGCCTGGTGAACTGTGACATTCGAAGGCAGAAGAGTTTGGGTCAAGGGCTTCTGCTCTGGGGGCATTGTCTTGGGCTCATGGATGCTTTGGTTCATTTTCTCTACGGACAACTAGAGAAGACATGTTGGACTTTTCAGAGCTTCGTTCACCAAATACAAATGATAGCAGAGCCAACCAGAATTTGCTGCTCGCTATTGTCAGGTGCTGTGTCAATTACTTAACATAGGTCATCTTCTTAAGTCCTGACGGAATCCTAGGAGGGAGATACTCTTATGAGGACCACCTTACCGGCGAGGAAGCTGAGGGTCAGAGGGTTAACTTCCCCAGGATGACAGGGTTCTGAGATGGTGAAGCTCGGATCCAGACACCTTTTTTTTTTCTTTTTTGCAGTTTTCAGGGAAAAGATGAACAAAAATTTGGAGGTACAGATCCAACCCACAAACCTTACAGCAAGAGTAACTGCTTTTAGCTTCGCTTTACAAATGGCAAAACTGAATGTTTTATGGTCAGACCGTGTTGAGTGGTGATGGTGGTGTTTCATTTATGAAATTCCCATTTGACCGCCGAACACCATCATGTAGAAGAGGCCAACGCATACTGGGAGGCCACAGTCATGGGAGTGGGATTGCTTTTTGGTCCCTTCCTCTGCTTGTCTTTCTCCCAAGTGCTAAAAACACGTGTAATGAAGTACTAAATTACTTCCTAAGAAAAGAGCTGATATTTATGAGAATATTGCATGCTAAAGAGTTACAGCTTAGAGTCAAAAGGTCACCCGTCTGAACCTTGTCCAGCTCCCGATATGGTGGCTCCTGACATTCTATCTATTTCAGTCTGATATTTAGTCTGATATTCAGTCTGACAGATTTAATTGGCTTCAAAATTCTTAAAGGACCCACTGAGCGTTTTGTGCTGTGCACACACTACCACGCCATCTTCACAGGAGCCTTCTCTAAATTCGAGATAACTTGGCACTTCTGAATTTTTCAGGAGCTCTGTGGGGCAGTCAGTCCCATCTCTAAATGATATTAGATCTTTATATTAGATATTAGATCTTTATATCAAGATATAATTTTATATAATATCATGATATTAGAGCTTTATAATTATGACTCAATAAGGAATGATGGGATACATCTCAAAACCTGGTTATGGGGGAGAAAACCATCAAAAGAGTTATAGAGATGGGGAAGGTTGTGGTCACATTCACCTCGAAAATGTGAGAGCCCATCATATGTAACGTTTATATTCTTAAAAACTCCTTTCCTTCATTTCTAATCTCTATGCCTTCATTTGTCTCAGATTCCACCTACCTTTTCAACTTCTTTCCCTGCTAACTCTAGACATAAGAATAAATCCTCACCATTTCCATGCATCGGTAGAAGTATTTCTGGAGTAGTGTTAGCCTAGTGTTACCCTGGCTTTGGTAAAGATATTAGAACAGAGTTAACCAGTGACATAACCCATTGGAAGTGATAATAATCACAACTACCATCTGCATTGTTGATTACTGTATATTATCTGTGAACTTGAGTTAAATCTCATGACTCTGGGAGACAGGAATTATTTATAGAAAATTATGTGACTCATAAGTGGCAAAGCTGGGATTTGAACCCCAGCAACAAATACCTCGCTTCACCTTTTGTGAGGTTGGATTGTTGTACTTGCAATGGCCCTTCTCATATTCAGTTACCAATCAGAGCCTGTGCCACTTTTTCTTTTTTGGTCACATAGTGTATGTTGTCAAGCACACAGTGTAAAATGTTTCCAAATTAGAGTCCTTCCCTGTTCTTTCTCTGACAGCCCGGTGTCAACACTCCCTAGTTCCAGGAATAGCTCTTGGAAAGTTCTTGTAGCAATTGCAAAAAAATTCTTTCCCTCCTTCCTCCACTGGCAGATTTCCAATTCTTAGGTTATGGGTCTGGGAGTCTAAACAGTATGAACCTGAGGGCTAAGACACAACTTAGAGTCACAAAGGAAGGCTACTCTTTGGCAGCTGGACCCAGAAAGGAGCAAAGTCATTCTGTCTGTGTCCCTCTGGATCTGCCTCCTACAGAGACAGGACAGGTACTGAACACATCTTTCCCCCAAATCTCAGACACACTACTCGTACGAAAGTCAGCAATATTGCTCAAAGTAGAAGTTGAAATCTTTATGTTGGGATGCCTCATAAAGAAAACTCTCTGAGCTTTAAAGTCAGGCAGACACGATCTCTTCTCAGAACTGTGTTCTTATTAACTGTGTTAACTTAGGGCAGTTCTGTAACCCCTTGGGGCCTCAGTTTTCTCATCCGTAAAATAGTATGGTTAGATTTTTTTACAGGGTCATTCAGAGCTTATGTCAGATAACATATATTAGGCACCAAGCGGGGAGCGTGGTGGCCCTCTCTCTGATGATCGTCATGTCTCTATTCTTTCTATGCTCGGATCTATAGCCTTTCTCTACTCTTTGGATACTTTCCCAATTGAAACTGGCTCACGTGGATTAGGGGCTAGATAAACACGCATTGGATTCCTCTACTTCTATAGGCATTCCTTATGCGCCTAGGGTTGTAGCAACTTCTGGGAGGGGTTGGTGTCTTCTTGCACGCAAAGAGTTTATTCTCTGATCTAGGCATTCCTAAGGGAAATAGAAAAGAGTTAAAAAAAAAAAAACTTGGCAGGAAATGGATGTCGTGGAAATGATGCAAATTGTGTAAATGAGTGATTGCTATGCCTCCCCCACCTTGACAGGGAATTGGGTTTCATTAAATGTGTCATCGTTTTAGTCGTCTTGCATGGTGACTCCAGGCCCATCTTGCTCAACAGAAGTACACTGAGGGCCACACATGTAATTCTAGATTTTCTCGTAGCCTCATATAAAAATAAGTAAAAAATGAAATTAACTTTAATAATATATTGAACTCAATATAAAAAAATATTATCAGTTCAACTGGTAATCAGTACCAAAACTGATGGTGTGACATTTCACATGCTTTTAAAAACACTGTCTTCAAAATACGGTGTGTGTTTTACAGCACACCTCAGATTCGGCTAGTCACATTTCAAATGCTCCTAACCACATGATATGGCCAGGGGCTCCTTGGTTGAACAGTGGAGAGCTAGACGGTGAGTTTCTCGAGAGGAGAGATCTGTCTTTTTTTCTTCTCTGTATCTCCCCTCTACTCACCTTTGTGCTTATGCCTGCTCAGTATTCAGTATGTTTATTGTGCGGATTCGAGTTCCATTTTCATATTTCTGCACAAGCCAGCTTACCTCTGCCTATTTTTCTTGTCATTGCTTAATTGAGTGACACTTCCTTCATTTCTGGAAGGTTCCCCATATGCTTACTCCTATTGCCCTGAACCACTAGTTCACACCTTCTTATGGCTAGCATTAGGAAGACACTTGTGCACAGAGAACCAGGTATTCATTCAGCTTGATGCTGGTGTGGTTTCAGGGTGTCCTGGAAGCCTGCTTTTTGGTCCTGGACACCCCATTTAATGAGCAGACACTGAGGGGTTGGACTCAGTTCAAAGGAGAGTGGTAGAGAGTGATAAAAAGTTGCAGGCATTGAGTTTATGGAAGGAGTTTGAGAAAGATGGGCCTGGTGAGTCTACAGAGAAAGCTGAGGTAGGTCAGGTGCTCAGACTATAGCAAACACATGAAAGGACAGGCCGAGGAGGAGAGGGACCAGGTACTGTCATTAGCCAAGAAGCAGGGGCTTGCTCTGGCAGCACAACTGGGGTTATGAAGAAGACAAAATTCGGCTGCTCTGTGGTCAAGATGGAAGGAGAAGCCTATGGTATCCAGCACACCTCAGTCCAAACTCTACTCCATCCAAGTTCAAACTCTGCGGCCTTGAGTAAATTACTTGAATGGTTCTTCTGAGTGTTCGTTTTCCCATCTTTAAAATGGGAATAAAGTTTTAATCTGAAAGGCTATCTTGAGTACGATATATGATATGGAGCATCTATAGTCCCTAGGGCTATGCTTGATCTAGATTAAAAATGGGAAAAACTGGTACTTCCTTTCAGGTCCTTAGAATTCCCCCAGGGGATGGCCGGGGGTGGTGGTCCAGGCTCTCAGGCACTAACGACAGAGCCCAGTCCCTGCGTTGGGCAGTTTAGGGAATTTGTAGCAAAGAGGCCTCTGAATGTCCTTGCTTATCTCAGAAAATACCTAAAGAGTTTTCAGAATGAGAACACATCTCATTTGTTAGGTGCTCTAAGGACAGTCAGGGGTGTACTGCGGAGGAAGTTCAAGAGCAGGAGAAACCCATTCTGACTGAGAAGTCACGGGGAAGAAGGAAGGAAGCTTGCCTTATTGGGTGCCAGCTCTATGCCAGGCACTTTGTCGTATGTTATCTACTTAATTCTGTATGGTAACTATCATTAATTCCTCCTGCCTATTCTTTCAAAGAGAGGAGAAACAGACTCAGAGGGGATACATAAGCTGCCTAAAGCAGCTTAAAGTCAAGATATGGTATTCAGGATCCAAATTCTGGTCTGACTCTGACGTCCAAGCTGCAGGTCATCATGTCGCCCACTTCTATTGGGGTCAACAAACATTGATCAGGTGTGTGCTGTGCATGAGGAAACTAGAGGCACTGAATCCATTTTAGGAAGGAAATCTTTCCTTCTTATTTTTGACTCCCTCTTCCCAACTCTGGCTGGTTTTATAATTCTCATGAAATCAGACTGTCTGGTTTCAGTGCTTCCCGAATGTCTGGGGAGAATATTACTAATGGCATGAGGTTATGAGAAAGTTATTCTCTTCTTAACTCTCTTTCTAACCTTCTGGAGAGACTCTCAGTTTGGTGTTACTCCTTAAGACCTTTCTACTCTTTGCTCCAGTCTCTCTGATGCAGGGGAGAGAAGGCGGCCCAGGAATGGAGCTCTGGACGAACAGTGTTATCTATCTGGAATTTAATAATAGTGTTACATTTATACACTATTTTCTATTTAGGGTAATGGATACTGATTTTCCTTTTATGGTAATGTTATGGTAATGAAACAAGTTTCCTTGTGGAGTAAATGAAGAGGAAAGTGACTCGGTTTGACATATTAAGTCGACGACAGTGTGAGAAGGACACAGACCTGATAAAATGGTAAAGGTGCTCCGGAAATGTTTGAAGTTTGGGAAACGCTGATCCGGGCCCCTGTTGTCCTTTCATGGCAGATCTCAGCCAGCCAGTGAGACGTGCCCGGTTTGCTTACGAACACTGCTTCAGGATCGCACAAGACTAAGACGTCTTGGAGACTTGGGTAATAACTTCTGCCCCATCACGGTAGGCAGTGCACCCTTGGGGAAGTCACTCCTCAGAGCTTTTGTTTCTGCTGGATTACATTGATTTCTTCTAAGTTACATTGATCTCTGGTGTTCTTTAATAGTTCCGCAATTTCTTTAAGGATAGCCCCTTCCCTTTGGTTGCTGATCTCAAGAACTCTAATGGAGGGCTTCCTGCCTCGTGTTGGGGGAAGGGGGAAGGGAAACGTTAGCAGTCATTCAGCCTCATCAGCATGCTTTCTTCCTGAGTGGCTGTTCCACCTGTCCCATGGAACGGGTTAGGGGGGCATTCCTTTTGAACCAATATGCCACCGACTCCTTCAGGGGACGGTGTGGGACCTAACCACTCAGACATCCATTTCACTCAGGGTGCCACTCCATGTAGTGTCTGGTTTCGGGTTCCTGCTGGCTTTGGCTTTATGAGTGACTTCCAGAATACGAGAACACTGTTGATCCTACTTGTTCTATAAATGGACATCTAATTGTGAATATTATTTAGTCAATTGCAAATTCTTCTCCGTATTTAAGGAAGGCTAATTAGAAATTTTAATGATATCTTCTAGTCTGGCACCTGCAGTTGCAATAATACCTTATGCTACCACAGCTTTCCAGGGCAGGGGCTTGTAAACTTTTACTCTAAAGGGCAAGATGATAAATATTTTAGGCTTTGCAGACAATGTATCCTCTTTTGCACTATTCAACACTTATGGAAGCAGCCATGGACCATATGTAAACAGATGAGGCTGGTAGTGTTCTGATAAGGCTTTATTTATGAAAGCAGGCAATGGGCTGGATCTGGCCCACAGGCCATAATTTTCAACCCCTGCCCTAGAATGTATTTATTTTTCCACCTTTTCCTTTGTGTTCCATGCAAACGCACACATATGCTCACATCCTCAGCAACTTTGTTTTAGGAAGCAAGATAGCTCGGTGGTTAAGGAGTAGATGGGACAAGACTCTTGCATCTGTGTATTCTATCCAGTGTTCTGTGAATCATAAAATGGGGACAAAATTATATACATTGCTTTTAGGACTCTTATAAGAATTAAATGAGATACAAATGTAACATGCCTAGCATGTGTTAAGTACTCAGTAATATTGTACTCCCAGCTCCAACCTCCATTGCACTCCCTGACATAATGTTAAGCCTGCATGACAGTCATTCCTTCTCTTTCTTGGAGTCACTAAGTTTTTGCAGAACACCGTCCTCTCCTCCAACACAAGCCTAGGTCGTGCAGATGCCATTTCTTCAGGTGTCCTGTGTGGCTGTTCTTGGCTTTCTGGCCTGCTAGGCTCTCCTCTGAGTTTTGGGTGTGGAAAAAAATCCAGCGGCCTCTTCCAGGAATTCAATGGAAAAGAATTTCTAGGCAGGCTGCCTAAAAGCAACGCTGTGTTCTTAGAAAGCAGCTGTGGTATCTGCTAAGAGCTGCCTGTGTGAGACATGTCAGAGCCGTTCTTGAGGGCTAACTCTGAGCCTTATGGCTCTGATGCTCGTGCTGGTCACCACCACCACTTTGTCCATTACCAAGGACCAAAACAATCCTGGAAGGGCCGTGCGTGTGCCACAGACGTGACGACGATCCCCGCAGAACTTCTGCCTGTTCCCTACAGACTGAGGCCCCATTGGCGCTCCCAGTCCAAGATGAAACACTGACAGAAGGATGGAAGATGACAGAACTGCAATGCGTGATTAGGGCCTCCTCCCTCAGCTCTGTCTCAAAGGGCCTGGGGTTAGCTGAGCTGGGTCCCGTTCCTCTGAGTGCTGCTCGTAGGCAACCTCTGCCAAGCTTGTGCCTCGGAGTCCTGAAAGCTAGCGCTGACACGGCCTCTGACGACGCCTTAGTCCGATTCCTTTGGGTCCTGCCATAGGACGCCGAGGCCCGGGGAGGGCATGGCACTAGTCGGAAACCTTCCAATGGGGCTTTAACACTAAAGTCGGGTGTCTTCAATCTCCAACTTGGGCGCCATAGTCACAGTGAAATATTTGAATTTTTGTTTGACATTTTTCTAAGGATTTAAGTACTGAATAACCTCGATAGAACGTTTTTCCTTTCTTACTTCATAACCCAAGTTATCAGCTAGTCTCTGTATCTGTAATATTTGTATGTAGGCATTTATATGTGTGTGTATTATATATATATACATTTAATTTATTATTTCTCCATTTCACAAATGTTGGGTATTCCCTATCTTTTATTTTAAATTTATTTATATTTATTTTATTTTCCAGTTACAGTTGACGTTTCATATTATATTAGTTTCGGGTGTACAGCATAGTGCTTAGACATTTATATGACTTAGGAAGTGATCCCCTGAAAAGTCTAGTACCCACCTGGATGTCTTATATCTTTAAGTGCTGTAATTAGGATCCTTGCAGTATGTGGGCATAAGTGGACATGTGTGGACATGTGCATACGCACATGTGCTGGGGGGCTATGGCACAATAGCAAGCAATTCAGTTTTGGTCCTCAGGGATGTACAGTATCATGGTTTCTGTGGACCAGAAATTGGGAAAGTGCTCAGCTGAATGGGTGTCATTTGTGGTTTCCCACTGGGCTGTAGTCAGATCTCAGCTGGAGCTTCACTCTCCTGCAGGAGTGGCCAGGGCTGGAGGATCCACGTCTAAGATGGCACTTTCATGTGGATGGCAAGTTCATACTGGCCAGGAGCCTTAGTGCCTTTCCACCAGGAAGCTTGTGTCACTTCACGGCAGGGTGGCCTGCCTCCCCCAGCGTGAGCGATCCACGAACCCAAGGCAGAGGCCGCACTGCTTTTAGTGACCACGCATTGGGAGTCGTGCGTCATTCTTTCCACCGTATTTCGCTGCAGCAACGCTGAATTATTGTGGGAGGCGGCCACACAAGGGCACAGGCACCAGTGGGTGAGGATTGTTGGGGGTCATGCTGTAGAATGGTCTCCACGTAATCCCAATGGAAAACACGTGGATAATTAAAATTCTGTGCGATGAGCACCATAAAAGAGGAAGTGTACAGCTTAGAGGAGCAAGAGGTAAGTGCAAATAACCTTCTCGGGAATGGGGGAGGGTGACAATAGTGGCTCTTTTAAAGACTTTTTGCAACACATGGCATTTAAGCCGAAGCATGACGTTTAGCAAGAATTGTACAGGCCTGAGAGTGACCTTGTAGGAAGAGGGTTCCAGGAAGAGGGAAAAACATTCTTTAGGCTGCAGCTTGAATGACATTTCCTCCAAAACTCTAGTCCCAGGAGATGTAGCACAAAAAAAGAGCCCTATGCTTAAATAAGTTGGGAAAATGCAGTGTACTTCAGTTCTTGTGAAAGATTTACAGTTCTCACTGATACACTTAAGGTTTCAGAAAGTTTGCACTAAGCACATGTCTTGATGGTTTAACCTTAACCTTATTTGAACATGGGAAAATGTAATTTTCTGTGGAGCACATTTTGGGAAAAGTTGTATTAGACATCCAGGTCAGTGTTTTCCACTGTTGCCACATCCTTCTCAGTAATTTCGAGGGCAAGGGGAAAAACGAAGCTTGTTTCTTCACTTGAAGAGTGGGGAGCAGAAAACTCATTTATTCACTGTAATGGCGGACAACACTCTTTTGACTGAAAGAGATGAAATCTGATTCAAATAGACTGAAGTCAAAAATGGGAGCATATTAGCCCACATAATGAAGAGATCGAAGGTAGATGTTTGGGCTCAGCGGCATCCAGGCGTTAAGCCAGATCATCGGGCATCTGTGTTGATCGTGTTCTCAGCCAGGGCCTCTCCAGTTGATGGCTAAGAAGACCGTCTGCAACTTCAGTTTAACATACGCCAGCTTATTACCCATGGGTAGAATGATGACTGGTCATCTTGGCAAAAGGTTAATGATGGACATTGATTGGCCTGGAATAGGTCACGGGAAAAGAGTATATGGTGTCACACATTGGTCTTATCTGGGCCAGGTGCCACCTTTTGGGACCAAAAGGTTGGAGGTAGCACTACCCCAAACCATATGGATTTAAAGAGAGGGAGGGAGAAGTGGTTCTTCAAATGGTAGAGAGGAATTCTTGGAAGAAAAGATCCAGGTAAATAATACAAAGAGGTGTCCGTTCTCACTCCCACATATCAACTGATTACTTAGGAAGTGTCAGTTTCTTGGCTACCCACAGAGAATGCAGAGATTAATGTTCATCCCTTCTTTCAAAGCCCAGTCAGTAGCCGATGACTTCTTTTCTACACCCAGACTTCCCATTCAGAAGTTGCAACCCATGCCTCAGGGAAGCTACAAATGACCACCTGATTTTCATATAAACAAAATGACAAGAGTCTTTCTTACAGATCCCAAAGGTCTCCTATAATTGTAAGGAGGTGTTCTAATAAAGACTGTGACAAGGACAAAAAGAAGGAAGTAAGGTACCCATTCTAGACTAGTGGATCTCCCCTCCCTCTAAGGGGATCAGAATCTTCCAGGGAGATTAAAAAGTACAAGTGTCAGAGTCCTACCATCATCAATTTTAATTTAATTGGCCTGGGGTGGGGTCATTAGGTTTGGGTCTTTTATTTAAAAGTCCCCCAGGCTATAGCGTAACTGTGCAGTTCAGATGTAGAACCATTTCTCGAAGGACCATCAGCTGCTTCGGGGCAGAAGCTGTTGTGACCTCTCAGCACCTAGCCCAATACCTGGCATATAGTTGGGGCCCAAGAATTACTTTTTGAATGATGAGTGAGGCATTCATACAAGCAAGAATCGTTTCCAAACCTTGCTTGATTTTCCCTCTCCTCCTACACGCTGAGCATCCTGAAAATCAAGGGGCAAACTTTCTCTGCAGGGAGTAATGTGTCTTTAAAGCACAGTGTACAGGAATCTTGTGAATTTCCACAGCCCTGTGCTGAGGAAGGTTTTTCCCTTTTCCCCACTTCACTAACAGGTCGCTCAGTCCCAGAGCACACAATGACTGGCCTCAGGGCCTCAGGGTCTCAGCCAGGAAAAACGACAGGTTTCTGGGGTCTCTGATGCAATTATAAGCAAGCTGATGGAAAGATATTAAGGTGGCAATTTGGAAACATAAAAGGTTAATATAGGCTAGATGTTTTGGACCTGAATTTGCTTTCTGGGACAGCTGACCAGTGCTAAGTCCACATTGCCCCCAATTCAGAAGTCTTATTTTTATTGATGTATTTGTGCTGATGCCGCCTGAGGCTCCTGTCAGCTGCCCCTCAGCCCCACCCCCACCCAGCTGTGCCCCAGGAGCACCCAGTGAGGGGTTGGTTACTCCAGTTCCTTCTATATCGAGGGAGGCCACTGTCTCTACAGCTCTGGGTTCATGAGCTGGTGGGTTTAGAATTAGTTTTTTGTTGCATTACTACTGAGAGGGCGGCCGAGGGTCCCAGGCTCAATAGTCACAGCAAAATGTGGTGGTCCTCAAACTAGGCAGTGGGACGCCTCGGTTAGCTCCCTTCTGCTGCACCACAAAGGTCCTTGGGGGTTAACTCTCTCCCCCTTCCCAAGGCACTTGGTCTCATGGGCTCCGGACCCAGGCCGCCTGGATTGTGTCCCAACCCCATTTCTAGCTAGATGAACTTTGACAGCTCGCTTTCCCTCTCTCTGAGCCTCAATCTTATCATCTGTGAAATGGGAACAAAACAGTATCTACCTTTCAAGGTCGCTGTGAAGATTAAATAGATATTGCTACACACATTTATGCAGACACACACACGAATGAATATTCTATTTTAAGATATATAGTATATCTTAGAATAGTGCTGAGGATATTGTTGATGTCCAGATATTCTTAGCTATGTTCTTACTGTTGGTTCCTGCACAAGACCACCCACCATGCCTGCCCATATGCTCTCGATGGAGCTTGGTCTTTATTTAAAAGATTTTTAAAATTGTTATAATATTATAGTTGTCCCAATTTTTCCCCCTTTGCCCCCCTCCACCCATCCTACACCCCGTCCCCACAGTCAATTCCCACACTGTTGCCCATGTCCTTGGGTCATTCATATGTGCTCTTTAACTAGTCCCTTTCCACCATTATCCCCCTACCCACTCCCCTCTGGTCATTGTCAGTCTGTTCCATGTTTCCTGGAGCTTGATCTTGCTTTCCTCTCCATGCCTTGTCCTAGAAAAGTCCCCTTGACTAACTCAGTATCCATCTGCGGCTCTTGTCACCTTGGCCACAGGGCCATGGAGACTTTGTGAGTGGAGGCCTCTGGAGCTGTGCACTGTATGCTGATGTGGCCATTTGGGGCAGCTCTGCTCTGCTTCACCCTTTATAGGCTTATGTTTCACTCTCTTCCCCAGAGAAAGCCTTTCTTAGGTCAGACGACTAGATGGGAACTTGATTGCATTTTCTATGCTCCCGAGAGCTGTGGTCTCCAACCAGGCACTTCCTCCTGCTTCTGCATTATCTCCCCTTTCTGTCCACATCCCCTTCACTCCCAATGCTTTGCCACCACTTTAAAGAGTTGCTTTAAGCGCCTGTCTTGATGGTCACATCATAAGTCCCGTGAGGGCAGGCGTCATGCTTGTCTTTTCAGGTTTGCATTTCCACGCTAAGCTCAGTGCCTGGTCTATGAAAGCTCTAAGTTCATATTTAGCAACATTTTGATGGGGGCTACACTCTATCCTGACCATGCATTGGGTACTGATAATACAGTCCAAAGGAGGAAAGAACAAGACCAGTAGTTACAATTAGAGAAGTTCAAAGTCACATGTAATTATGATACTAGAAGTTGTGCCATCATTCATGAATCCCTCCTGAGGTGGGGATCTAGAGAAAGTAGTAACAACTCTGACAGTCCGTTCTACTCACCCGAGGGCCCTCAATATCCAAAGGTTTAATAATGCAAATCGGCTCCGCAGCTTTACCAAGTCTTGAGGACTTGCTTCTCTGACACAGATCCATGGGGTTTCATATCATTTAGTGATCCCTGGTTCTCCTGCAGCCACCGTCCAAAGGCCAAGACTCTCTGCTGAGCCTTCCTGCAAATGAAGATGCCTTCCTTGCAGGATTAGGGAAGATTGATTAAGTTCTGTGTTTAAGAAACATAGCAGAACACCTGATGCATAAAAAGCATCGATACTCAATTTTTCACATTGATGAATATGTTTCCCCTAACATCACTCTCCATGTTTTATCTATTTGCATGCTCATTCATTTGGGCTGTATTATCCAAGTTCTACCACTGTCTGTGCAAGCTTAGGCAAGTTACTTGATTTTTTTGGTCTCGATTTCCATTCTCTTTGAAATAGGGACAATAATGGCAGTTTTTGAGGGCTGCACAAGGATTCAACAAAACAAACAACGCACATGCCTGACACATAATAAGCACTTAATAACTGTCATTAATATTATCATGTTATTTGTTAGGTACTAAGCACAGAGCATTGAATGTTTCAGAGTATAAGCATGGGCTAAAATGATGGATTTGGGGATAGAATTAAATGAAAATATAAGGATAAAAATTGGCACTTTTTGAGCACCTTCA
This sequence comes from Mormoops blainvillei, assembly GCA_004026545.1. Classification (NCBI taxonomy): domain Eukaryota; kingdom Metazoa; phylum Chordata; class Mammalia; order Chiroptera; family Mormoopidae; genus Mormoops; species Mormoops blainvillei. Next base: position 213,073 of record PVJD01001791.1, on the reverse strand, counting down.
GCATGCTGAAATTTTTTGCTTGAAGGTTAACAGGATTCTATCCTTGGATAAATTTTGCATACATTACAAATGGTAAAAATGAGGTTATTTTATGTTGGATGGGCAAGACTGGTGAAGGCATCTATACCAGTGAGTTGCATCTGGATCTTAAGTTCAGGGTTGACTCTAGGAGAGGATCAGAACCATGGAGAGCTCCAGGAAGGGGTGAGGGGGCACCATAACCCGATACAGAAAAGAATCAGTTTCTCTCTATTGGCCTGGTAGAAATTGGAGGTGTTTGCCTTATTCTTCCCTTCAGTTCTGGCTTCTACGCTTCAAATGGAAATTCCTTAGAGGAAACAATCCATAAAGTCTGCTTTTCATCTGATCTGGAGATATCATAGAACACTGTCCATCCATGGCACAGAACCTATTAGCATTTCTGGAGAGAAAATTTCTGTGGAGGTATATTCGAGGAAAACGTCCATCTCTCTTTGTCTCATCGACATGGAAAGTGTAGTCTCTGACTGTGTTTTCAGTTAATTTCTGGCCCCTAGGGAGCTCAGCACTCAAATCCCAGCTCAACTACAGCAAACAGGTCGGGCTTTATGACTGTAGAGTTTGCATTCTCTTTGTCCCCAAAACCCATTGATTCTTCACCTCCTGTAGGTCCTTCTTATATCAACTTACATTTTTCTCAGTCCTGGTTTCAAAACTTATATTTAAGAATTTTATTTTGCATATTTCCTATTAGCATTCTCAAATCTTTCACGAAAGAAATTGGGCTCTAAAAAAAAAAAACAAATAGGCAAATATATGTTCCTTCCTACAAGAGAAGCCAATGAGGAAAAGAAGTGAGGCAAAGGGCCCAGGGACAGTATAAATAAATATAGAGCAGAACACCCACCTATCATTTGAGGCAGAATCCTATCTGGGATTATCTATGATAATTTCCACATTTCTTGACTCTCACTTATGAATGCCAAGTTCTCATTTGTATAACCTACACCTGTGATTTTTATCATATTTGGCCATTAGTTATTATCTTCTGCTTTTGTCTTTCCATCAACTTTGTTACTGATCCATTTCCAGCTCCTGGTCCTCATCTTTGTCCTTTATACTGAGTACATGCTCATTCTTCCACCTTAATCCGAGTCCCATAATTGGGTCATGTGTGGTCTCACCTCCTCTGATCCTCATCCACACCTGCTAATACCTCGCTGTCCAAGACTCTAAGGTTGGGTTCTATTCCTATAGCCATACCACTCTTGGCTACATGTTCAAATCCATTCCTCCAAGGCAGCTTGACACCTACTTCAGAAGGGAAATCAGAAAATGATGGCTACTTAACTCAAGGGAATGCAGCTGATACTAGGGAGTCTTTAAGATGTCTTTGAGTTTCTATCTTAGAAGAGTGAAAAACAGGTAATACCTGTAGATGCAGTGTACTGGTCATAGCAAGCACACAATAAAAATTCATTTAAAATGGTATAATAGTTTGTAGTTTTAGAATGTTTATGCACTTTTAAATTCGGTCTACGTGTGTGTAGGCACTTGCAGTCCCATGTTATGGATGGGTAGACTGAGTCCCAGAGACATTAACTGATTTACTCAACACAAGTAGGAAGTGATGAGACCTCAGGACCTGAGCACAGCTCTTCTGTTTCCAAAGCTCATTCTCTGAAGGTTGTATACATAGAAACATTTGAAGAGAAGGAGGGAAAGAGATACTTGGAAAGGGAAAGGGTGACTCACTCTCTGGCCTCCTGAAATGGAAGAGAATCTTTAAAATATTGTATAGTTTCCAATGGATATCACATAAATACCAAATTTTAAAGTAGGAAAAAGTCCGCATAGCCTGAGGCCCAGAAGCCTTGTATACAGAAAAAGTTTCCTTCTCTTCTTTAATTATGCTGTTACAATAAAAGGATAAGCATATATCGTTACACTTTTGCCTATGTGGCAATTAAGATTGTGATCTGGATGACTACTAGAGTTTATAATGAGATTATAGCCCCCTATTAAAACCAGAAATAATAAAGAATGTTTCAGTTCTACTTAGTATGATATTGGTCTTGGGGGAGGTGCTAAAAGGCATCGTATAAATTTTAGAAATTAACTCCTTATCAGATGTATCATTGGAAAATATGGTCTCCCATTTAGTGGGTTCTCTCTTCATTTTGTTGATGGTTTCCTTTGCTGTACAAAAACTTTTTAGTTTGATGTGGTCCCATTAGTGGGGTTTTTTTTGTTTGTTTCCCTAGCTTGAGGAGAAATATCAGAAGAAATACTGCCATGAGAAATATCTGAGATTGTACTACTTAAGTTTTCTTCTAGGATTTTTATGGTTTTGCAACTTACATTTAAGTCTTTAATCCATTTTGAATTTATTTTTGTGTATGGTGTAAGGAGGTGGTATAGCTTCATTTTTTTTGCATGTATCTGTCCTACTGATACAACTCAACCCCAAGAAAATAAAAATCCAATTTAAAAATGAGCAAAAGACCTGAACAGACTTCTCCAAAGAGAACATACAGATGGCCAATAGACATATGAAAAGATGCTCAATGTCGCTAATCATCAGAGAACTTCAAATTAAAACCACAACGATATATCACCTCACATTTGTCAGAATGGCCATCATCGACAAATCAACAAACAAGGGTGGCGAGGATATGGAGGAAAGGGGGCCCTCCTGCACTGTTGGTGGGAATGTAGACTGGTACAGCCACTGTGGAAAACAGGATGGAGTTTCCTCAAAATTTAAAAATGGATCTACCCTATGATCCAGAGATTCTACTTCCAGGAATATATCTGAAGAAACCTGAAACACTAACTAGAAAGAATATATGCACCCCTATGTTCATTTCAGCATTATTTACAATAGCTAAAATTTGGAAGCAGACCAAGTGCCCATCAGTATATGAGTGGATAAAAAGCTGTGATACATTTACACAAAGGAATTCTACTCGGCCATAAAAAGAAGGAACTCATGCCTTTTGTGACAGCATTCTACAGGTTGGACCTGTAGAATATTATGATTAGTGAAATAAGCCAACCAGGGGGAGACAAATATCATATGATTTCACTTATATGTGGAATCTAATAAACAAAATAAACTAACAAACAAAACAGAAAAAGAATCATGGAAACAGAGAACAGACTGACAGCTGTCAGAGGGGAGGTGGTAGGGGGGCTGGGAGAAGGATGGCGGAGGGATTAAGCAAAACAAAACAACCCCAAACCAAAAACAAACAGAGAATAGTACGATGATTACCAGAGGGAAGCAGGGGCAGGGGGTTGGGAGTCGAAGAGGGTACAGGACAGCTAAAATGGGGAGGGAAAGAGGCAGGAATTTGGGTGATGAGCGTGTGATGCATTGTGCAGAGGACATGTTATAGAGTTGTATGCTTGAAACCTGTATAGTTTTATTAATCAATAGCACCCCAATGAATTCAGTTAAAAAAGGTAGTTACAAAATTTTAAATAAATGTACCAATACATTGCGGGAGAAAGGCACCCTAAGTGAGGAAGATGTGCACTGGAATAATTTTTGCAAGGCCCAAAGCCTTTAGAATTAAAACCTGGCTCTTTGGTATTTCGTATTTTTTTCCAGTTCAGTTGTTCCATGCTTGGAAATTTTCACTGTATTTTTTGTTAGTATATTTTTGAAAGAAAGTACTATAATTTTTTAAAATAATCATCAGAACCGGTAGAGAAAGGTGCTCTCCTTTGTTGCATTGGAAGGTGCTTGGTAAACTCTCTAAGTACCATTACTATCAAAGGAATCTTTGTGACTTTTAATGCCCAGGTTTATTTTAATCTTTATAGCATGTCAAATATTCTTTTTGAGTTTTTTAAACCTAAAATGTCCATTTGTTATCAAGATACATTGGTCTCGAAGCTTTATTGACTTTGACCTCTTGTCCGGGAGCCATGTCTCATTTTATGCTTGAATTTCCTACACAAGCTTCACAGTAAGATTTCTTTGGGGGAAGGGCAAATTGCAATAAACCTATCCTAAACTGTCTGGCTAAAGAAAAAATGTTTTTTCTTTCTCTTTAGGTCTATAAAGTGGTGAAATCTTGCAGTGCAGAGTTTGAGGGATACTTATATGCAAAGGCTCTCTTGAAAATGTCTTTCAGTCTCTCCCTCTCTCTTCTTTTCCTCACTCTTGTTCTGTGTCCTCCTCTCCCTCTTTCCCAATCTCTCTCTCTTTCTCTGAATCTCGTCCTCCCTCTTTTCTTCCAAGCAAGTGGCCTTTAGACCAAAGATTGCCTCATAGTCCTAGAAGGCTGCTTCGACACCAGCCTTTATACCCACATCCAAGCCAACAAAAATAAATGCTACCAGCATCCAGTGGGCAGAAGCTAGGGATGCTGGCAGACATCCGACAGAGAACAGGGCAGCCCTCCCAACAAAGAACCACCTGGCCAAAAACATCAATAGTGCTGAAATTAAGAATCCTGTTCAATAGCTAAAAAAAACCCCATCACCACCACCTCCATATGTTGACCAGGAGAAATAAAACAAATGCTTAAAGTAACAAGTTTATCAGTGGTGGAAGCAGAGCTTTCAACTTCTCGGGTTCTCCTTTCTGCTGTCTTACTAATGGCATTGGGTTGTGGGAGTTCCTGCTTTAAGGGGTAACGAGATCATGTATCTTTTGGCTCTGTCCCATCCTTCTCTCTTTGTCCAAGTTCACACATGTATACAGTTTACGTATAACCAGTTCCTTCTTTCCCAAGCTTGTCACTATTCATTCTGGAACACTGGCTTCTTAATGAATTTTGGTCTTCAGTTCATGCACTAATGGCCCAATATGTGCCAGGTCCTGCCCATGGACACTGAGTGAGTCATGGAAGATAATTTCATTTATTTTGTTCCCAAGTTATTCACAAAACCTTATAGCATAATTTGGCCAACAATGCCCCATAATATGCACTGAACAAATATTCTAATTCCCTGGATGAGAATAAGGGATGGAGGCCTGGGATTCCAGTAAGTTTTGGGAATACAAAGGTGGATTAAGTCTTTATTTTTGCCTTCAGAGGGCTTACAGATTAGTGACAGAGACACAAAGCATAGGAATTTCAATAGTTATGTTTCTATGACAGCAGTATGTACTGACTCTTATGATAATTCAGCAAAAGGATCCAAACCCTAACAGCTTGTGGTGTTTGGAGGGATTCTTATAGGAAGTAATATTTGAACTGAGTCTTGGCAAGATGAGGAAGGGGCAAGAGAAGATTTTGGGGAGAGAAAACTGTATAATCAAAGACATGGAGGAGTGGGATGCAGAAGACAGTACTTCTTGGCCTCTTAAAGTCTTGGTTCAAAGATGTGCCTCGTCACAGTGTTCAAAGACACTGTCTCATCAGTGTCCCTGGGAAACCTGGGTCCCTTTGTATATGCATGTCCTATGGGAGCACACTCCCATTCCTCCCCAGAGGGATTCTCAGAGAAGCTTAATTTTCTCTTTTTGTCCATCAGATTTAGCCAACTGTTATTTAACCCCTGTGAGCCAGATACTTGGCTAGTTCGTTCACATTCATTATATCATTGGGCTCTGGACAACCCTTGAAGTTGCATCTTGGGTTAGAAACAGCTAGGTATCCCCTAATATCTATACCTCGCTTCCCATACAGTGGTAAAATCCCCCATCCTTGACACCTCGCTGTCCAGAATAACACTAACATTTCAGCCTCTCCTGCAAATATATGTGGCTATGTGACTAAATTCTGGCCAATGGGATATAAGCTGAAATGTCTGGAAGCTTCTAGAAATTTTCCTTAATATAGATCTTCTTTGCTCCCTTTACTTTATGCATTTATTTTTGTTAGCCTGGATGTGGGTATAAAGGCTGATGTTGGAGCAGCCTTCTGGGACTATGAGGCAATCTTTGGACTAAAGCCCGCTTGTTTAGAACTAAAACAAGACAGGAAGAACCTCGGCACAGCTGCCATAGTCCTTGACTATATCTATCTCTAGATCTTTTACAAGTTATAGAAATAAACTTATATCTTGTTTAGACCACTGTTATTTTTACGTGTCTTACATTTAACTGAAATGATCATCTCCATTTTACAGATGAGGAAAATGAGGCTTGGAAAAATTCATGTATCTCTCAACAGTGCCCACAGTCATAAATGTTTGGGGCAAAGGCCTTCTGATTTTAAGATCAAGGCTCTTATGATTATTCCAAACTATTTTACTTGCTGTGATTTTTTTTTCCCTATTCTGCTCTAATTAAATTATGATTGCTTAGGGCCGGCGTTCAACACAGTTTGACCCAGAAGTCCTTTAATGTTGATCTGATTTAACTCTAATTTTCAGGAAATGGCTCTTGGTTCTCTTTACTTCAGAAATCAAGGAGCTGAAAAATTGGTAGGGCAATAGGATAAAGAATGTTCATTAGATATCATGACAGTAAATTTCACTCACTCCACTTTGTAGTACATTCTATTGTCTATCCAATCATCTTTTAATTAATTAGCAATTAAGGTTGCTAAAGATGTGAAGATGCCCATTTATAAAGGTTGGCAAATTACTCTCATGGTCTGAGGAAAGATGAATTTCAGAGATCTTTCCCTTTCTTTTTTTTAAAAGTCAAAATCAATTATGGCTCCTATTATAATTTATTGTTCATTTTTGACAGTAGTGCTCAATATGGAAAATAACCTGGGCAAAGAGCATGAGACGCACGCCCTTATCCCAGCCACGCCACAGACTTCCTTTGCGACCTTGAAAAATATGCTGACCTTAATTGGTAGTTGTGGTGACACCCACAATAACGAGGTCGTCAAATGCGATAAATTATTTTATCCTGTCTCAGGACAAAACCAGGCATGTGTAGAAAACAAGTTTTTTCTTCCCAATATCCACATTGTGGAGAAATGCAAAACAAAACAAAGAAGCAAAAAACCTAAAGAAAGAAATCCAAAGTCTTTGACAAATATTTCAACTTGCTGGCCACCTCAGTTGTCCTATAATTTAGTTAAACTGCATAGACAGAAGTCTGTTTACTACTTCATTTCAATATGTTCTAAAATGCATGTGCTCCAGGCTCATGAAAGCAATTCACCATAACAAATGAAGTCAAAGTGTGTTCTATGAGGTGTCACAGGTGTCCGAAGGCCGTGTGTTGACCACAGCACAGACCTTGCCTCTCAACTATCTGAGATGAACAACTTGGATCCTAATTCATTTAGATTGTACCAGTCATGATCCAGTTTTGGTCTAGACAAGCCAGGGTCTTCACCACCCTCCTTCCTTTATTCCTGCCCCTAGGAGCAAGGCTTTCCTTGTATCTTCAGATTATGTGGTTTTCTCCAAAGGGAGAAAGGGGAGGGAGGGAGGAATAGGCAGAGTACAGAGGAATTTGGGGGCAGTGAACCTATCCTGTATGATCCTATAATAATGAATACCTGTTATTACACATTTAACAAAACTATGGAATGATCAATACTGAGAGTGAAACTTAATGTAATCTATGTAATGATGTGTCAATGTTGATTCATCAATTTTAACAATCGTACCCTTCTGGTGTGGGTAGTTGGTAGCGGGGGTGGCTGTGGGTTTGTAGGGCAGGGGGTGTATGGGAACTCTCTGTACTTTCAGCTCACTTTTACGATGAATCTAAAACTACACAGAAAGTCTATTTTTAAAAAGAAGGAATTCACATTTTTTGCACCTACACTGTTCCACTACTGGGGTGGCACTTTGCACACACTATCTTATTGATCCTTCCAACAGCCTCAAGCAGCAGATTAAAGAACTCAGGCTCAGAAAGTTTAAGCACCTTGTCCAAGGTCACAGAAAAAATAGGCAACAGAGAGGCACACCTGTCAGGCTCTGAAGCCCGCATTTGTTGCCATTCATTCATGGGATCCTTCAAACCTCTGGAAAAACATCCCTCCAGTCTCCACTCTGCTCCCAGAGTCGGCTTCAGCCCAGCAGCGCTGGCCGACGTGACTCACGAGCAGCCGGAAGCAGGGACCTGAGGAGTCTTATAAAAATCAGTCTGGCTCTTTGCTTTTCTCATCAATGCACCCGCCATAATTATAACAGCCTTTCCTCTGTGGAAGCTGACATCAAAGGTCCTGGCAAAGAGTATCTCCGGTGGGAACTATGATTATTCCCATTTTATGGCTGGAGAAACTGAGGAATGGATTTGTTAAGTGGCTTGCCTAAGGTCAGCTGGTGAGTCAGAAAACTAAGTCTACATCTGTTGGACTCCCAGGCCACATACAAGCCCTTGAACCATATTCCTGCTCTTGGTCCAAAAACACCTACCACGTTCATTAGACTAATGTTACTATTCCCTGGGTAAAAATTAAAGGATTAGATGCAGCCAAATGATAGCATCTGTATCATTGTGAGGTCACAGGAAAGAAAGCTCTGTCTCTTTGGGAAATAGGTCATCAGTCCTTGGGTGCTGCTTAAGCTTCTGGAGTAGGGACCTTGGCAATGAACTCACAGTGGCTGAAGAAATCCTCAGCCACATAATCAGTGGCCATTTCAATCCTCCAGAGAGGTTTGGCCTTCTGGTCATTTAGAGCCGTAGACCATGTTACCTGTGACTAACACACTTGGCTTTGGAAGCACACTGAGTTGCATGCCACTGTGCTGAAAGGAAGGAGCAGATAGGAAGAAACTTCTGTTTTGGAAGATGAGCTGGCTTCACAGGCTGTATTCACTCTCTGCAGTCGTGTTTGAGATGGGGCAGTATGACCTGCCCTGCATGGAATTTGCACATCAGAACATTAATGAGGCATATATATGCTGAGGGGTTTCATGTGTCCATTAATACAGAATTCTAGAGTTTTGTTCCTAAGAGAGGTTCTATGCCTGAAGCTTTTCTTGAAGGCTCAATGCCATAAAAACTCCAATTGCTGGGATTCAGTTCCCAGCTGGGGAGGAAGCATGCCTGGAGAACGGATGTCACTGTGAAATCAGCCTTGTGTCGTCCTGGGCCAAGGGCCCCGGACAGGTTTGTCACAGTCAACTCATGAGATCTGGAGACATAAGTGGCCCCCTCAGGAGGTGGTTGGAAAAGGCTAGTCTGAATGTACTAGATATGTGATTTCAGGTGGCAATCAACTCAGGTTACTACCTGCTAGTTAGATGCTCTTTTCATTCTCTGCTTGCAAAATTTTACTCGGCTCTCAAATGTCTCCTTCTCTTTGGAGCCTTTGCTTCAAGGCAGAGTTAGATACTCCATCTCTTATGCCACTCTCAGCACTTTGTTCTTAACCAACATTTTGGTGCCGATCACAGTCCTTCAGTGACTGTTTATGACATCTCTGTCTCTATCGTAAGACAGCAAGCTCCCAACCCGGCACACCACATTGGGACCAGAGAATAAGCAACCAATCCTCTGTGTTGTATGGACCTGGTTGAATAAGAACCACATAGGAGTTGTTCAGTACCACTGGCCTAAATATGAACCTGACCTTGCTTTGCAAGGCCTACGTCACAAAACTCTTGGTCCTTACTCCTTGTGTATTGGTTGGTTTTTCCAAAGATGAAAGGAACCCATACCAAAATTTTGTTTTGAGATTTTAGAATTTAAGTGTACATGATTGCCCATTTAAATTGATCTAAGCTTTGTTGCTACCCGTTCACTTGTTCATATAATAAAACATTTGACACACATGTACCATGGCAAGGTCAGTGGGGCAGGCACTCTACGTGATTATACACAGGAGTGTTAAGGTCAGTGGTTTGCCCAAAGTAACACAGTTGCTGAATGACAGTGCTTAGCCCGGCGCTGACGTCCATTCCTCCTGCCCTGTGCTATGGCCAGCACGTAATCCTGTCGGAAATTATTAACTACACTTTATAAATATAGAATTAAATGAGTTTACCCAGCACAGAAAAATCTGGCACGGACTGAACTTCAGGGGGCACATAAATCATTCTGTAAACTGGTGATCCTTCCCTCTGAGAGCCTTTTGTGTATGGAAGGTGTCTGTCATTAGGCTCTCCAAAGCCCCATTTACTTAACAGCTTTCTCCCGATCGCGTGCCTCCCATCTAGTAGTCCCGGCGCTATGATGACAGACATCATGGAAATACGGAGCGGGCGGAAGAGGTTGATAAGTACGCTGCTTCACTGGGGTAAATTATACATTAGAATTGCCCTTTCTCTATTTGCTCGGAAGTTCATTTTTTCACTTGATTCGTCTCTTAAATGCTGTTCCATTTCAAGGCTACCTTGTGGAAGAGGGAGTGTTTGGATGGCTTGGAGCAGAATGACATTTGGAAACTGGCTTATTCCACTAAAAGAGTATTTTTCCCTTTAGAACAGCGTGCTTTGAGGAGTCATTATCAACAAGAAAATTGAAATTTTCAGAACCTAGGGTAAAGGTGATTAGTACCTATGTAGAACTCAGGAAAGAAGACACTAGGAAATTTACTCTAAAATAACAGCCTCCGATGTGCTTCTCGGTCTTACCCTGGGTCCCTCTCCATGGTTCCCTCTCCAGCAGGGTCCTACTACAAGCCCCCTGCCCTCTGGCTCCATTTTCGTTTGCCCAAGTTGCATACAAATGTAAAAGGTTCTATTTTTCTTTTATTGTTTACTTAATTATATAACTAATCACACACACATTTTTCAAGAAGAAAGAACACGTGGGCGCCCACCATTGAGAGTAAGGAACCCGTCACTTCTCAGACGAGGGCCGCTGCCACCCCTCGTGCGTCCTATGCCCCTGCTGGCCCTTAGTGTCCACCATGCCACTGATTTTCTTTAGAACTCTGTCACCTATGCACAATTCCGCTTACATATACACATAATGTAACCCACATTCCACTTTGTCATGCTGTTGTTAAGTATGTCTCTTTGGAATTATATCTTCTACCTCAATTTTACTGGGAAAAATTATTCACTCCTTTTTTGTCTTTCAGACTCTTGTTGCTTATACACTCAGATCCAAGCGTTAACCTTCCCACAGCAAAGAATAATTTGATTTCAGTATATCATAGGTAAAGCATAAGTTTCCATTCCATTGTTGGGAGGATGATTAATATGTGTTTTCTTTGATAAGCAGCTGAATTAGGTCCCCACAATATCAGCAATGTTGAAGCCCATGTGATTGTCCTAGACATAGGGTCTTTAAGAAGGGACTGAAGGTGAAATAAGTCAAAAGGGTGAGATCCAATTCTGATAGGGTTGGTGATCTTGTCAGAAGAAGGCAGCCTCTCTCTCTCTCTCTCTCTCTCTCTCACTCTCTCTCTCTCTCTCTCTCTTGGTCTGTCTCCATGCAGAGGAACCAAGGAGAGGCCATGTGAGCGTGTGCGCGAGTGCACACACACACACACACACACAAAGGTGGCCATCTGCAAGCCAGCAAGGATCTGAGGAAAACCTTGATTCTTTCACTATCCTAAGAGTGTCATGTTGCAGGGTTTTCATTATTCCTTTTTAAAGTGTCTCCTACCTGACTAAATTGTGAACTTGGGAATTCAGCTCAGGTGGAGGCATGATTTGAATAATAGAAACCATATGTTGGGCATATGCTAAATGCTGTGCTTAGCATTTAGAATATATTATTTAATTTACCTCTATAACATTGCAAGAACATAAGAATGATTATCCTCATTTTAGATGAGGAAAATGAAACTTAGAAAGGTTTAACAGGTGGCCTAAGGTCACCTAGGCAGTGGGGCTGGCTACCTGGCTTGGGACAGATGTCTATATACCTGTAAGACCCACACTTTCCTATTAGATGAGACTGTCTCTGAGTGGCAATGAGTACTCCTCGGACGTCTGTGCATGTAAGACTGCACCCTGGTCCTGTTCCTTCTTCCATGACACTCTGAGGTTTTAGGACAAAGATAGGAAACTGTCCCCCTGGCCAAGTGGTCCCTTTAGCTGAGGGGCCAATCAGAGAGTGTTTTGGAACTGTCTCATATGGGCATCCTTCCCATGGCAATTCTTGCTATATTAATCACTTCCTAATCCGTTTTTCTTTAGGTGAGAAAGATATCACTGAGGTCTCAGGAAGTGAGAGAACAACAAAAACTCCGACGCACTGTGTTAGCTCAAATCAGGCAATTATCTTTCTCCTTCCATCCTCTCCTGAATAACTTGATTATCTCTTCGCCTGCTGGATGTAAATGGGCTGCATGCATCATGCTTGGAGAGGGGCCAGGCCAGGGGAATGTGGGACATGGCACAGATGTAGGCATAGTTTCTCTTGTAGGCAGGTGTCCCAGGGCCAGGGGTCACATTGCAGGGATTATTCAGGGTCTTTCATGTGCTATCATTCTTGTCTCTGGTCCAGTTGCTTTTTTTCAGTGGTTGAAGGACAATGATTGTGCGTGGGAATCATGGTTTGCCCAGGATGAAAAGGCCCAGGAAAGTTCTTCCACGGGTCACTGTTATACAATAGACCCCTCGCGTAGGGGAGGAAAAGGTGGAAACACCATTAATAGCCTGGCCAACTGAGCCACTTACTCGTATATTCCAACTCTGACCAAGTCGTTCCTGGATGCTGAACGTTCCACGGCTGGCCCTTCACTTCCTATGGATCAAGTCCAAGTTCCTCATTACAGCTCATAAAAACCTGTGATACCCTGCCTTATATTTCTGCCTCCTTTCTCTCCGCATCTGCATTCAGCTCCTGGTGCTGCTCAGGTTAAACCACATTGGTCCTTTGCACCTGCACTTTATCTCCTTCCTCAGCATGGGGAGTGTTTCCCCTGTTAGACACACCTCCTTCACCCTTTCCCGGCAGTCCCACTTCTGCTCAAGCGGAGAGGTTTCTCTCTACTTTGTATTGTAGGTGAGCTCATGAGATCGCTTTGCAGGTCACCTTTTCTTCTAGATCGTGGCTCTTAGCCCCACTCTCTTCTGAATCCCCTTTCACACACGGGCACTTGATACATTATTTTGGTGAACAAATGAATGAATAATCCTGGACAACTGCAAGGCATTCTACTCATTGAACAAATTGGTTTTTTTCCTCTATTATCTACCTTTGATCTTCTTAACAAGTCTATGGCGGAATTATTTTCCTCATTTTGGACATGAGGACATTAAAGGCCAGAGAGCTAATGCGTCGCTCAAAGGTAGCAGACTGGTGACCACCATACCATTTCTAAGTCTTAACTGAGGTGGGAACAGATTTCTGATGATTAAACATGCAGTGGCTGTCCTTATGGGCTGAAGCATTTGAGCTCTTTGATTAGCTCTGAATTATTTTTAAGGAGATCAGAGTTTTATACTTTAGGCTACTTGGATGGGTCCCCATGGCCTGCAGAAAAGAATTCAAACTCTTCAGCAAGGCATTCAAGATTCTGGCTTCAGTCACAAATTCTGGTTTTATCTTCAGCTGCTCACTCTTTCAGTGGCCATAGTACCATCCTCCTTAACTTTAAACCAAAGGTTGGCAAGCCTTTTCCGTAAAAGACTAGTTTATATTTCAGGTTTTGTGGGCCAGACAGTCTCTGGCGCAACAACTCTGCTACTGTGGTGTGGAAGCAGTCATACACATTACTTAAATGAGTGGCTGTGGCTATGTTCTAATAAAACTTTATTTATAAAACATTCAGTGGGTCTCCTTTGGCTTGAGGGCTAGAGCTTGCTGACCCCTGTTATAAATTACTCCTCAAAATATCATCTGTGATTCCTTTTTCCCCTTCTCCTCAATTTTTTCCCTCCTCTGTGTTCCTCACATCTATATCCTTTCCTGCTTACCTCCTTTCCACCTTCTTTTAAGTGTGTGTTTAACAGGTGTCCATCCCTGTGCGTTGTCCCTGAATCACTGCAACTGCCGTGTTGCTGGTTCTCGGCAACACCCAAAGGGGAAGTCCAGAAAGGAACTCACGGCTCATGGTCTTTTTTTCAGACCCCTTCCCCAACTCAGCCTTTGCACTGTGTTCCACCTTGTCTTCCACTCTTCTGCCAACCTCCTGGCTCATTTTCCTGTCTTCAGTTTTGCCTTGCTCACACCTAGAATTGATGGCTCACCTCACCTTCACAGTGGTGATCCTGTCTCCCTCCTTCAGTCGAGTCTCACTTGGCCTTTTGACTCTGCTGCCTCAGGCCACCTTGGGTGCACATCTTCCTGGTTGAATCTGGCCCTGGAACTGTCTACATCAGTGTTCTTTTTCCCATCTAGGGAAAGACAGTTTTCTAGGTAGCCTATCTGCCCGACTGTAATGGCCGTTGCTAACTGGAATCGGACACTCGGTGCCTGGTCCTGTGCCAAGCCAAGAAGATGAAGAAACAAGAATGACACAGCCTGTGTTCTTGAGAAGCCCAGTCTAGCAATGAGGAGATACAGCTCATTTTAATTTAATAAGAGAGGAGAACATCTTTGGGGCCCAGGCTTTGGGAGGGATGACTTCAAGGAGATAGAGTAGGGTTAGAGATGGCTTCCATTTCTACCTCTGAATTTCACTTTCTTACTTAAAAACTGCTGTAGCCCCCTATTGTTGCCTATGTCAGTTTGAACTCCTACTGCCTCTCCTTGAATATGCTCTGAACTGTCTCATTGGTTTGCTAGCTCATTGCATTATACTTCTCAATAGTCCCCAGTACAGGCTTCTGCCTCAGGGACAGCTGTCTCGGCCTTCCTTCCATACAGTAGCATCCCAATCCTGCCCACACACTTGATGGCCAGTGTGATCACCCACCAGCTGTGTCACCTTGGAAGGTCACTTAATCACCATGAATCTCAGCTTCTTTATCTGTAAAATAATTAAGTATCTGCCTTGCATACTTATCTATTAAAAACACCGAAGTACTTGCTGTAATACCATATCTAAAATGTTTCCCCTGGTTCCTGACACTTTATGAGTCCTCAAAAAATATCAGTGTCTTCCTTCTCACATCTTTATCCTCCCTCCCTTTCTTCTTTCCTTCTCTCCTAGATCCTAATCACTTCAAGACCAGCTCATGTTTTGCCTCCCTTATGAAGATTTCTACAATCATTTCAGACAGCGTTGACTTTTGTCCTGTTCCTTAGAGGCTACTAAACAAAGGCTTAGAGGATAATACATTTAATTCTTGACACTATTTTGTTGCATGAGCTATTTTATTGCTTTTGATTCAGACAGACCTAGGTTTAAGGCCTTGCTCTGTCATTGTGTAGCTGTGTGATCTCAAACAAGTTACTGAAATTTCTCCGAGCCTCTACTTTCTCACTTGTAAAATTAGACTAGTGATAACTTCCCTGGTACCTAACATAAATGCCATCTTTCAGTTGCTCTCCGTCACATCAACTTCTCCAAAAACTCATTATCTGATGTGATTGCTGTTTGTTTCTCTGTGGTCGTTCTTCTCTCACCATCAGGTAATAATTAGCAGGTGACCAAAGACTTTGACCAGTGTGTTTGCTACTCTATCTGCAGTGGCTAAAAGATCTTGCTGAATATTGATGAATAAAACATAGTAAGTTGCTTACAGATGGATTTTGAAGATTAACTCAGGTGTGGTTTAAACGACTGCCTGGTACATGGCTGTCAGCGAGCTGTTAGCAAATGTGTATTTCCTTGCTACCAATTTGTGCCACTACTATTACTGCACCACAGCTCCTACTATTACTGCCATTAAGTAAGGCAGACACAGTGCTCTGTGCTCTAAGGTAATAACGCTGGTTGGAAAGAGAAAATCTGTCTACAGTGGAACCAGCCTCCCGGGAGCTGCTGAACTCTGAGAGGGAGCTGTGTAGGTCCTTGAGTGAACACGGAAGTTAATAAACAAAGGCAAACACCAACAAATGGTGTGATTACATAGCTTCCAGGAGTATAAGGAAAGTCAGAGAGGTTATGACTCCAGTCGGTGGGTCACCTGCCTTCTCACTGCTCCATTCTTCATCATTCTGGGCCAGAATGATCATTTGGATATAAATCCGAATTTATTGTTCAGTGCAATGACTGAAAGACCCTCCTTTTAGTCTTTGAGTTTGACACCATCTTCTGTTTTTTCTTGACTTAACATGGTAGCAGTGGAGAGCGCAGCCAAAGTACACATTGAAAATTCCTTTCATACTCTTACTGATTCACTGTTGACACAATTAACCAGCAATTGCCCTCTAGTGCTCCATCATCTACCCTTGACTTCAGTTATGTGAGGTAGTCAAGCAGTTCCTAGAGGCTTACTGACTGTCCAGCACCCAACAGACGTGCTGGCAGTAGGTCCAGGGTCCTTCGGCCTAAAGTTCTAGGCTTCTTCTGCTTCCTCACAGTCGTCTTCCAGCCTGGTTTTTGTCTGAGATTTACTATCTTCAACAAACTTTTGGTGAGCGTATATTATGTGGCAGGCAGTATGGTAGGTATGTGGAGAAAACAGAGAATTAGACATCATGTTTTCTCACTCGATCGGTCAGGGAGATGGACCAGAACACATGTCATAACAGCATGTAACATGTGCTCTGACAAGGATATATACAAAGAGCTATGGTTTCAAAGAAAAGGGAGTAGCTTCCTAATGGCTGAAAGGATAACTTGGAGAGATTGTCGCAGATAATTGGCAATAACAGTTGAGTATGGAAGATAGATAGGTGTTTGTTGGGTGGAGAAAGCGGGAGAGGCATATCAAAAAGCAGTAACTGGAATCATGAGTAAGCCTAGGTACATGGTGAGGATACGCTGAGAGGATCATCTTGGTGGAACACAGGGAAGAAGGGGGTGGGTGCAGAAAGGTTGCTCAAGTGGATAGGAACCGGGATGCAGAGAGCCCCTATGTCATGCTAGGGGCATGCGCTTTATCCCCGGGGGTCAAGGCAGAGTGGACTTTATTCTGTTTCCCATTCCCATTGATAGCCTCGCCCAAAGAGCCATCCTCCTGCCAAGCTGGTCCCTGTGGCTGCTGCTGTTCACGCTGTGGGAATGCTTGGCTCAAACGGACCATGACAGGTGTCTACTTCCCCAGGACATGGAGCTTCCGCGCCCCACGGACCTCCTTAGAGGGCCCGCTGCTGACACAGGCAGGACACTGTGTACATAAACATATCACATACTCAGATACCCACTCTGTTCAGGAGATTACTGTCCCAGCTGCCTGTGAGTCAAGATGGTGAATGGCAGGGGCCGTGGGGGTCATGGGACATCACCCCGGCTTGAAGCCAGAATGCCCCAGAGCCATCCGCAAAGGGTTGCTGTGCTCAGGATCAATTATTCTGTGTCTAATGCCTTTCTGAACTTGATGGAACTGACAGTCCTCATGGTTCCACTTCCTCTACCTGTTGGGATGGTTGTGTTTTAACTTCCAAGGCACCTTCAACCTGAGAACTGGAGGGCGCAATCCTCAGGGAGAGCCTGGAGCCCGCGGCCTGGCTTCCCTGGCCTCTGGCTGATCATCCTCGAGCCAAGAGACACTTCACTCTCTTTGTGGGGGAAGGTTTTTCCCCTCATTGTTCACGTGGGAGTACCTCTCTTGCCTCAGAGCCAGTCTGTCAAAGGACACTGTTTTATTTTCAGTGACAATGGGGTAGACTTGAAAGAGCCTTGGTTTAGAAATCAGGGAAAGGAAAAAGAAAAAATCCAACCCTTGTTTCAGTGCTGCTGTTCATCCTTGCAGGTGTGTGTCCTGGGACAAGTCACAGCCCCTGGCTTGTTCTCAGTGACAGCAAGTTAGTTCTGATGAAACCGAATGCACGGGATTTTGAAGGGTGTTACATAGTGAGGATGACTTTTACATTGCAAAGCATTTTTCAGGTTTTACCAACCTTCACTCTTGCTTTAAGTTTTACTGAAAATGGGAAATAAATCACAATGGCTCTTATTCTTTTTTCTCCAGGAAGTGGATCTCAACGACCCCGGTCCTCATGGTATATTCTTTCTCTGAGCTGATGAAAAGATAAAACTCCACCTTTTTTGAACTTAGACATAATGCTTCTTTTGTTATTTCTATATTTATGCATTTCACACACAGAATGAGGTCCCCACAGGTATCCGGTATGTCTTTATTTTCCTTTCAGCTTGGTGCAGCACTGAGCTTAAAGCAGACGCTTCGTATTATTGAGTTAAACTAAATTTCCATTTCTTCCCTTACTTGAGCTAATAAAGAGTATACAGTGCTGAGAAAATTCACTAATTAGGGTCACATTTATTCTGCAATTATCAGCAAACATAATACATTTGTTTAAACGGAGGTCTCCATAGTTTGTGTCAGTCATGAATGCATCTCAGTGAGAGATGGCTGTTTATAGCACTTTGCAAGGATATGTAGGTTTGCCATTCTAAGGAAACCACAGGATGATAGTTAAGCAAAAGGAGGCTTGTCCGGAGCCACAGATGCTGGCATGGACACAGCTGTCCTCCTCTGTCCGGGACTCCTCCACATCTGCCAGCCTCCCTTGCAGTGGGCATGGCCATGTGGCTGAGCTCTGGCCAATGGAAGGTGGATGGCCCCGGACATGGTCTGCCCTGTGTTCAGTTCTAGCTAGAAAACTTGTGTTATCTTTTGTACTTTCTCCTTTTAGTAATTGGTTCATTGAAGGGGGTTTGGTGAAAACCCTCAAGGAGAATACTTTCCCCCTTTTTAAAGGGTCAGATAAATATTTTAGGCATATGGTCTCTGTAGCAATTACTCAGTACTATCACTGTAGTGTAAAATCAATCATAGGTAATATGTAACCAGAATGACCATATTCCAATAAAAGTGTATTGACAAAGACAGGCACTGGATAGATTTGGCCTATAGGCCAGATTTGCTGGTGGCATCACAAGATTCAGAGGCCTGGGGTTCCTGAGTCACCACGTTGAAGTCCTGTGGCTAAGTACCCAGTTGGACTACGATATGAGTGATAAAATAACTTTAACTTGTTAAGCTGCTGAGATATTTGAGTTGTTCATTAAAATAGTTGATATTAATTATCTTGACTAATGCTGGATCATTCTAGAATTGTTTTTATAATTTTTTTACTTGCTAGTTCAATCCATCACCATTCCTGCCAATTCTGTCTTCAAAAACAATTTTCATATCTTCTTCTGCATCCCTATGCCCATTGTGCATGTGCGGACCTTTGTCATCTATCATCGATGTGACTGCAGTAGCCTCCAGACTGTTGTGGCCTCTCTATAACGCATCTTTGGTGTTATGGAGAAAGAAATGACTAGAAAGATGTCTCCAACACAGAAATTAAGGCCAGCTCTCTCTCTGAGTTTCAGCTCTACTTTTCTGTCCTTTGAAACATCCCAGGCTTAAGGTATGATGTCGGATGGGATGAAGCATAGCTTTGGGTCAGAAAAGCTTGATTTAAGTAGTAACTCTGCTATGCCCAACTGTAACTTGGCTTTACTTTTGTTTTTGTTTTGTTTTTTTAAATCTGTTCATTGAGGGTAATGACTTCTTCCTCATCCGTTGAGATATTTTAAGCATGGTAGGGACATGATTATCTCATTCCTGTTTCCGCAAGCTCAGGCCGGCCAGTGGTGGGGGCCGGTCTATACAGGGCAAGGATGGAAACAGGCAGAGCAGGAGACAGGTGAGGAAGGCTGGCACCTGGGACCTGTTTCCAGTTCCCAAATCTTCCTCGTCTGCAAAGTCAAGGCAGCGGGGGAGAAGCTCCTTAAGTTTCCCATAGCCTGGAATAGTCTCCAACTCATACGTCTACCTATTTTCCTTACCCCAACCTAGATTATTGATAAGGTCCTGGCTTTGAAGTCAGACCACTTGGATTGAAACTCGGGCTCTACTATGAAACTAGACATGGGGATTCGGGCACATGACTCAGTCCCTCTGAGCCTGTGTGCTCATCTCTAAAACGGACATAATAAAACCTGCCTCAGATACTTATTGTGAAACTTAAATGTAATTAACACATGTGAGTGCTTAGCACATGGCTGAATTCTAAAAAACATGTTCTGTCACTAGGTTGTCCTTAGCGTTCTTATCATTGGCAAGATTATCAATCTTCACTTGCTGATTCACACCACTGAGATAGCATGTGTTCAAAAGAAGCTACTCCTTCTTTTTGACATTGGAAGGTGGGTATGATTATTCCTCTTTAGTGACAGGAGGAAAGTGAGACACGGGGAGGTTAAACCATTGGCTCCAATGGAAGCCAGGCCTGTTTTGGGCACAATAGCATTTTGGGGGGATTTTGCAGACTGGCGAGTAGAAACGTTAACATTACCTTCCATAAAGCATGCAATTCTGGGTGATGTTGTGGAGCAAGAGGGAGATCCTGTGGCTTTGCCAGATGCTCCCCTCAGGCATCACTGGTCCCAGCAGAGTAAGGAGTTCTTGCTGGAAAGGTTGCTGCAGCCCTATGTGTTCTCAGCGAAGCGGGGTATCAGTGAGTGATGGACCGATGATGCCCTGCTTTAGACGGGCAGGCCCCACAGCCACACCGCGACTTCTGCCATGTACTTAGTGTATTTTAAATGACTTACTTGAGGATATGTCAGCAGGTTCATAGCTGCTGAAATTGTACATCTCTGTGGTTAACGAGGGACATCGGTGTGGATGGCATCACGGGGAGGAAGTAAGAGACATACACGACAAAATCTGCCTTTTTGCCCCAGGCCAAAATTTACCAAAAGGACAAAGCATCCTGGGCATAGCACTGTCAAATGGGGAGAGTCCTGATGGTGTCTGGCTGGTGACAGTTCTCACCACAGTGATATCCCAGGCATCAAGTGGCACTGCCCTGAACTGGCCTCTGCCATCCCTGACAGGAGACCGCATGGAGAAAGAGCAGGGAGGCACCTCCCTGGGGTAAACAGGACAGAATTCCTGTGCCACTGCTGTTGTGACTGTGGCCCTCACCGTCCTGTGCTTCCCACCCATCACTGGAACTATGGCAGTTGGCTCCTGCAGAATGCACAGGGTTCTCACGCATACGATGTCAGAATATAATTTTAAGTTTTAATGGTAATAAATAGTAACAGTTGTATGATTCATTTTATTTCCCATTCACATGCTGTAACTGGACTCTTGGCCTCTGACAGTCAGCCCAACATAGTTTCTGTCTCTACTGGTGCTGATGCTTTTTTTTTTTTTTTTTTTTGTAGCATTAGGGAGCTCTTTAGGGGTTTGTATCCCACTCCTGACACACAAAAAAGAGGCCCTTCAGTACCAGGAAAGCATTTAGAGGGCAGAGCGGGTCCTTGGGAGCTGATGAAGAGCCAGTCAGCTATCAATGAGCTGAGAGCTGAGGGGTTTCCACTTAGTTTAGCCATCACTTGCTGTCTGAGCATGCCTTTGTGTTTGTCCCTCTGCCAGGGCTAGGGAATGGGAGATGAAACACGCATGGCTGTTCCCTTAGGGGCTCCCAGTCTGGCAGTGGAGACAGAAACACGGAGGGAGAGAGAATGTGCTCAGCTGGACCTGGCAGAGAGGCCAGGGGAGATCCCTTGCCCTGGCTCTGGGATCAGAGAAGGCTTTCTGGAGGAGGATGTGCCTTCACCATACCACCACCATGTCACGTACCCATTCTTTCATTACTGAGCCCTTGCTCTGTCAGGCTCAGGGCCAGGTGCTAGGGACACAACAGAAAACAAATCAGGCAAGTTTTCTATCTTCCTGGGGTTTCTATTAGCATCCAGAGGAAGCACAGAGGACACTCAAGGAAGGAAGAGGTGATGGGGTGTGGAAGAGGCAATGACATTTAGCTGGAGAGAGCAATAGGGATAAAATAATGCAATGCTCTGCTTCCTGTGTGCAGGGGCTATGGCGGCTTTTAAGCAACACCGTGAATTGACAGACCGGGAATATCTAACCTGGAAGGAATTTCTCCGACATGCAGACGGATAAAGGCAGGCTTTTCAGCCACACTAGGTCGGGTTAGAGACTTGACTTTCTTATTTCCTATAGTTATCCCTGTGTTTAGAACAGCCCCTATTAGGGGTGTCTAACCTTTTGGCGTCTCTGGGCCACGCTGGAAGAAGAAG
The DNA here is from genome assembly GCA_004026545.1 of Mormoops blainvillei. NCBI lineage: Eukaryota > Metazoa > Chordata > Mammalia > Chiroptera > Mormoopidae > Mormoops > Mormoops blainvillei. The sequence continues at coordinate 191,243 of PVJD01001791.1, read as the reverse complement.
AGTTGTCTTGGGCCACACGTTAAATACACAGATACTAACGAAAACTGATGAGCAAAAAAAAAAAAGGTTTTAAGTAAATTTACAGTTTTGCATTGGGCCACACTCATAGCCATCCTGGACCTCATGCGGCCTACAGGCCACAAGTTGGACACCCCTGTAAGTAGGTGATCAATAAATTCTTGTTGAACCATTACATTAAATTAATGTTGGGCAGAGCTGAACAAAGTCTTTGAATAGATAATGCTACTACCAACTCCCAGAGAGCAACACAGAAAACATTAATAATGAATGAATCTCAGGGATGAACAGTGGACTAGACCTGATCTCAGCCACATGGCAGGCACTCTCCGTGGACAACTTAAATGTCAAATGCCAGCGTAGGTTTCTGGAGTTCCTAGCTGATGTTTATGGTGAGAGCCACTCAATGGGTCTGTGAGTTCGAAGATGTCCCTCTGGTCCAGAATATTCAGAGAATGGAAAAAACTCTTTGTTGGTATCACTCATTCACTCAACAAACATTTTTGGAGACCAGTTATGCAGATGCTGTAGTAAGTAGATCCTGACCTTTGGGTTACCTCCTCTTGGGGAAGCTCCCCTAGACTTCTTACCCATTCCCAGCAAAGCTAACCCCTCTGTCTCGGTGCTACTTCTCTGCCTTATGTTGGGTTTGATCTCTTTTGTAACTACATTTTTCTTTCTCGATCGACCCCTAGCGTGTGAGCTTCTCCAGGGCAGGTTCTCCACCTTATTCAGCTTCAACTCTTTGACAGCTTGGGGAAGACTCTGCAACCTTCAACCGAAGGGTCACGACTTGGCAGGGGAGACAGGCATTGAAAGCAACTACGCATCAGGGATCTTGTAAACTTGTGGGGCGTTATGGAAACAGGAGTAGAGATGGCTGGGTTTACCTGGTAATGAGTGTTGTGAAGGCATCGCGAAGAGTTGGGAGACGGGGAGGATTTTGCTGGGAAGAAAAGATCCTGTGAAACCAAAGGGAGTTTAGGAAGTTGCACCGGGATGTTTACTGTGCGCCCGCTGGGTTCACTCCCCTCTGACCCTGTGGGTCCAGGACACGTATGCCGGAAGCAGTAGATCTGGCGCTGACATGTTTCTTACTCCTCGTTATGTCTGACAGCCCATTTTACAGGTGGAAACCTGTGTCTGGGAAAGGGTGAGTGCGCAGGGGGGCAGAGCTGGCTGCGGGCTGTTGATTTTGTACTCCTGCCCACCAGCGTAGCTGCCTCTTGGTGCCTATGCTCGCTCACCAGATGGAGTCTTGGAGTTTTCTGCGGGGGGGTGGGGTGGGTGGGAGAGGATTTCCTTTTGGATGACGTTCAAATGGGTCAGGCATGCTGCTTCCTTATCTATTGTTGATGCTGAGGATGAGCCAGCTGGGCCCTTGTGTTTCCAAGACACATATGAACAGCAAGAGAAGACTTAGTCTCCTCTCTTCTTTCTCAAATTTACATTAAAATTAGACAAGTTTAGGCTGAGTGAGACCAGAGCCTCGATATATAGTCCAAGAGACTGGAAATGAGGACATTCGAGATGGCTGTAACTGAGAGAATTGTGTCTTCATTGCACACACACGTATACACATACACTATTGTGCATCTGCGGTTTGTCCAAGGTTGTTTTTGAAAAGTAAATTAACATGCATTTTAAAATGCAAATTGAATTATGCAAACATATGAAAATAAGACAGTACGAAATAGTTTAGTCAAGCATTCCCACCTCCTACCCTTGACGGAGGTGTTGCGTGAGCAGAGTTCTTTGATTCTCATCAAACTCCAGACAAAAATCTTCTTTTCAAGTCTTTCCTTGGATCCTCACTGCCCAGTCCTCCCCTCTCGGGGCAAGGCCATGAGGAACAGCCTTTGCTGGCAGGACACCTGCTGTTTGTCAGGTCCTGTTCTAGACAATTGTTATCTCAGATGATGCTCGCCACAACACTACGAGGTGTAAACAATGATCACTGCTGCACAGAGGAGACAAAAGATCAGATTAGCAAACGGCCATTTCCAAGGTCTCTCAGCCATTAAGAGGTAGATCTGGAATCTGTATATGACTTGATTTTAGGTTAACTTCACATGATCGGTACCTTACGTGTCTTTCTATTTTTTGATTCTGCTTCCACAGTGGGAGGACTTTTCTCTCCTCTCTCACTTGATGCTCCTAAGACCTCTGTCAGCTTTCGAGCCGACCACTGTCTCTGTCCATGTCCAGTAGGAAAGATACATTTGCCCAGGGAAGGTGAAGGGCACTTCTGTTTCCCAGAAGCTCTACCAAGCATCTCATTGACTCTGGCTCGCTTGCTCCCAGGCTAAAGCCTGTGACTGAAAATAGGCAAAGGTTGATGGTCCCAAGTGGAAATTAGGATTCCGTCTGGATGAGGACGGGAGGCAGGCCCACTGTGTGGCAACCACAACGTCTGCTATCAGGTGTGTGTGAGATACCAATGTTGGAATGCACTCTGGGAAATAAATTATAAAGCAGAAGTTGAAAGAGTATTTAGCTTGCTAGAGTAATGCCATCGAAATCATGGACGACACATTTAAATCATGTGAATAAATTAACCCGTTTTTACTAACGTATTGGGTTTTTCATATTACAAAATGTTTTCATGTGCTTGACTTTCACAGTATCGCTTTGGTGTAGGTTTTATTAGCTCTACTTCCAATGATGAAAAGAAAAGCCTTAATGGGGTAAAGTAAGGAAGCAGGGCGGTAGAAACTGAAATTGAGGTCTTTAGACGCCTTCTTCACTGGTCTTCTCACTGGTTGCTACGTTTAAATATTAGAATTGTTTTCCAACCAGTCCAGAGCCGTTATAAGTGGATGGTCATAAAATAATCTAGTTTGAAAGCAGGCTGCCCCTCCTCGTGCTGAGAATGTTTGGGGTGTGGGGGCGGGGGGTCAGAGCTGTGTGCGGGTGAGAGCAGGCTCCGGCTTCGGGGTGCATCCTGGGGTCCGGCTCCAGCATGGTGGCTGCGGGGCTCCAGGCGAGTTACACATCACTCAGAACTGGGTTTCTCATCCTGTAAAGTAGATCTAATCCTACCTACCTCACCTGTTTTGGGGGTGGGGGTGGGGGTGGGGATGAATAAGTAGCATACTGAGAATAAAGAACTCAGTCCAGTATCTGGCACATAGTAGAAATTTAGTGAAATGTGGAATTTTAGGATGACCGCCTCAGTTTGCTTGGGGATGAGGTACTTTCTGAGATGCAGCGGTGCGGGGGAGGTTCTCAGCGTTAAAAGAGAAAGTCTCAGAGAAACTGGAACTAGCTGGTCACCTAGGTGTTATCAGTGACTATAACTTTGAGAATGAGATGCCAGGGTAAAGAGTGCTGTTAGTCTTTGGTTAAATGATTTGGTTTAAAACAAGAAATTTTAAGTCTGGATGCTCCAAGGTTTTTCCCAGCTAAGTGCTGACTGCTGGACTGCCGAGCTGAGAGGTTCCCAGGCTGGACTCTGACACATTTGTGAACAGAGTCCCACTTCGGGGAGCTGCGATGACTGGGGTGGCCTTGGCAGGTGTGAAAGTTGCCTGACTTGGGAGCAGAGCTCTAGAGAGTAGGCAGGGCTGCTGCCCTGGAAGGCTCCTGTCCCTTTACTGGGGCCCTGTTTCGTTTTTAGAGAAAAGGAGCAGAACTGGGCAGCAATAACAAGATACATTTCTCTAATTCTTTCAGTCCGTAGAAACATTTTTTTACATCACTACCTCACTGATTTTCACTACGATTCAGAGGAACGTGTCATGACTTTTAACATATGGTGTCCCCAATTTACGGATGGGGAAAACGAGGCTCAGAGGAGATGGAGGGTCTTGGCCAAAGCCACACAGCCAGGAAACGATCCTGATGGAACTCAAGCCAAGAACTTCTGGCCCCAGAGCCCATGTCTTTTTCATGACACATGTCTGCCTAGATGAGCACTGAGGGCCCCTCCTGCTTCCCAAGCTGGTGACATGAGGCTCACATGTTCTGCTTTCAGTCTAAGTGATGAAGAATCACACAATCGATGTCTTGAACTAATGTTCCCAGGCTAAATGTCTTTTGTTGGCGGGCGGGTGGGGGGACCCTCTCCATCCTGTGTCTGATCTTTTCAGGCACAGGAAAAAATCGGCAAGGGTTCCTTCCCTCCATCAGAAGAAAAAACAAAATCTTCTCTAGCCTCCGTGGGATAACAAAGAAAGATGCTCTTATGGTCAGCAGATGCTTTGATCAGAAGTTAGCAGAATGAAAACAGATAGTCTCAGTGCGGACTGTGACTTCAGCAAATTTTTAATTTAGCAGAAACCTGATTACTCACGTACATATGGTACACTTTCTCGCTTTTCCCCAGGGTGTGCAAGCGTGCACACACACACATGCATGTACACAAAGCTAATCATGATCCAAAGAATTTTCTGGAAAGGATGGTTGATTCTAAAAATACCCCCATCAACAAAAGCAGTGACACACTTGCCCAGGGTTCTGAGAAGTCAGCAGGAAGCTTTGCCCATGAATTCTCAGTTGCAAAGTAAACCTTTATTTCAGTACAACAAATTTTATGGTGCCATAAAAAGGAGGAAAGTCAACAGCTCTATCTAGTATCGACGGAACCAAGAAAATATTGATTATATAATGTTTGAAGGGCACAAGAACATGAATCCTTATCCTTAATAAGGTACGTGAAAATCTTAGCAGTGTGACATCTGCTTTTGCCCAAGAAAATCCTACATATTAACTATATATATATATGTAATGCTTTATTACTTCCTCTATGAGTGCATAAACCCTGGGAACCCAGTCAAATTTTTTTCTGAGGTAATATTGAGGTGACTTGTTTCTTCAATTCCTTTCAACGATCAAACCTTTGAGATTCATTCATTGAACAAATATTTACTTGTGCAAGGCTGTGTTCCAGACCCTAGCAGTTTGGTCTGAACAGGGAAAGGAGACCAAGCTTAGACAAGGCTTCTGTGGATAGGACTCCACGCTTGACGTGTGGGAGACACTTAGGCTTATCTCTAATAGACCTCCTACTTCCCAGGGCTGCTGCCATGGACACAGCTCAAGACCTCGCCATCGCTTCCTGGGTCAGCTCCTACCTTCGCGTCTGCCTCATGTTCTCCCTGCACAGGCAGAGTGATCTTTTCAAAAGGAACATGTGATCATGACCCTCCTTCTGGCTTGAAACCTTTTCTGGTTCCTCACTGACTTCGTACTGGGGCAATTACTTTGTAAAGTATATAACTGTCTAACCACTATGCTATACACCTGACGCTAATATAAAATAACATAAAATAATACTGAATGTCAACTATAATTTTAAAAAAAATTAAAAAGAGCGAAGCACAAGCTTCTATGCCAGCCTGTGCAATCTGCCTGGCAGTCTGCTTGCCTGTGCTGCCTCAGGTCTCCCCCTCACTTCCCTTCTCTCCTCTGCCGCTCCGCTTATGCCCCTGTAGTCCCTGAAATCCACTGGCCTAGGCTCTCGCATCCACTTCTTCTAAGGCAGTGCTCCAGCTGCGGCTCTGCAGGTCAGGCGTGGGTGACTCTGTGACTGCAGTTGTGGGCGAGCAACAGGGCAAGTGACACTCTTTGCTTATCAAACTACTTTGAGCCAAACTTCTTTCCCTCCTTCCAAAAAGTATTTCTTGATGCGTATAACCCAGAGGCAACTGACTTCATGCACAGATAAGTCTAGGGCCTTCCTTAGGTAGACTGCATCATCTACTGCTTTTGAGGGTGGAAGAAAATGTTATCAGTTATCACATTAGAAGAACAGGTAAAAACTGAGATGTCCCAATAATCGGGAAAGTATGTTATCAGAATGCTCTCCCTTCCCCTCTCCTCCCCCGCCCTTGCCTTTCTCTTCTTCTGACTCTTTGACTACATTCTCAGACTGCTCCCACAAGGTGGCAACAATATCCTCCAACAGAACCCTGAGTACTGTGGACACAGTGAGGGACGCTCTAATTAGTCGGGCATGGGTCACATGTCCCCCCCTGGAATCACCCCCGCAGATAACAAGGACTATGAGCAGGGGTGAGATGATTTTTCATACTAGAAATTTAGGTGCTTCTATCCCATTAGAAGGAAAGGGTGCTGAGCAGTCAAAGCAATGAATGTGTGTGCACCTTTTAGTAGCTGTAGACGTGGATTAGTGGTGAGGGATACAAAAGGGCATAATAATGTTACAAAATAAATGTTACCCATTTTGATGACTTTTATAAAATGGGAGAGTTTTTTGTTTCAGCTAAAACATTGCCATGTTACATAAAAAAAGCCAGCCACTGTTAACAATAGTGGAAACCTGATGTGCGGTATATGGAAACTGTAAATCTGAAACGGCTATAAAATAAAAATGTATTTAAGAAAATTGTAACCAGTAGAAAAATGTATCTTATTACAGGAACTCAAAGGCATATCCCACAGCTGTCAGAGAAACAAAATAAAGTTATGCACCTTGTAGGAAAGAGGAAGAGAGAGACTTTATCCCCAATGTTGACAATAAACACAGAGCAAACATGTTTGTAGAGGATACTGGGAGTTGGAAGAACTTGTACAATTCAGTCCAGTTTATTGGAGTTTAAGAAATTGTCTCTTCTTCTTCTCTACATCTACATTTGTCAGACAAGGCAAAGTAGATACTCAAAAACTTATTCTGTACTTCAGTTGTGTTTGTGCATGAATTCATTCATGTCAGGTGTACTACTTCTTGTAACTACATCACTTAATTATTACATAACCTGACAAAATAGGAATGCAAAAGGAAAGTGGATATATCTACCAAATTTAAGTCAAATGCTCTGGAAAGACTTGATAAAGACAACTTGCTAATAACATTACTGTTGAATTAGGTATGGTTGAGATAACTGCAAATGATTAGGAAAAAATTACAGGAATCTACATGGAATCTGTACTCAAGTTTCTTTCCAAGTGTTTAAAGTTACTGCCCCGCTCCAGGGAAAAATTAGGACTTGCATAATGGATATATTACACAAGAAACATGATTTGATCTCCAATCACTGAACCCATAAATAGAAAACCCTGTCCTTAAAATATCAGTAAGTAAAGAATTATATACATGTATATTCAGCTAAAACCAAACTCTTAAAATATGTTCACCCATTTTTAACACATTTTTCAGTGAACCAACCAACTTTTGGATTTCCTCATATTGAATAAAGGATTTCTATTTTGTGGGTGAACTGCAACAAGGAAAAACTAACTTATTGAATTTTTTCTATCAATTCTTTCTGGCTTGCAAAATCTCTTCTAGATATGGTACATTTTCTCTGATTGCAATCAACCCAAGGATCAGTGTGTTATTTTTGATAGCATAAAGCAGAAATTTATAGAGATATAAAAATTGTTGGTTTTATAAGCAATAAATTTCCACTTTTTCTTCCCCTATCATTAGTGTTTGGAAAGCGCATTGTTCCTCCCAAATAACTCTGTTGAAATATGAAAACTAGAATCATTTAGGCTGCTGATGTATATGTCATAGACATGGACATTTCACGAAAAGCTCACTGCTTTTATATTTTTAGGAGCTTCCTACTGTAGGCTTGGTTATGGATTTTAAGCCACTATGTCCAAAATTTATTTTAGGGATCATTTACTCTGCAGATCACCTCATGGATTCGTCTTATACTACCTCCTCATTCACCCTCCTGACTACTCATTGTGTTGACTCACCCCCTCTCTCCTCCCCCTCTGAGAGGTCCTTGGAGAATACAGGTTTCTCTGAAGATAGGTCTGGATTCGCTGCTGTTAAAATAAAAGCACCTTAACAGGACTATTTCCTGTGTGTACTGTTTGTTTGGCTACAAGTGTTTGCATATACATTGTCTCAGCTGAGCCACATAACTAACCTCTTTACTTCCCTTTTATAGTTAAGAAAACTGAAATTCAAAGCCTGGAAGTAATTTGTTTGAAATTCCTTAATTGATAATCAGCAGACCTGGTATTTGGATTAGGAATTTATGATTTCAAATCCAGGGCTCCTTCCTGAAATACCAACACCAACACAAAGAATTCCAGGTTTATTTGTTCCTTTTGGATTACTCCTGTCACACCACTCTTTGATTGCCTTTTATTAATTCACTTAACAAAGGCTTTATTGAGCATTCATGGTATGGTAGGCAATTGGTTAAAAATATGGATAGATGCACGTTATTCAAAAACAGAAGCCCTATTCTGGGGGTCTTTTGGGACTGAGCTTCACCCTTGAAACTCCTCCTATGTGCTTTCCCATGCATCCCACCTAGCAGCGGAAGCTCAGAGAAGCATTAGTAACCATGTCACCATGCTGCCATTGGTTAATTGCACGATTATTGTAAGCAATATGATGGTGCGAACATGTGCTCTTGATAATTGCCATCATTTCCCATGGAGTGAGGTGTATTTATTTACCACATTATTATTGCAAAAAAAAAGTGTGTGATTTAGCTGAAAACCATGTAATTAACTTGTACCTCGCTGTGTTATTTTAGCGTGAACTGCATCTGGTGACTTCTAAAGAGCTATTAGGAACAATGCAGAGCACGCCTTGTGGCTCCGTTGGCGAGAGGGCTTATAGGCTGAGCATATTTGTAGTTGATTATTTTTGTGCCAACTGTTGGTATCCATTTCAATTTACTGTGGGCTTGCGCCAGAGAATACATGCTTCAGTACAGAACTCACTAGTTTCTCTTCCGTTTCCGCACAAGGGCTTTCCATGGACCTGTTCACTCTCACCATTCAAGTACCTGCAGCGCTTGTCCAACAAAAAGCAACGACTGGACCTGTCCTTTACATACTTCACAAACTGTGAGGTTGACAATGCAGCTTTATTAACATGTGACACAGCCACCCTGGGATGGAGCATTCTGCATGTCCTGTTTCCATATCTGAGTGGCAGAATCATTTTCATTCTTCTCTTAATTTATATATTTTTAATGTCACATTGCTATCATCTAGCACTTGGATAACAGGGAAGAAAACTTCATCTCTCTTTCTGTTTTACTAAACTCGGTAACCACTAACCTTTTTTATTTCCTCTCAGTATTTTTTCCTCACACATGTGCTTTAAAAAAAAAAATCAGTAACCATGGTGGGTAGAAAATTTGATTTCTTTTTTCTTCATTCATGGTACATCTTTATTTTCTTGTGCTCCAAAATATTCTCATAAGAAACCTTTGGAAGTGAAATGGATTGGCAGGTTTCCCCATGTTTCTGGATAAGCATAACTAAGAAGTGTGAACCTTACATATACAACAAACACAAGAAGTCTCCGAAAGATGGAGAAAAGAAGACAAACCAGCCAGGGACCTCAGGACTCAGTGAATGACATTCAGTGAGTCCTCTGGAATTTCTTTCGGCCTTACATATCCCAGACGGGGCGCTGGAGAAGCTGGCACCCTGGACATGCCAATGTGTTCAGACCAGAAAGCCCCCAGAATAGATTGCTCTCTCTAGCCAGAGGATCAGGAATGGGCAGTATAGCAAGAAAGAAAGCTGTTGGACATTGATCACCTGATACCAGAGGGTGAAAAGCAGTCCTACACCACCCTTTTCAGCGGAGGCCACATGGGGAGCCGGAATTCCACTCTCACCCAGCTGCAGGAAAGTCCCCCAAAGCCCCGGCTGGAATGACGTCAGAGAAGGTGAAGTAGGGACCTGGAACTTTCATCCTTGCTGGGCAGTAACAAGGCCCTCCCCCAACACCACCTACCACCAACAACCAGCCGACCAGCCCAGCCAGGGCTGTAGCACCAGAGGCGGGGAGAGGGCCTGAATTCCCGCCCCCTTCTGGGAGTCACAGGGAGCACATCCCCTTCCTGAGTGTCAGCAGAGGTCAGCAGGGCACCTGGAAGTGACCAGGTGGTGTCCCTCTTCTCTCTCTGGCTTGGTATCAGAGGAAGTGGGTTAGCTAACACAGAAGATCTGAATAAGACCAAGAATCTCAGATCCTCAGATGTCCAGAATTCAATTTAAAAAATGACTCATCATTTGAAGAACAAGAAAAATCTTAAGTGAGAAAGGCAATCACGAGACACAAACGCCTGGATGACAAAATGTTAGAATTATCTGGTAAGGATTTCAAAGTAGCCATTATAAAAATTCTTCAGTGAGCAATTATGAACATGGTTGGAAAAAAAAAGTAGAATGCCTCTGCAAAGAATCAGATACAAAGAAAAAACAAATAGAAATGGTAGAACAGAAAAAATACAGTATCTATAATAAAAATCTCAACAACAGAATGGAAGAATAAAAGAAAATTCAGTAAAACCTTAAAATAAAACAATAGAAATGATCTGAACAACAGAAAAAAATAGAATTTTTTAAAAATGAAGAGCCTCAGGGACCACTGGGACTAACATTCATGTCAGAAGGAGAGAAGAAAAAGGGTAGAGCTGAGAAAGTATTTGAAGAAACAATGGCTAGATTTTCCAAATTTTGACAAAAGACAGACCTACAGATTGAAGATGCTGTGTGAATCTTGAACAGGATAAACTCAAAGAAATCCATGCCAAGATACATTATCATAAAACTTCTGAAAACTAAACAAACAAACAAAAAATCTCAAAATCAATGAGAGAGATATGACATTTACCTGTAGGGAAAAAAATGATGGGAATGATAATGTATTTCTCATCGGAAACCATCCCCATGGCCAGAAAATGGTGGTGTAATGGTTCCTAAGTGCTGAGAGACAAGAGCTGTTCATCTAGAATTCTATATCCAGAGAAAATATCCTTGTAGGATGAAGAAGAAATAAAGACATTCTAAGGTGAAGGACAATTTAGAGAATTGGCCACCAGCCAAGGAGATTGTCTAAATGAATTCATCTAAACACGAAGGACTGCCCCCCTCCGCCAAAAAAAATAGGAACCTGAAAATATCAAGAAGGAAGAAAGAAAAATGGAAAGAGTAAAATTATGTATAAATGCAATAGACGTTCCTTTTCCTGCTAAGATTTCTAAATTATGTTTGATGGTTGAAGCAAAAATGATAACACTGTCTGATGTGGTTATCAAAGTATGTCAAAGCAGGAAGAATTTAAAACTGTTACGTTATTGATGGGAGAAAGCAAAAGGAAGTAATGGTGGGGGGGTGTGACTATGAAGGGGAGATCTTTGTGGTGATGGAATAGATCTGTATCTTGATTGCAATGGCCTTACAGGAATCTACACATGCAATGAAATGGCACAGAACTACACACGTGCATTGTACTTCTGTCAATTTCCTGGTTTAGGTATCATTTGAAATGTTCTGATATAGCTACACAAGGTTTAACCATTGAGGAAACTGAATGAAGGGTGCATGGGACCTCTCTGCACTATCTTTCAAATCTGTCATGTAGATAATTAACAATTAGAGGTTGTAAATCTGAAATTATTTCAAAATAAAAAACTGTAAAGAATGAAATGGACCATGGCTAAACAAAATTTTGTGTATCTGTACAATGGAATGCTACTCAGTGACAATCTGGATGAATCTTAAATGCCTTATGCTAAGTGAAAAAAATGCATGAAGAAAAGTTTATATACACCATCATTCCACTTCTATTATGACCTGGAGAACACAAAGCTGCGGGGAAAGGATCCTATCAGTGGATTCCTGGGGCTGAGATGGGCTACTGGAGGGAAATTTTGGGGTGACAGAAGTGTTCTGTATCTGTGGGGATGGCATAGCTGTAAACAATTTCAGAACTTATAAAACTATGTACATTCCACCTCCATAAACTCAGCTTAATAAAAATGAAAAGGAAGTATGATAATATACCCATAATAATTGAGTATTTATGTTGTTTTTCTTTTGTCACTATCCAACATTGCACTCATAAATCCCTGGGAGCAAATAACTGTTTCTGCGGGGACACTCTATTATTTCTGTAGGCTGTATTCCTTGAAGTTGAATTGCAAGAGGGGATGCAGAGGAGAGAGGGATAAATGTTATGAACATTTTTACAGTCTTGAAAAATAATCGCAAAATGACTTCCCAGAAGTGTACTTTCTTTTAACCAGTTTATAATGCCACTCAGAGGGCATAAAAGTACTTCTTTCTCCACGCCCCTGTGGACAACAGCAGTCTGACTGCTGGTAGCACTCAGTTCCATTTGTTTCAGATGTCTCGTGAGAGTTAAAGGGTTTGTATGTACTTGAGGCTTTATAATTATGGCACACAGGATTAGTTGGGCAGAGCTGAACCCATGCTATTTACAGTTCACTAAACATCCCCTTTAAACATTCACGCTCATGTACAAGCTATAAATACTATTCATTTATACCTAGAATGTGTGGTTCTGGTAATTACCACCAATTTTCTTCACCAGAATATTAGTGACATTCGCAGACAGGAGAACTAAGGAGGTATCTCTATCCTGGTTCTGGAGTGGGGGACCTTTTTTTTTTTTTAATCCTCGTTTTTTGTCCTCTGCCTGTTAGGTTATTCTCACATCACCATTCAATGGCATATACCTTTCTATTCTATATTTTAACCATCCTCTGGTTTTTGTTTGGGTTGATATACTAGATTAATTTTCACTGTATCTTCAATGATTCAATCTGTCACAAACTGCTCAAAATACATACTTCAGGGTCTATTATCTTCATCTACTCATTTTCTGTAGCTGTGGGGATAACTTTTCCCACTTGCTATTGTTGGGTATAGGTGACGCTCTGCCCCATGGAGATGTGGCTTTTTCCCAACACTTTTACTGCGAAATACACCTGCTGCAGTTGCCTTTGGAAGTGCTTTGCTTCTGCACTGCAGTGCCGGGCCCTGTTTTGTAGCATCTCCTGGTTTTTGGTTGAATGTGACCTATTTCTAGGTAAGCATCACCCTAAGCAAACAATCCCCTACTTAATGAGAAGTCCCCTACCCTAATATGTGACTATATTTTCACTTTATCTCATTTAATTTTCAGGTCCCTCTTCAAAGGAGATGCCAGCTCCCCGTTCTGCATGTACAAATTACGCCGACAAAGTGTACCCACACCGCTGGAAGTTCTTCTTTAGACCAGGTGTGACCCTGCTCTGCGGAGAGCCGGCTAGGTGGGCTTCACTTGCGCTCAGGGGAGATCGCTGCTGCTGTCTCGCCCCGGCCTTGCCCCGCTCCCACGCTGGATTTGAACCCGGGCCTCTGGGCTATCATGCCTTCCTCCACAGTAGCACCTAGACACGCCAGCTCCACTCTAGGCTTTTGGGGATGCCTCAGTGAATGAAGCAGATTTCTGCTCCTACGATGTTTACACTCAAGTGAGGGGGACAGAACAGACCATAAATCACAAATATTATAACTTGGCAAATGATATTGTATGTGAGAGATGAGTGTTACAGTGAAAAATAAAAGTGGAGAACAAGCCATCGAGAGTGTTGGCATTTGTGGTGACTGTAGTTCTAAATGGGCGGATAATGACAAACCTCACTGAGAAAGTGACATGAGTGCAAAGCCTGACGTCTGTGTGGAGAGCACGCCGGGCGCCGGACACCTGATGTGAAGTGTGAGTGGTTTGTGGCTGGGAGATGAGGGGCAGGGTGAAAGAGGCTGCAAGGAGGTTAACAGGGAGGCCAGATCATAAGGGTTCCGTAGGTCAGCGCAGGGTGTGAATCACACGCCAGCAAGTCCACTGCCACGGGCAGCTTTATGCAATATCCTCGATAAGTAAACCATCACTTAACCCATCAGTATGGACTCCCCTGGCCAAATCTGCTGCAGAAATGTTCTGGAAATCTTCAGTTTTGTGTCTAGCAAGACTTGGCATCGTTTTGAAACTGTTCAATCAACCCAGTAAATATGAATTAAACATTTATAGTTGTATTAAATATTCGAAAGATAGGAGCCAAAACAGTCTATCAAGTAATTGTACATATTTGTGCATTCAGAAAATGCATATTCATGAGAGCCATGTAAATATATGTTTAGTCATTTCCTCTTCCATGTGAAGAGCCACGGCTGAACTACAGATGGTAACTTTCTTGCATGTAGTTATGATAATGACACAGTAAACCATTCTGACATTAGTCTCAGGCAGAGATCATTGTTTGGTCATTTCATGAGTTCAGCGCTCTTAGAACTGGGGAGAAGAAAGTTCTAGAATACGCCTGTCCTTGTGGCAGGCATTTGAGAATGAAATGACAGCTGTCCGGGGTCTTCCCCATGGAAGTGGTTCCCTCATGATTTTTCACTGAGAGTCACAAAAGGGAAGATGCTCACCGTGGGACGCCCCTGGGGTTCTGTGAGGTGCTGACTAGTCGGACTGTCACTAGGCCACTCTCTCCCACTCAAAAAAGCACATTGGAATGCTAGGGAATGAGAATATGGTATTTTGGTGTTAATATTTAATTTATTTTAATTTATTCAAAGACGTGGCCAACTTCAGTGTGGTATCTATTCATAGTAACATGACTGGCACCATATCACAACTGCTGATGGCAACTGTTGTGGGTCCTTCTGCCTCGTCTGAGGACTTTCTGGATAAAAGAGATTGTTGAGAGCGTACACATACGAATTTTGTCTTTGTGTGAAGATCCGATGAGAAATCTTTCCGGGAATCAGAATTTTCTAAAGGAGCTCTTTTCCTAAGGTCCTGGTACTCACACTAGCACTCTGCTAAGATTAAGTAAGACCCAATGTATATGGGGCATGGGTACCTTCTCTCAGACACAAAGTCACTTCCTGTACCCTTCACTGTTCCCAAAATATTTTCAGAAGATTGAGGAAAGAGAGGATAGAAACAGACAGATGGATGGACAGACAGACAGATACATTAAAAGATATAGTAGGTCTCCATATCTACATACCCCTGAACTCCAACAAGCTGACTGTACTGCTTTGCATTCTGAACAGAAATAAGCAGACACGACACCCTAGTGTATGGCACTGGCTATCACTTGTTATCACCATGTGGGACCTTAGTCTAGTTAGGTATGCTGATATTTGGTTAAGCCTTGAAGACTGAGGATGACTCTAGAAGCAGACTGAGCACAGGCCATTGTCCCTCGCAGTCTCCCTCTGGGAAACAAAGAGATTCTGATCCTATAATAATTTAGCAGTAAGAAACGATCACTGGATGAGGTGAGTCATGTGGTTACTCAGCCTGGAGTAGCCTTTCTGGACCTTCCAGTCTCACTCAGGGTAAAAGCCAACGTCCGCACTGTGACTTACAAGGCCCTTTGGGGTCTGTTCCCCCAAGACCCCTGGCTTCATCTCTCGCTTGTCCTCTGCTGCTTCGTCTCCACCCTGCTGGTCTCCTTGCTGCCCCCTGAACCATCGCAGGTCCTTGGCAAAGGCTGTGCCCCCTGTCCAGTGTGATCTACCTATTATTTGTGGGGCTACTTCCCTTGCTTCCTTTAGATCCTTACGAACAAATGACCTTCTCAGTGGGGTCTTCCATGGCCATCTAGCCAAGGTTTCATCTGCTTTCCCAAATTTCATTCCCCACCTTGACCTTTGCTTCTGAGCACTCGCCGCTCTCGAACACACGGTACTTATCTCATGTAGTGTCTGGCCTCCCACTGCAATGCACATTCCACAGGGGCCGTGCTTTCGGTCTATTTTGTTCATTGCTGTACTTGCAGCATCCTGAACAGTGCCAGCCACGTGGCAGGATTCAATATTTGCTGATGAAATCAACGACCATATACCTGAAGACAAAGAGCACTCATAGGGAAGTAGCGGAAAGAAGCCTTGCTAATGAACACAGGTTTTATTTCTTATCCAAGGTCCATCCCTATGAAAGCCCTTTAGTCTTAAGCAAGTGGGTTTGTCTTCACTGCAACCCCCCCGCCCCTCCCCCCCCAAAAAAAAACCCATAAAAAACTCTAAGCACAAGAAATAGTCAAAGGAGGAGGCTCTAACTGTTTTCACAGCATGCAGGGAGCCTTGGAGGACAGGGTTCCCATGCGGTGAACAGTCATGTGGGTTTTCTTCCCTGCTTCCTTTCCCAGATAACTAGGTCGCAGACAACTGGTATTTCCCCATGTGGCTGAGGGGAGCAGGCACAGAAATCCCCACCTCCTCTCTCTTGCGTTTCGAGCTCTGCCGAACTCCTCCTAATGATTTCATCTGCTCGGAGGTCTGCCGGCTCTTCCCCTCTCATAGGAGGCGGCGGCGGCGAGGGCTGAAGCGCGCTCTGGCTGCCGGCTTGAAACGTGCTTTGATGAATTAGCACAGCCCGGCCAGCTACTTACTTTGAATCTTACCCTTGATTCTTCCTCGAGCAAACAATTAAGGGGCAGCAGTGGCTTCCTGCAGGGGAGACCAACGCCTTCTGTCCTCGGGGAAGCAGCCTCACATTCTTTCAAATGATGAATGGCAGGGACTGGGAGCTCTGGTAGGTTCCCTCATCTTCCAAGCACCCAAATAAGTACACGTATAAATACATGAAATAAAATAAAATAAATGGAAATAACAAAGGAGGAAACCAGTTTAGGTTACTGCCAAGTCCCGTGATTGACATGGGGCTGGGAAATGCCTCCTTAAATTTAACAATGTGGTGAGCTGAAGAGCAGTGAGTTGCCACATGAATAAAAGGAGTCCGGCGACAAGGTATCACACCCTCCTCCTCTGGGTGAGCAGCCCCATCCAGCCTCAAAAAGTCCTGAGTAAGAGGAAAATGTCTCTTTAACAGTATTAAGGGACAATTTATTATGTGTATCCTTCCAAGGAAGCACAATGTCAGTGCAGGCCCATTGCATTTGCATTATTTCCAGACAACAGTGGCAGCAGAAAGGGACACCAATTTATTTCAGAGCAAGCACAGGTGAATTTAATGTCTACTGGGCCTGAGCCAGGGAAGCCTTAACCCACCCTGGGCTCTTGAGTGTGTGAGGGGGGACTGCAGGTTTTTGGAGAGGTCTTAACTGGCTTCTTTGTTTCAATTCAGCTTCCTTGAGCCCGTGCTTCTCAATCACTTGATCACAAAAGCTCTTGCAGAGAGGAAGGGATGGGGAAAAAAAAACAACTTTGTTTAGAAATGGAAAATCTGGTTTTATGTCCTGGCCCAGTGAATCCCTTTCTCAGTGACCTGGACAAATAACTTAGTCCTTTTAAGACTCATTTCTTTTGTGAATGGTCTAAGAATACTACCCTGCAGGGTTATTGTGAAGACCCAGTAAGCAAATGTTATCAGAGAGTGCTTTGTTTGTGATTTATGTAAGTGCCATTGTTTTTGGGTGACAGCAATTTGGGATTCTGAGCAGAGAATTTACCTCAGAAGAATCCTCCAGAAAGAGGTTATTATAGTTACCCTTTGAAGGCTGGCACTAGGGAATTATAGAAACGTGAAGGATCACGGTAGGAAATATCATGGCGACGGCTCTTCTATGGCTCTTGTTTCTCACGTGAAGGAACCAGGCACTGGGAAGGAAGCAGACTGAGTGCCGCGGCGGATGAGTTGAATCGGAATTATCTTTACTCTCTCTTCCTTATTGGTAAGCTTCAGGACATCTGCACACAGCGAGTGCTCAATAAATGTTTGTGGAATTGGGAGGACTCATTCACTCAAACATGACCAGGGTTGCTGTCGACAATGGTAGGCTGGAATCTTTGCTCTTCGATCCACACTCCAGGTATCTCTTATTTAAATATCTAACCTTGCATCAAGTCATCTGGAAGAGAAACATGGTCCATGAAAGCAGCGACACCCTGGTGGAGGCCTCCGGTGTCAGCCTGGCTGACAGGACGTCCTTGAAGTCTTGAGGAGCATTTCATTTTTATTAAACCATCTTTCAAGAACAATTACATACACAGCAGGACAAACCTACGGAACGTTGCCTGATATAGTCCTTTCTTTAAGTCTGTGAAGTGTCTGATGAGGTAGGTACTATTTTTTCCATTTCCCAGAATAAGAAACTGAGGCTCTGGGAGTGGGCGACGCTCTCAGTAATGCACAGGCCCTGCTGGGACTGGTACTTGAACCCAGAACTCTGGGTTTTTAGGGCATTCCATGGACTTTTGCTTCAAACACCAAATAGGCACCTTTTGCTTCTGTTTCCTGGTCCCTGTTTTTCCTTTCTCCCTTGTTTCCTAAAAACTCTTTATTAGCTTGCTTCTAGTGCCACGCTGGGAGCTGAAACAGGTGAGAAATGAATAGAGAAGGTTCTGTTTCTGAAGAGGTGGCAAGAAGAGGGTTTGCAGGTAGAAAGGTAATTCCAAAAGGAGGTGACCTTGGTTAAGCACCATCCATGATGGTCTCCAGCCTGAAAGGGTTCATTGACAAGAACCTCACTGCCTGGAAGATGGAAGGTTTTATGCTTCCGCAAAAGCCTTCCCTGGAATCCCAGTTGCCCCTTTCACAGTATCCAGGCTTCCAAAGTCCATGCCTTCAATTTCCTTCCTGCCCTCGGTGTGATGAATGAAAGATGGCTGTGACGCACCCAAGTGGAATCTGCAAACTGCGGATCCTTTAAAACCTACTTTTGTAAATACCAATAAAACAAGTCTCGACACTCCGTCCTCAGTTCAGGGAACTCATTCAGCCCGAGCCCTGGAGGAGGGAAGCTGCTCCCTAAGAACTTTTGGCCTTTCACAGAGCTCACCTGAAACTGAAACTAGGCCCCTCCGTCTTCCCCTTTTCCTGCCGCGCTTTGATTTGAAGTCAATTAGCCTGTAATCTCTTCTGATTTCCTCCCTTGGTCTGCCTTCGCTTTGTCTAAGCAGCAGAACTGGTTACGTTTGCTGGCTGAATTATTCCGCTCCAAAGTGTCCAAGTCTGGAGGAACACCTCGTAGGTACTCAGTGAATAAATGAACGGATGAATGAATGAGTGGGCAACAGCCAGGCTCAAATCCGGGCTCTCTCATTTACCTGTTGCCCGACTTTAAGAAAGGCCTTTAACCTCTTCACCCCTCTGTTTCTTGTCTTTCCAAATTGTGTGTGGCAACTGAAAATGACTTTGGACGGAAAAGGGTGGGGACAAACAGCAAATCATTCAAAATTCCATGTGTAAAAATAAACATATCTTGTCTGTTCACTGACTTTGTGGAATCTCTTTTATCCAGTTAATGTCTTCCTGTGCTGGAGGAAGCAGAATGAAGAAAAGCCAACACAAAGAATTTTGCAGAGTCTCTGCCCTTGACTTGAATTTCTTTTCTACTCAGGTTCTCTTTTTGTGTTCCATACTCCATTCTGAAGAACATGCACAGAAATTCCCCAAAGATTTCTTTCTATCAAGCCCTGCCCCCCCATCCCCCATAGCACCTTTTATATATCTCCCAAGGACACTTCCTCAATTGTGGCGCATTGTACCTTTTTCCTTACTTGTCCCACCACCCAAAACAGGGTGTGGCATGCCCCTGAAGAGATGAATGCTTGCCAAATAAGCTAATTTATCAGTGGTGGATACCAGGTATTCTGGCATCCTGTGGTACCTGCCTTTGCAAAGGATACTCGTCCAGACCAGGAGAAGAGAGACTTTTAGGCATGAACACTCTCTCTTGTGTAGTCATAGCAACGTCCACTCTGTGTGCTTAAAAAGAAAAGCTTGCTTCAGACAAAACTGCATGTGATGTCCTGCAGTGGCTCATAAACTCCAGTTGTCAGGAACAGTTGGGCTGGCCACCTATGACTCTAGAGATTCTGATTCACTAATTTTGGCATGGGAGCCTGGAATAAAAATATATTCTTTCTATCTATCTGTCTGTCTGTCTATCTATCTATCATCTACCCATCCACTCACCCATCCACCATCTTCAGTTCATCCAGAAGTTTGGGCAACACTATGGAGAGAGAGGACCACTAGAACTGAAGTTCAGAGACTAGAGTTGGAATGAAGGGATCTCTACCACTCATTGGTAACTGTAATAGTAACTTATTTTCTTTAAGCCTTAGGGAACCTATTTGTAAAATGACCACGGTAGTCTACCTCCCAGGGCTTTCCAGAGATACAATTACATAATATGTAAACAAGAGAGACACATAGTAGGTTCTCAGTGAATGCCATTTGAGTCTGAGTGTGCTTGATAGTGGAAAGCAGAGGGAGACCAAGGTTTCTGGGCTAGTTCATACCCAGGAAGGAAAAATCAGTGATTTGGATACAGGTAGAATGTGATGACTCATTTGCTGTGTTTTAATCTGCTTAGGGTATGGAAATGTAGAAAGGGTTCCTAGCCAGTGAATCTGTTCCCCAGGGGCATGAGGAAATCCTCCTTTGACAGTTGTCAGTCCAAGACAGAAGGTGAGAGGATTAGTCTCCAGAGAAGTCAAGAGCAGAGAGATCCATAAATCACGGTGGGAGAAACTCTTTGCTTGGCGAGTGGGAGGGAGACCACTCCTGTGGGTGATTCCAAAGGGCATGTCCAGGTCGTAGGGTGGAGGAAAAGGCCGGATGGTGGACTGTGCGGGCTGCAGAGAACCAATTAGACGTCTGGGGTAGAGAGAGCAGACCTCCCTGTCAGTGCCCTCACACAGAGCTGCGAGGCTAGTTATGATCATGTGATTTGCAAGAAACAGGTATTCTGCAAGCTTATGGCCAAACTGACGTGACTCTATCAGCCAGAAACATTTATTGTGTGCTTATAATGTGTAAATATGGGAGGAACTCAAAGCTTATTAGCCTGGGCTGGGCGTCCCCTGTCCTTCTTCCCTTGGTCCCTGTGGTGATTTTGGGCATGGCTCTTACCTTACTGGATAAAAATCACTTGATTTTGTCTTTTTCACTATATCATTTTTAGTTTTTGTTTTTCCAGTATGTAGCACACGATAGTTACTAAGACATTCAACCAAAGCAGCCTCGATGGAGCTGAACTGTGACTATGAGCCAGAAAATTTTAAATTAGGCTTCTGCTTCCCTGTGGTATAGGTTGGTGTGCTTGGAGTTATTTTATGTTCTGAAGTCAACATGCACAGCATCCAGAACTCTCAACTGTTCTTGAGAAATTGGTGAAAAAAAGTCAAGGAACTTAACCCTGAATTATAAGGAAATATGACAGCATATCATAATCTTAAAAAGAACCTTGATATGTTATAGAGTAGGATGTCAAATTTGCATGAATTCTGAGATAAAACACTGCAAATCCAAGTCCCCCTTCTTCTCCTGTGACTGCCCTGAATTGCCAGATACGTAGTGTTTCCTGGATTATGTTGGCAGTCACGTGGGTGGCCAGCTACGTGAAGGCAAGGACTGTGTTCTTGCTCCTTAATGAAACCCACATATCAAGCACAGTGCCTGGAACGTAGGAGGCGTTCAAGAAAAAGTTGCTAAATTATTCGTCATGCTCTTCTCTTCTCTCTTTAAGTAGAGTGTAAGCTCCTATAGGATGCCCTAGTTATATTTAGGTCTCTGGTGCCTGGTACATAGTAAGTTCTTGCTCCGTGTTCATCACACACTTCATTGTATATCCACTGGACCTAGCACAGAGCTCTGAAATTATTAGACACTTAGTGCATTTCATAAATGATGCCAGCTTTGAGGTCATGGAGAGCTGTGATCAAACCCGACCTCTGCCGCTTACCACTCTGAGTATCTTTGTACTTAATCCTCCTTAGCCTCAGCTTCCTTGTCTGGAGAATGAGAACAGCAATTCACCGTTCACAGGATGGATGCCTGGTAGCAATGATATTTTTAATGTAAGACACTTGACCCACAACAAGCTTTCAACAGACACTAGTCCCCTCTTTCTGGTTGCTTCTGTCTTATTTCCAGACGGTTGTTTATACGTCTTAGGACGGGATCTGAATGGTCTGTTTTGGTGCAGCTCTAAACTTTAACTCTGGTTCTGCAGAATGAGGTTCTTATTGGGTCTGGTGCTGAGAAAATCCCTTACTGCCTTTGAGGTTTAATTTTTCTATCAGCAAAATGGGTATGACACTGGCAACTACTCTCTGCTGGTGTTCTGGGAGGAAGAGTGAGAGAATGTCTTAGCAGGAGACTCGAGCTTCAGAGATGAAGGATGCTGTATAAATCCAAAGCCCAGAAGTGGTATGCTATTAGTCTTCGGTGGGTTTTTTTTTTTTTTTTTGGATTCTGTTAGAGCAGAAGGCTGCCTGACCTGCAGACAGAGTTGCCAATTCTGTCTCCTGCCTGAAAGCTCTTTGAAATGATGTGAAGGCACCTGTGAGCGGGTTGCTTTGTTTTCTTGCTCTTTCCGCCCCTCCTTTACTTCATTTGCTTGCTCTGAGGTTAAAAGCAAAAGGGTGGGAGGAAAAAAAAAAGAAGCCATGACAGGAATAATTAATAACTGTGGGGTCAGTAGGTATGGGTTTAAGTCTTGATTCTGATTCTCACTTGCATTGGTACATGGTACATCAATGGCTGTTTCTAGGTTTGATCTGAAAACAAGAAGGTTGGACTAGATAATCCCCAAGTTCCTAACCAGCTTTAAGACTGTGACCCAGGCCCTGGTTGGTATAGTTCAGTGGACTGAGTGTCAGCCTATGAACCAAAGGGTCACTGGTTCAATTTTCCAGTCAGAGAACATGCCTGGGTTGTGGGTCAGGTCCCCAGTAGGGGGTGTGCGAGAAGCAACCACACATTGATGTCTTTCTCCCTCCCTTTCTTCCTCCCTTCCCCTCTGTCTAAAAATAAAATAAAATAAATAAAATCTTAAAAAAAAAAAGAATGTGACCCAGATGCCTGTCAGAAGAGCATGTGAGGTGTGAAAGTAGAATTATAAGTTTTGGCAGAGCAAGACTTATGGTCAAGATGGAGATGTAGGTAGACATACTTTAACTCCTTGTGCAACCACACAAAGGAAGTACAACTAAATCTCAAAACAAAAGACACCCAGAATTGTCAAAAATTGAACTGCATGGAAGGTCAACAACCAAAGATTTAAAGAAGCCACATTCATCCAGATGGGTAGGAGGGGTGGAGACCAGGCAGAGAGTTGAGCAGATGCGATGTGATGCAGAAAAGTGGAGGCAGTGACAGAATGGGTATGTGTCCCACATTCATGTGTGGTAGATAAAAATTGGGAGAGATACCTTGGCAGTGAGTGATCCTAGCCTCGGGCCAGACTGCACAGTACAGGGTTCCACAGCCAGGAAGATAAATCCCCATAACTCCTGGCTGTAAAAACCAGTGGGTGTTGGAGCAACAGAAGAAATGCCAGGTTATCAGGAAACTTCACTTAAAGGGCCCACATAATCTTAAAACATACACAAACCTACCCACTCTGGGATTCAAAATCAGGGCAACAGCTGTAAGGCTGCCAGTCGCATACGGGCAGTGGGTGAAGTGACTGGAAATGGGGCGAGTGCCAGGCAAACCCCCAAAAGCCAGGCAGTGGCACAGTCCCCTCTATGAGCCCTCCCCCCATACAGAGCCACAAAAGTGGTGAAATGGGTTGCCCTACCCTAGAGATTACCTTATGGCTCTTCCCCTGACAATTTACAGGTGCCTTTTACAGGGAGTCAAAGCAGCTCTACCTACTACACAGAAACAAACACAGGGCGGCTACCAAATTGAGGAAACAAGGAAATATGGCCCAAATGAAAGAACAGAACAAAACTCCAGAAAAAGAATGAAACAAAATGGAGATAGTCAACTTATTGGATGCAGAGTTTAAAATACCGGTAATCAGCATGTTCAAATAACTCATTCAGTAAAGCAAAAGCATAAAGGAAGAAATAAAGTTTACACTAAGTGGAATAAAGAATAATCTACAGGGAATCAACAGTGAAGGGAAGGAAGCCAGCATCAAATTCAAATCAATGATTTGGAATATAAGAAAGAAATAAACATTTAGCCAGAACAGAAAGATGAAACAAGAATTTTTGAAAATGAGGATAGTATAAGACTCTGGGACATCTCCAAATGTGCCAGCATCTGAATCATAGGGATGCCAGAAGGAGAAGAGGAAGAGCAAGAAATTGAAGACTTATTTGAAAAAATAATGAAAGTAAATTTCCCTAATTTGGCAAAGGAAATAGACATAGACAGGAAGAACAGAGAGTCTCAAACAAGTTGGACCCAAGAGGAACACACCAAGACACAAAATAATTAAAATGCCAAATGTAAAAGATAAAGAGAGAATCTTAAAAGCAGCAAGAGAAAAGCATAGAGTTGCCTACAAAGGAGCTCCCATAAGACTATCAGATGATTTCTTAACAGAAACTTTGCAGTAAAGAAGTGACTGTCAAGAAGTGTTCAAAGTGATGAAAAGCAAGGACCTACAACATGGATTACTCTATTCAGCAAAGCTATCATTTAGAATGGAAAGATAGAAAAAGTTCTTCCCAGACATGGTAAAGCTAAAGGAGTTCATCATCACCAAGCCCTTACTACATGTAATGTTAAAGGGACTTATTTAAGAAAAAGAAGAAGATCAAAACTATGAACATTAAAAAGGCAACAAATTCACAACTATCAACAACTGAATCTAACAAACAAACAAACAAACAAAACAAACAACCATAACAGGAACAGCGTCATAGGTATGGAGATCATTTGGAGAGTTAACAGCTGGGAGGGAGAAGGGGGAGAAGGGGGGAAAGTGCAGGGATTAAAAAGCATAATTGGTAGGTACAAAATAGACAGGGGGATGTTAAGAATAGCTCAGGAAATGGAGAACCCAAAGAGCTTATATGCACAATCCATGGATATGAACTAAGATGGGGGGGTTGCTGGAGGGAAGAGGGGTACCAGGCAAAGAGGGGCAAAGGGGAAAAATGGAGACAACTGTAATAACATAATCAATAAAATATACTTTAAAATACATTTTGGTAGAGCGTAAACAGGAGAGGACTTCTTCACTAGGAAGTAGATTGTTGGTGAGGTTGGAGGAATGATGGCGAGAGGGCTGTGAGCAATGAGATTTGGCAGAAACTTGAAATCCAGGCAGGGGAGTTTAGACTTGGTGCCACACACAGGTTTTCCTTCTCCTGGGAGACATGTGGTAACTCAAAAAGAGCAATACCATGTTGGTAGGAATGTAAATTGCTACAGCCACTACGGAAAACAAAAGGTTCCTCAACAAATTAAGAATGGAGTTACCATATGACCCAGCAACCCTACTTTTGGGCACCTACCTAAAAAAATTGAAAACATTTATTTGTAAGGGTATATGTACTCCTATGTTCATTGCAGCATTATTAACAGTAGCCAAGACATGGAAACATCCAAAGTGTCTCTTGATAAACAATTGGATAAAGAAGATGTGGTACATATTTACAATGGAATACTACTTAACCACAAGAGAAGATGAAGTACTGTCATTTGTGACAACATGGATGGATCTTAAAAAGATGCTAGGCAAAATAAGCCAGAAAAATTCAAGAATGATATGATTTCATGCATATGTGGGATATAAGACTGAAAACAACAAATGAACAAATAAGCCAAATAAACAAACAAAAACTCATAAGGGTGGGTGTAGGCGGATGAGGGTATAGGGGGAATAAGTGGTGATAAAATATTAAATTAAATTAAATTTTAAAAACCTCATAGACCCAGACAAAAGTATAATGGTTAACAGAGGGAAAGGAAAGTGGGGAGGAAGTAAGGCAGTAAAGGATAAAGGGGGTCAAATTTATGTTGGTGGAAGAGATTTGACTTTAGGTGGTGAACATGCAATGCAATATACAGATAATGTACTATAAAATTGTACACCTGAAGTTTATATAATGTTATTAATCAATATCACCCCAATAAATTTGATAAAAAATAAAAATTAAATGACTCCTCAAGTATAGCACTGAGGTGCTATCTGGTATCCCTAAGTGCAAAGTCTGTGATGCACCTTCTGGAGGAAATACATGTGTTAGATAAGCTCTGTGCAGGCATGAGTTATACTACCGTTGTCTGTGAAGTCAATGTTAATGAATCAACAACATATGTTAAATGAAGAATTTTTAAACAGAAACACGCATAAAAAAATCTTGTGGATTGCTTGGGTGATGAAAATATTTTGACCAGAAGCTCAACCTGTATTTTCTAACTCCGTATTTCCTGTAGGAGTAATGGTTCAGTGTTTCCTGATGAACACTGGTTCATGGTTACTTCACAGAATACAACCACTGTGAATAATAAGGACTGACTGCATCTGGAATATAATTCCTTCATCAGTCAGCCTTTGGTATGTTATGCTGAAGTAACAAGCAACTCCCAAACTTCAGTGGCTTACAGTCTGCAAGTTTTATTTCTTATTCATGTTACATGTCAATTGCAGGTCAACTCTAGCTTTGCCTCAGGTGTCTTCTCACTATGGGGTCAAGGCTGATTTCAAATTCTTACCCAAAACATGCCAGTTTCCTCTCAGAAGTGGATCTGAGTCAGCAATTGTTTTATGGCTTCTACTCAGACATGCATACAGAATTATGCCCACTCACAGTCTATTGGCCAAAGCAAGACATGTGACTGACCCATTATTAATGGGAGAGGGAGGTATTGTTCTCTCAGGGAGGTAATGCAGGTGCATGTCTATGGGTGGGGATGGACAATCCTCTTAGGTACAGAAAGGGAAGGAAGAATAAATACTTGGGAAAAAATATAAATGCAATTTACCATGCTCCCATTTTCTTGTCTCTCTTCACTTTCTACCGTTGCCTTATAACTAGGCAAGAGGTGACCAGCAGTTGTCTACAGACTGACTATTAGTGCCAATTCTTTAGGTGGGGGTGTCCCACTTTTGGTGTCTCTGGGCCACACTGGAAGAAGAAGAGTTGTCTTGGGCCACACATTAAATATATAAACATGAACGATAACTGATGCTGGGCCACATTCATAGCCATCCTGGGCTGCATGTGGCCTGTGAGCCCAGGTTGGACACAGAGGAAAGCAGCTTTAATATTTTGAACTAGTGTCTGAAACCATGGGGTAAATCTTGTGTGCATGCACATGTGTGTGTTTCTTTGGGTGTGTGTTTGGGAAGTACATCAACAGTATGAATAAAAAGCATTTTATCGGACAAACTTTCAGTAAGCTCTTTGAAAGTGCCTTCGAGACTTCTGATCCAATGCCCTTGTTTTATAGACGAAGAAAAGAAGCCCTGGGGAGATAAAGTGTGTATAAAGCACATATTTATTTGGTTGTCCAGTGCCAGGGCCAGGACAAGGCACGAGATCACAGTTGACAAGCCCTTACTGATCTACCACTATATTCAAAGCATTGTAATTGCTGCTCTGTCACAGAGGGAGAGTGATTGTCTAGATCCTTTCACTGAAAGGGTGGCATTTTCAAGGGTGGTCATTTCATTCACCTTTACAGGGAGTGAGGAGATGGTTGAGAAGATGAAGTTAGAGGAGAGTAGAGATGAATCATGACATAGCAAAAAAGTAAGTGACTTTGAGTTCAGACCGACTCTACTGAGATACTGCTCTAGGATACGGGGCAAATCACAGATCTTCCTAGAGCCCCAGTTTCCTCACCGATAAAATGGTGTTAGTATACCTTACGGAGTTATCATTAAAGAATAGATGCAACGTAAGGTGAGGATCTGGCACAGATGAGGTATAAGATAAGAGGGTACCATTTCTTTGAGTATGCCTGTGATTTTAGACCCTACTGTTTGAGCAATTGGATTGTTGCTGTGAGACTAATTATACAACTTGACAACCTTTGTGATTTTTCTAGCTCTGCACAGACAGTGCACAGAATTCTACCCCCATTTTCTCTCCTAGCAAAAAAAAGAACTGGTGAGCAGAGGGGATTGATAGGTCAAGATGAAAGTGGTGCACCTTCCATGGGTTGGCGCTCCTCCCTTCCTGTGGTAGGTGGAGCCGATCCTCAGCAAGCTGGGTGTTATAAGCCTCTTTGAACTAACCTTCAAGGTAGCTTAAAGGCAGTTTGGCTTTAAAATATTTATGGAGGCTTTTCACTCACTCTTTCATTATCTTTCCCTTCCTTCTTTTTAATTTGATATGGACAGTTGCATAAATGGTTTACCATTCCCATTTCCTGTGCTTGCAAAACAGAGACAAATACATATAGGTTGTATTTACAGCCAGTGGAAATTCCTGGCTGGCTGGAGACATGGGCTGCTTTTTAAGGTTGAGGACAGGTTTCACTTTTTTCTGTTGATGAAGTTATTAACTTTTTGCAAAGTGTTTTTTCCCCAGGCCATGCACAATAGGGTACATTAACAGTCAGGGTGCCTGACACCCCAAAATAAAATGATCGGTGTGAGCCAGTGAACAAGATCTAAATGAATGCAAACACATCCCCTTCAAGTCACAGACTGTTCACGAATATTTTTCTGTTTCCTATGATCAAACAGTGAAAATAGAAAATAGAACCATTTTACTACATTTAGGGAAAAAAGAACTTATTAAAGTATATTAGATAATTTCTGGGCCTTGGTGATGCTGAAGAGTCACACTTGAAGGGCCTGTGAATGAATAAGGACCACATCCAAACTGCATCATGAGAATGTGCCAGCAGAGACCCCTTACTGCCACTGAGTACGGAGACCACAGCCCACATCCAGACTCAGGATGCCAGAAATCTCACTTTGTTGCTCCTGAAAGCCAGCCATTTCTAGCCAAAAAATGGCCTCCACCCAGCATCTGTTTTCTCGTCTTGCTTACTTCTCGATGAAGCACCTACAGGGGCATGGGGCTGGAGGGGCTGAGCTCAGGCATTCCAGGGGCGGATGAGAAGGATGTGTGAAATTCCTTAAACATGGGAAACGCCAAATGCCTACAGTAGTCTTCTAATGCTGGGTAACATTGAAAAACAACAACAACAACAACAACAACACACTGGCAAAATGTAACTTCTGCTTGGCTCTGGCTGTTAGCCCTAGACTACAGCCCAGAGCTTCTCCATCGCAGCACTCTTGAAATTTGGAACCAGATAATTCTTTGTTGTGAGGAGCTGTCCTGCACATTGCAGGACGGTGAGCAGCATCCCTGGCCTGCAACCACTAGATGCCAGCAGCATTGCCCCCTGTTGTGACACCAAAAATATCTCCAGAGACTACCAAATGCCCCTGGGGTGCAAAATTGCCCCTGAACCACTGCTGTAAGCCATGAGCTATTCGGCGCACTGTGTATATGTTGGTATGGTATGTGTGTGTACACTTTTATGCTAAAAACATTTTGAGGGAAGTTGATTAATTCAGATATGAGAGGCCATATGGAATGGGATCGAGGGAGGGGGGATTCTCATAAATCTCCACCTGCATATAAATATCACAAGTATA
This sequence comes from Mormoops blainvillei, assembly GCA_004026545.1. Lineage (NCBI taxonomy): Eukaryota > Metazoa > Chordata > Mammalia > Chiroptera > Mormoopidae > Mormoops > Mormoops blainvillei. The sequence goes on along the minus strand of PVJD01001791.1, from coordinate 162,183 downwards.
AGGATTTGTACATAGTTCAGTTCCCAGTGCCTAGTACAAAGTAATGCTGAATAAACAGGCACTGAATAAATGAAAAACTAAAGAAACCCAAGATTTCTTTTTCAAGACAGTCTCAATTTATATATTACGTTCTTTCATTAAACTAGGATTTTGCTTCCAAAAGTACAGTTACTCTACCCTCAAGGTTTGTACTGGCTCAGGGTAGCAGCGGTCAATGGAAAAAGTCCAGGTATCAAAACATCCTGCATGTTACACACTCGGTATTCACAAGCTGAACAATGGACACACCCTCATTCTTCCTGTTTCCCTGCAAAATATGCATAATATGCATCCTGGTACATCCTTTAGCTGAATTTGGGCAACCTTAGCCAAGGAGGAAGCCACGCAGCCTAAGAAGCGTCAAGAGCCCCACGTTGCCTTTTAAGGTTTCTGTTCCAGCTGAACTGAAATTTCCTGAGGACCTCTGGGTCTCTTTACTAGCTGACTGCTATTCCTTGAGTCAAATGCTGAGAATTGAGCTCTGAACAAGACAGACCAAGTCCCAGCCCTCGTAGAAACCACATTCAGGAGGCGGACAGAGATAATACATAAGCAAATACATAAATAGAGTAATTTCAGGTGGCGATGAGAAAGAGCACTAGAATGAATTTACAGGGGATAGGGAGTGATGATGAGTGGATGTTGAGGAAGAAAGGGGAAGTTCTCTCTAAGAAGTTTTCCTGAATGCAATGGCCTCAAAGATGCAGCCTCGACCCGTCTCTTTCTCCTTCCCTGAGTCCTGAGAGTGGGGCGAGGATGTGTGTGGAGGGTGAGGAGGACAGAGAAGCAGTGACGTGTTCCTGCGGTGTTCCTGGAGGGGGCATTCCAATGGGTGCACATCTCTTTCTACTGAGAGTCTTCAGGAACTTGGCATAGCTGGTATAGTTCTGAGCTGTGGTTCTTAATATCTTTGAGTTCCAGATCCCTTGAGAAACTGAAGTAAGTTAGGAAAACTCTCCCCAGGAAATGCATCTTACATGTAAAATTTGCATGCAATTTTGGGTGTTCATGAGCCTATTGTAGCCCATCAACAGGGGGGGTTTCCTTTGTTCCAATGTCAAGAAATTCTGGGGCAATAATAATAGTAATATACCCATTCATTGGAGCGTCGTATGTGCCAGGCGAGGTCTAACTACTTCACATGTACTATTCCACTGGAGCCCCGCAATGACCCTATGAGGTTGATATCATCACCAGCCCCACTGCACAGTAAAGAAGTGGAGGCACAGAGAAGGTGAAACATTTTCCCAGGCACAAGGGGATAAAGTGTCTGCCTGAGTTTTCCTCTTCAGTCAACTTCATAATCTATCAGAAGACATTTTTGTTGAAGACGAGGTCCACCTGAAGGCTTAAATAGCTCTTGTACTATTTCAGGAAACACTGATGCTTGATCCCCAGGGTGAAAATGGTGTCGTCTACCATGGCATTTGCTTCAGCTCCTATCGCAATAGTTGGTGCCTCTGAGTGCCCAGAGCATTCATGGTCCTGACTGGCAGGCTATGCCTGGGTGCAGTGCCACATGCGCTACCCCACACGTGTTACCCAGGACCAAGTGCACAGTGGAAGAGTATGAGGGCAATACTGTCCCGCTTGATAGTAAATGATTTTCATGGTGTAGGTTGCACATTGTTTTTATAACTACATGTGAGGATGTCAAAGTTATAGAGGAATCATCTCATAGTGGCCAAGACACCCTAGAGCAGGGAGCAGCAAATTCTTCCAATGAGAGACAAGTTTCAGGTGTTGACAGCCAAGGCACAATACTGAGAACTTTATGTAAAGATACACACACACACACACACATGCATATATAGCCATTTAACATACATTTATTTTAAAATGTAAGAAATATTTTTAACTCATGGGCCATACAAATTCTGGAAGGCTAGATTGGGGCCACAGGCCAATCTGTAGTTGGCTGACTCAGCTCTACATTTAGGTTTTCTGAGCTCAAATCGACTCTGGCATTGGCTGGATGGGTAACCCTCATTGGGTTATTGGGCTTCTCTGTGACTCAGCCTCCTCATGTGCAAAATGAGGGTAATCATGGCACCTCCTTTACAGAATTGCTGGCAGGATTAGAAGAGTTAATATAGATAAAAAGCTTAGACGCGTTCCTGGTACCTCATAAAGATAACATCAGTTTGCTTATTATTCCCTGATACTTTGATAAAGGGTATATATATCCTAAGACAAACCAATGCTTTGGAAGCCTTGCTGACACATGAAGTGTGAGAATCAATGTAATAGGATATTAGATGATATATATATTTTTTTTTCTTTTTTTTACAAAAGTCTCTAAATTCAAAAAATGATACACTAACACAGTTGGGTTGCAAGAGTCTTCTTCTGTTATCTTTTATCAGTCTATGTACAAAAGGAAAAATAAATACAGGGATAAGCGGGGAGCTTGGTGAGAAAATGGACATTTTGGTAGTTCCTCTCCCCAGCCCCCCTCCCACCCAATGCTTTGAGAGCTCTGGGACAGGGAAAGGAGGCTTGTGGGGGACAGACACTATATGTTGGCGTGGCAGAGGGGACATACTTTATCTAGTGCTGCTAGGTGCTTTAAATATACACTCTCATTTCTTCATTATTATGCAAGTAGCTAGGTGAAGTGGGCTTAATTAACTCTACAGGATCTGGCAGAAGCAATGCCTGCTTGAGTGTGGTTGGTAGGGTAATAATATGGGTGTAATAATTTATAGCTTTAATTTGAACATTTCACCTAAAATGTCATATGGTGTGCTTGAGTGTGACATTGTTATGTTACAGAATTACATGGTTATGATTTTGTAATAAAAGATTTTGTAGTTAAAAAAAAGGGGGGGCCTTATTTGTGTCAGACCCTGGATAATACTAACGGAGAAGCAAAGAAACAGACAGACAAACAAACAAAGATTAAGTAACCGACTAAGGCCATGCAGCTAGCAAGCGGTGAAACCGGGATTCAAACCCGGGCTTGCCTTATTTCGAAGCCCCTGAGAGCGCGCCTTTCCCAGGGTGCTGTGCTGCCTTCCCGGAGCGCGCTCTGGGAGGACGGTTCTCTCTGGCGTCTCACCTCCCAGCTCCAGCCACAGCCCTTCAACCCAGCCAGAGCGGAGCCAGATCCTTCTGCTGCGCTGCACTGTGCAGAGGCCCCTGGGGCCCTCTCGCGGGGAGGAACAAGCCTGAGAAAAATCACAGTGGCCTGAAAATACCTGGCGTCTCTGTGGAGGTGTTTGGCAAGGGCAAGGGGGACGGAGCAATGGCCATGAACTGCTGAAGCCGAACTGCGAGGCTGGGGTGGTCAGTGGGTTTCCCCTGCCTTCCCCAGCCCGGGGTCTCCTTGCAGCTGGGTCTGACACCCTGAAAGGACAGACCGTCTAGGAAACACTGCTCTTAAGTTACTGACACTCTGGGAACACAAAATCCTGTGCGTAGGCCTCTTGGTTACACGCCAGCCAGGTGCTCATCGCTCTTTCTATCGTCAATTGCTGTTCTATTGATGTAACCTTTTTAAAATGCCTGCTGCAAAACTGCCTGTGACAAGATATCCCCACGGGAACAAGACCAAGGTCAAGGTAGGAAAGATTTAATGCCTGTCCGTCCCCTCTTCTCCACCTTATAGTACTCAGAGGGCCCGCTCTCTCTGTGCCTACTTTGCCTGTCTCGTAGTCAAACGTCCTTCCAACCACAGTTTCAGGGATGGGTGACCATGTGTTTGTGGGAAGTTTTTTCCTAATAATATATACATACACGTATATTTTTTCTGATTACACAAATAATAATATGCAGTATAATAAGTTTGGGAAAGAAATCAGGAAAAATATAATAAACGAAACATAAATTACCTCCAGGCCCACTGCAGGGAAATAACCACTGTGTTCTCATAGCTAGCCTTTATAATGGTCTCCATTTTTTTCTTTTATGCACCTGATATAATCCAGGCCTCCATGGGGTCCAGCCTCAATTCACATGCAAAGAATCACCAGTCCATTAGCCACAGATCATTATTAAAAGAGAAACAGGATTTACCTCTGGTTTCCAAAAAGAATGTTAAATTAGATTCAATTCATAACCCACAGTGAAACTTCCCACATCTTCATTTCTCATATTCTACTTTTCCATTTGTAAAATCTGCATAAGAATTTGCAGGCCTGACTGACCCCCACCCCCCACGCTGTACCCCGAACCATCAGCAGCCTCCTTCTATCTCCCCCACATTCCTATCTCGCTCTCTTTGCGGATTATTTTGTATTCAGCCTGTTGCAGTTTCTCTGGTCTCCTTTTCAAAATTTTTTTCTCTTCTTTGCTTATTACCTGGAATCTCCACCGTAGAGGAACACCTGCGACCATACCCAGCAAGAAAGAAATTTATCTAAAGTTTCATACCTTCCATCTCAGGCTTTCTCTACCCATTCTCGTTATCCTGTCTCACAGATATGCCAGAGAGCATAGCTGGAAAGACGGAGGGTCATTGGAGGGGTAGAGAGCATAGAAAATACAGAGAAAGGGGAGGGTGAGAAGAGAGAAAATACGGGCAACATTCACGTTAGTAGGTGTAAGCACATAGAAATGAGCCTCCACTTATACTCTGTACTTGGCATGAAACCAATTTGAAAGGTATTGGGAGAGTGTTCCTTACATCTTTGAGAATAGGATTTTTATTGGCTACATAGTATTCTATTAGAGCAATAATCATGATGTACTTAAACGACACTGATTTGTTGGCCATGTTGGTGAGATCCAAGTTTATGTTAACATGAATACTGCCTGGCAGACACCCTTGACTGTATTTGCGTATTTCCTCACAGGCATACACCTGAAACATGGCAAAGGAAGGCTGCACGTGGTTTGCCCATTTTTGGTAGCCTCTGCCTTCTCCTAGGTGTGCTACAGATATTTCGCTGTTTAACTGATTGTACGTTCTCACTTACAATTTGCATTCAAGTAATTTTTATTGGCGGTGCCCTTAAAAGTGGACAATCTTTTCATTCTCTGTTTTCTGTGAGAATTTGGGGATTTAGTTCATTCCACTGCTTCATGCTAGACTAATGGGAGTAGGAAGGAAGAAAACAGAGCTTTACGAAGGTGTGTAATAAGCTTTTACGACTTGACAATCTACTATGAGCCTGGAACTTTCTCCCAATTTGCAAAACCACATGAATTTCGGGAAAGACTAATCTGTTTTTGAGTCATTGGCACTAAAGGAATATAAATGCGGTGTTGTAAGAGTTCAATAAGCTTTACAATCTTTTAAATACTCTTTGCTTAAAAGGGGAGATGTGTTGAAACAGGTTGGTGGGTTATGGAGGAGGAAAAGAGAAAGGGGAGGCAGAAGGAAGAGGATGTGGGTTTTTGCCACCTTGAAGTTCAGCTGAAATCTGCAGGAAACTCAAGTAGGGACATTAAAGTTATGGGTTGATCTTTGAAAGAAACAAACAACTCTGGGATCCTTCAAAACTTAAATGTCTCAAGAGAATAGATGGGACGAATATTGAGAACAAACGCTGGCCTCTTGGCCAAGGGCTTTAACAAACCCATGTTTTAGTGCTTCTTTGTTGCTTCCATCTTCCTTTCAGGACTCCTTTCATTCACCACTCATTCATTCACTGAACACGCTCTGTTTCAGGAGCTGAGATGCAACTGTGCACATATCAGAGCAGGTCCCTCCTCTCATGGAGTTTTCACTTTGATGGGGGAGACAGACACCCCAGAAAGTAAGTAAAATCTATGCGGCTAGTTGAAACTGGATGAATATAATGAATAGGGTACTGGGTTAAGTATGGGGTTGGTCAGGAAAGGAATTCTGAGAAGGACCTCGTCATTTGTGCTGAGAGGCTGAGCGATGGACCCAGGAGTGAAAGAAGTGGGAGGTCAGAGAATTCCCAGCTGAGGGAGCAGCAGGAGCAAATGCTCTGAGGTGTTATCTCAGTTCTATTGCCGTGTAACACGTGACTCCCTAACTTCATGGCTTAAAGCTAGAGGCATTTATTACTTCAGTTTCTGTGGGCCAGGAATCTGAGTCTGCCTTATGTGGAGTAGAGAGGGGTCAGCAAGCGCCAAGATGCACTGTTGGTGGTTCGGTGCACACTGGATGGGTCAAAGCGGCTTTGGGGAGCCGGCGGCTTTTGTAAACCACTGCGGTACCATTTCATTCACTAGCTGAAAACATCCTGGCCATGTGCTTTCCGAGAGTGCTTAGACTGGAGAAACTGCAGCATGCTGAATACAAAATAATCTCAAAGAGAGTGAGACAGGGATGAGCGGGAGGTATAAGGAGGCTGTGGATGATTTGGGATGTGGAGGGGAGATTGATCGGATCTGTAAGAACTTGTACAGACTTCGCAAATGGAATACTTGCAGAATATTTAACCAAATGGGCCAGACTCAAGTCCGTTAGTATCTAACTGCTGTGGAGCCTGTGTTCTGTGCCAGGCTTGTGCCTGGAACAAATGTACATTCCTTTCTCAATCCCTCCTCACCTGCTAGAGCTGGTCCTTCCACTGCCGGCCTTCTCAGTGAAAGGCAGCCCTTTCCCTTCAGTGATGCAGGCCAGAAAGCTTATAGCGCCACCCTTGACATCTTTTACGCCCCTTAAACAATCCACCAGCAAATCCCATTGGCTCGATTTCAAGATGAATCCCAGTTCCCATCTTTTTTTCCCATCTCTGTCATCATCACTCTGTGCCATGCCACCATCCTCTCTTCTTGAATAACCATGGCAGCCTCCTAATTGGCTGTCCCATTCCTACTCCTCACCCCTCAGTCTAGTCCCAACACAGCAGCTAGGGTGACACTGGTCAAATGAGGCCAGATTATGGCACTTCTCTGTCAACAGCCTCTGAAGGCTCGCAATCATTCTTAGAGAAAGATATCTTAATCTGGGTAATGACCCCAGAAAACATTACATTCTATTTGCCCCACTGTTGGGCACCTTAAGTTACATCTCTGACCCTCTCTCCTGCTTCTTTCTCCTTTGCTTACTGCGGGGCAGCCACGCAGTCTCCCTGACCCTGGGTCACAGTGGCACCCTCCCATCCTCCTCCCGTAGGGTCTCTGCACTTGCTGTTCCTCCTCCCTGGAAAGCTCTCCTTCCAGGTATCTACAAGCCTTGCTCTCTCGCCCCTTTGAGATCGTCCCTACATGTCACTTTCTTAGTGACACCTTCCCTGATTCTCTGGTCTTAAACTGAACCCCTTCCCCCAATACTCCCTGCTGTCGCTACCTGTTTTATTCTTTCTAACACTTCCTACCTTCAAACATAATATATTTTACTTTCTGTCTTCCCTGCCCCAGTAGAACATAACCCCATGAGGGCAGGGATCTCGTTTTGTCCATTACTGTATCCCCAGAGCTTAGACTATAACCGATGGGGAGGGGAATAAATATGTATAGAATGAATGAATAAGCTTCCTTATGAGGTAGGTGCAGTAAGTCCTCACTTAACATAGCCAATAAGTTCTGCATCTTTAGGTGAAATGAGGTACAAAGAAATCAATTTACCCACAGGCTAAATGATATAAACAAGAGTTAAGTTCCTATAGCATCTCAGCAATGTTACAATGACACGACGTTATTGGAGAACCTGCTGTACCCTCTTCCTCCAATTAGCATGCATGAAAACTGAGAGGCAGAGAAAATATACATCTTGCCTGAGGACACAGAATGGAAAGTGACAGAAATAGGACTTGAGTCCAAGTTTGACTCCAGCACAGCCCTAGAGTTGTGCGTCCTGGGCCACCTGCCATGGGGTCTGGAATGTAAGCGCTCAGTGTTTTTATGCACAAAGAGGGGATGAAATATTTACCCCCCAGTTTGCCGTGAGGACCAAATGGAGGAGGTCAGTGTGAGAGTGTTTGTAAGGTATCAGATGGTTTCCTTGTTTGGACAATGTTTTTATTCCTATTAGGAATATTATGTTGACTAGATGGGGACCTTGAACTTGGAACACTCCCAATCAGAATGCAGCCCTGCATCATAGGGAAAGAATCAGATAGGCTTGCGTGGAAATACAATCAGGAAAGATGGCTCTTGCCGGTGTTAGCTTGGGGGTCTGGGCTGCTTAGCCCATTTCTGTAGCTCTAACAGGAGGCAGCTCCCTCACCCTGGAGGGCAAGTGCGAGGCTCACGGGCTAAGCGGTGGGGGGCTGCGGCAGGCCTCTGTCTCTGTCCTTACAGTCTACACTTCCCTGGCCCGAGGCACATCCAGAAGTAATTTCATGTCTGTCCCGGGCCTCATACGGATCTCACCGTGCAGCTCCGGTCTCCTCTTAAGGAACAGGCTGGTGGCCCCAGGGCTGTCTGCTGTACCCATGCCCTTATTCCTAGGGCCCGGTATCAAAGACCAGGGTGATGTCATTCCTTGTTGCTTTCTTCAGAGGGAACTTTCTCTTTTGCAATTATTTCTCCATCGAGTCTTTCTGGGGGTTACACTCTGTTTTTTCAAGAATATAACTCCATCTTGGAATAGATTCCCCCTACCCGCAAATAATCTTTGAAATTTTGATATTTCTGCCACTTGTTACCTACTCTCTTAGTGAGAAACTTTCTCCAACTGCAGCTGCATCAGGAAAGGGTTTTTAAACGCCTAAATAAAATACAATACAATCAAGAATTTGCAGCAATAATACAAATCAATGCCTGGTAAATTCTCGCGTATGAGGCAGAGTTGTTTCTCCTGAAAATGAAAATGATATTTTTCTGAGCAGCAGAAGAGATGAAAAACTCCCGGTAATGAGTGAAGCAGAAAGCCAGTAATGGGATTTGGGTCATTGACATTCAGGCTGCGCCCTGAGAATAAGGACATTGGTGTGAAACAGGCTGCCCTGGGCACCTGCCTCACTGCTCCTTAAAATGCATGAGGTCTCACTGAAGGCTGAGGGGACCCTTGAGATTACTTCTGAGTGTGTCTTGGGACGAGGCAGGCAGAGCAGACTAGGAGACAAATTCTCTTCATGGAGCCCAGGGAGCCAGGTTATGCACAGATTAGCCAGGAACAGAGCAGCAACTGGCTCCTGACCCTGCCTCGTTGGGGGGCATCTTTATGGGCTCTTTCCCAGATGCTGATGTGAATGGGGATCAGAGGGAGGCGGGTGGAAGATGCTCCGAGCCTAGGACTGACCTGTCGGTTCGCATGCTAATATTTCTTCATTTTGCCAATTTCTGAAGCCTCTTAACAGTAGTATTTATTGTCGCGAGGAATTTTTATTTTATGATAAAATCTGACCTCATAAATAGGTTGCTGCTGTTGCTTCTGCAGTTGCCTCCTCTTCCTCCCTCTCCTCCTCCTCCTCTTCCTCCCCTTTTTCCCCCTCTCCCTTCTCTTCCTCCTCTTCTCCTTTTCCTCTTTATATTTCTCTGTCTCCTCCTCCTTCTGCTCTTCCTCCTTCTCATCTTTTTATTTCAGAAAACCTTAGGCTAAAAATATAAAATGTCACATGGAAAGGAGCCCCCCGAAATACTGCACGCGTTGTACAATCTCCCACTTTGCATGGGAGAAACAGACCCCAAGGCGGGGAGCGGCTTGGATCGCTTCGCTTTTGTCTGATCCTGGCTCTGACAGTGGTTCAGACAGGAGGAAATTTTATTCTGATGGAAAACACTGGGAACCCCCAGAAGGTGAGTAAATGTTACTCCTCAGGCAGGATATTTATTGTCAAGGTACAGCGGATATCTGAGGATGGTGAGGATGGCCCAGGTCTGACCTGGACAGAGTTCAAATGAATGAAAGAGTGAGAGCAAGGGCAAAGAAAAACAAAAGCCTCGTGTTTCTCACCCCAAATCTAATAAAGTCCTGTAATCTCATTTGCTACCACCCAGGACTTTGTCACCATTACCTTTTTTGTTTTTTCCTGGACCACTGCAATAACCTGCCTAACTAAACTCCTTAATTTCCCTTGAATTTCTGAATCTTATTTTCTACACAGCAATCAAATTGGTCCATTTAAATCTCATCATGTCATTTCCTGCTTAAAACTCTACTGACGACTTCCCTGGGCACCTTGAATAAAACCCCAAGGCCATGTATCAGTTTCCTAGGGCTGCAATAACAAAGTACCATAAACTGGATGCCTTAAAACAACAAAAATTTATTCCCCATTCTAGAGGTTAGCAGTCTGAAATCAGGGTGTCACGGAACCATGCCGTCTCTCTCTCTCTTTTTTAAAAGATTTATTTATTTTTAGAGAGAGGGAAAGGGAGGGAGAAAGAGAGAGAGGGAAACATTGATGTGAGAGAGAAACATCGATCGGTTGCCGCTTGCATGTGCCCCAGCAACCTTTTGCTTTGTGGGGCAACACCCAACCAACTGAGCCCCAGCGGTCAGGGCAGGCCATGCTGTCCCCAAAGCCGCTCTCAGAGGACTGTCCTGTGCCTCCTCCTAGCTTTTGGTGGTTTCTGAAAAAGCGTAGCCTTCCTGCATTGCTCTTTACCTGGACTTCTTCCCTGTGTGTCTGTATCTTTGTCCTAAGTTCCTTCTTCTTATAAGGACACCAGTCATACGGGATTTAGAGTTCACCCTAATCCAGTATGATATCATTTTAACTTGGTTGTATCTGCAAAGGTCCCATTTCCAAATCTGACCACTTTCATAGGTTTTAGGTGGACATAATTTTGGGGGGTAAACTATTCGACATAACATGACCACCAAGGCCCCACATGATCTGGCTTCTGCTACCCCTTGGTCCTCATTGTCTACTCACAGTCCCTTGTTTCCCCTTGTTCCAGGCACACTGACCCTTTTCTGTGATTCCTTGAATACATCAGACATGTGCCTACCCCAGGGCCTTTGCACTAACTGTTTCCTCTGCCTGCAACATCCTTCCCCTTGATATTTGCATGGCTCATTCTCTCACTCCATTCAGATCTCTTTTGAAATCGAAATGAATGTCTCTATGATCCTATTTCAATACTTTGCTTTAGTTCTTATATATTTAGTTCTTATATATATATATACTGTATCTATTTATATATACATATATTATACATTTATTTGTGTATTAGTTTTGTCTGTCTCCCCAGTTAGAATGTGAGCTCCAGGATGATGGGGATTTTGTGTTTTTCAATGATAGAACCCAGTGGCTGGTAACGTGCTGACACCTTTTAGAAATTCAATGGACATTTGGTGAAGGAACGTATAGAGATATGAATCTCCCAGGTTTAAAGGCCCAGGGTTAGGATGAATATCTCGAGAAACAGGCTTCTCAGCATACCAAATCCGTACTCCACGACCCAGCAGTCACTGTGAATTGTCTACCCAGCAACTCTGCTGTCACCCACTGGTTTGCAGATGGTCGACCAGGAAGCCCAAACCAGAGGAACAGGAAAATAGGACCGTTCAGTGAGTTGAAAAGTCAGGGCAACAGTGGCGTAAAAAGCCGCTGGTTTGAAATCAGTGGTCACAGATATCACAGGGACGAGCACACTGGGGTTTCCAAAGTCACTCAAGGGCAACTACTGCTACTTCCTCGCCAAAGAGGGGAGTGGATCAAGGTTTATCACCAGGAATATTAACAATACTAATGATGGGAGCGAGAATTCTTGTGTTGTCTTCAAGTCTTACAAGCTACAAAGCCTTTCCATAACCCATACATGCTTGGGCCACATATGACCCATCCAATTCAACAGTTACAATGGGCAATGACTCTGCGCAGCATTACTGCATAAAATTAGAACTTTGTTAAAATCTCAACCAAAGGAGAAAGAGAGGCAGGGTAAGAAATAATTATTCTAAGAGAGGTGATTGTGATTTCACTTATTTATTTACTTATTGCTTTTCTTTGTTATTATTATTATTTTTTTAAGGTAATTGCAATTTTAAAGGCATGCCCAATTGCTCGGAGATAACAGAATAGGTAAGCCTAACCCAGAAGGAAAAGAATCATGAGAGGCTTTCTGGAGGAGGCAACAACTGAAATGAAGGAGAGGAAGCTTCTAGACCTGCACTGTCCAATATGGTAACTGCTAGTCATATGCAGCTATTTAAATTTCAATCACTTAAAAGGGTAAAATGTAAAAGTCAGTTCTTCAGTCACATTAGCCACATTTCAAATGTTCAATTGCCATTTGAATGCCACAAATACACAGCATTTCCATCCTTGTGGAAAGTTCTACTGGAGAGTGTTGCTTAGAGTTTGGCTTTTCCAAGGTCATTGTTCAGTCTGGAAACCCTCTCTTGCAATTAGCAGAATATGAGGGGGACCCCCCCCCAACAAAAAAAAAACAAAAAAAACAACCAGAGTTATCTTCTGGAGTGTGAGCCCCTTGCAGTACAGGCCTCCCTCGCTGGGTGAGTATTCTAGGAACCCATCTGTATCAGTGCACCAGCTGGTGGTGTTGTGAGAGGCTGTGCTCAGCTTCAGTGAATTTTTTGACAACTCTTTCAATGCGTTTGCCCATTTCATGATGGGTGACTTACCAGCACACCTGCACACACAGTGCTGAGTGTTCAACCGTTTTTGACCAAAAAATGCATGATCCCCATGTCCCACCCTCCCAATTTACCTGATCTCACCCCGAGAAACTTTATTTTGGTCCCTCAGATGAAAAAAGTCCTCAAAGGGAAACTTTCTGCTGATGTGGAAGGAGTGAAACAAAAAAATGGCAGAAGCACTAAACGGCATCAACACTGACAAGTTCAAAAACTGTTCTGAGCAGTAGAAAGAAGTCTCAATAGGTGTATTGCACCAAATGGAGAGGACTTTGAAGATGACTGACATTTAAACATGTAAGAATAAATCCACAATTGTTTATAAATAAATTCCAGGGGTTGTTTTAGCTCCCCCAGCCTTGTATTCTAGCTCCAACTGGATGAAACACTAATTGGAATTCACCTGTGTGTTTAACAGGATAGTCCAGAGGGAGCTGATCCTTTAGGCGAGATTTGATGAAGATTCTTGCTTTCTTCCTATAATTCTCTCACCTGTGCCTTTCCATATGTGACATCTTCATGGTAATAAAATGGCTGCAACAGTTCCAGCCTTTTCATTCGTATTACACACCCTCCAGAAAAAGGAACCTTTCTCTGTCCCTGGATCAAAAGGCATGGGTTTCATGTGTGTGCCCTGGAGCTGGACCTGATCACTGTAGCCAGGGACACGCCATCTCTTGGCTGGCTTAGGCCTGAGTTAAGTGTCTAACCACTCAGCGCAGGGACATGGAATTATGCTGATTTGCTTAATCCAGTCAGGATGGGGCCTTATGCTGGAGCTGGAAGTGAAGTGCAAACCTCAGCCCCCATGACTGCACCCCAGTGGGAGGCAGGTGCACAGAAATGATGGCGTGGCAACAACACGGCTCACCGCAGTCACACAGCTAAGTGGATCTTGGCCCGTCCACGTTTTCCTGGGCCTCAGTTTCCCCAGGTAAAGAGGCCGGACTAGCTCTGGCTTTTGCTGATGCCTTGATGTGACTTTTCTTATCAGGGTCAGGCTACAGAGAGGCAATGGAAGCTCCTAGGATGACAGGTTTAAGGAAGCACTTACTCCCTGGGTCACAAAGATGCAGGATCGTCACCTAAAACTAAGAGCCTCCTGAAAGTTTGTGCCCCAGGCACTGCATGTGCTTTGCCCTCATTCTTGCCTTGTTTCTTAGGAAATGCATTTGTTAGACAAGGCGGATTCTATCCTCTTTGAATTCAAAGATGAGTCTTCTCTTATCTAAAATAGCAATGATTTTCAGGTTCAAAAATGCACAAAGCTTGTTAAAAAAAAAAAAAAAAGCACTGCTGTTTGCACCAGGCCAATCCATCTCCCCAGCGGTCGCTCTGATGACTTGGATGATATTACGACACAATAGAAAAACATATAACCCATTACAAATGGCACTGCATTATAAACTATAAATAATTGATAGGCAATGATATAGAATAATAACTTTCCCTCAGAGCTATTTGTCTGAGGTCTTAACAATTTCACTCTGTTGAGTCACTGACTAACCCCGAAGTGGTGAGTATAATAGTACCATTGTGACCGAGCAGAAGGGGAGAAAGCGGAATGGTAGGGACTCGGGCTAGGTGGGAGGGACGAAGTTGAGCAGGACTACCAGGTTTAGCAAACAAAAATGCAGGACAAACAAATGCTGTGTAGAGCAAAAATAGACTAAAAAAAAAATCATTTCTTATTTTTCTGAAATTCACGTTTAACTGAGTGTTCCGTATTGCATGTGGCAACCCTAGCATATTAGTTTCTTATTGCTGTCATCACAAATTGCCATAAAGGTAGTAGCTTAAAAAAGCACACATTTATTATCTTTATATTTCTAGAGGTATAATGTCTGAAGTCAGTTTCACTGGGTTTAAATCAAGGTGTCCACAGACCACATTCTTTCTAGAGGATCTAGAAGAGAATCCGTTTCCTTGTCTTTGCCAGTTTCTCAAGACCACCTGCATCCCTTGGCTCCTGGCCGACCGTCCTAGGGCCTCTCCTTCCATCATTACATCTGTTTCTCTGACATTCATCCTCCTGCCTCCTCCTTACAAGGGGCCTTGTGATTCTATTGAGTCTGCCTGGATAATCCAGGTTACATCTCTCCAAGATTCTTAACCACTCCTGAAAATCTCTTTTACCATCTAAGGTAACATATTCACAGGTGTGAGAATTAGGACAGTGACATCTTTGGAGGCAGAATTGTTCTGTCTAGGTAGAAATCTATAGTTCCTGAAATGTGGCCCCAGGATGAACAGCCTTCACAAAAAACACTGAACAGCATTTGTACTCTTGTTCTACCCCTGACCATTTCTTACAAGTTTCCATCTTTTGAAGTGGAGTTAGGGTCCATCTGGGTGAGAATTCTGACTCTTCTTTCTCTCTGCATAAACTACTGCATAAACTAGGTAGATTACCTCCCTCTTTCCTGTAGTTCTAAAGTAAGAGTGTACCCATTACTATTGCATATATTTTACATGTTATGTTAATGTGTGTGTTAGAACTTTTGATAAGCGTTTAGTAAGCAGTATTAGCAGTGACTTGACAGAAGTAGTTAGAAAATAAATTTAACAAATTATTATACATATAGTTATATATATGGACATACAAATATAGTTAGCTTATATCAGATATTGAACTAGATACTAGGGATTGTGAATGAGGTATGACCTTTTGTGTCAGGAGTCTATAGCCCACAGGGGCTGTAGATAAATAACAATCTTGATAATGTGATAATGTGCTAAGTGTTAGGTTGGGGGGCTTTGGAGACTATGGGAACTAGCTTGTTGGCATCAGATAAAACTGGGGCAAGGGTGGCCATTAGAGTCTTCTCTTGGGAAGTAACAATGAAGTGAAGATCTAAATGAATATTAGATTTAGCCAAGTATATGAGAATGGGTAGAGTGGGCATGTATTAGTCAGGTCAAATTAGGCTATGCTGTGTAACAAACAGCTTCTGGATCTTGTAAGATTTAAGGTTTATGAAAGGTAGATTAAGGTTTATTTCTTTTTCATGGTATTTCCATCACTGATCAGTTGAGGATTTCACTTTATGTCTCTTTGCCCCAGAACCCAGGTTGATGTAGCCTCTACCAATCGGAAAGTGGCAAGATCGAGAGAGAGAGAGAGAGAGACAAAAACAAGCACTGGCTCTCACGGCTTCTGCGTGAAGGAACAATGCTTTCACTTGTCTTTCATTGACCAAGTCAAACTGCATGGCCACAACTCCGGGGTCAATTCGATGGATGGATGCAATGTTACCGCATGCCTGGGAAGAAGGGAATCTGAAAACTGGCGAAGAGCCCTATGACCATTCCCAGGATAGCAAGAGAGGGTGGGCATTCCAGACCAGAGATCTCCCCCTTGGAACGGCAATGTCTCAGAAAGGCTGAAGCCCTAAAGGTCACATTTTCATTATCCTTAGCATCTGGATATATAGGCCATCATCTCAATCTCACCAATTCCTAGCACTAAGTCTGCCTCAAAATCCTTGAAGCAGAACTGAGCAGCCGTAAGTCAGGGCGGATTAGGTCTGAGCCCGAGAACGGAGGGCCTGCCTCTGCAGCGAGGCCCGCATTCATCACACAGGCCTCTTTCCTATTTCCACACTTACCTAAGTCACGGCAAAAGGCATTTACCTTTCTGGCCAGACAGGATGGTAAAATATAATTATTATTTATTTAAAACTCATTACTTTCAAGCCTTTTGCATGGAACCAATTAAGAAAGCTCTTAAAGAAAAATAAAATATTATCCTTGGTGTAACACAGTTTTTCTGGGCCCTTCTAATGTGTGAGAAATCCCCACAGGTCTTGACAATTTTTTCATCCCTCCCTTTTGAGAGCGTGGCGGCTGCCAGGGAATTTGGCTGCTGGTGATAAGTGCTGGTTGTGGGTTTCCCCCAAATAAAGTTACGGACACGGAGAAGGTGGGGTGAGGCAGGGAGTGGGAACTGGGAGGGAGTGTGGGCACTTATGTCAGTTGAGGTGTCAAATTTTACATGTCTGGGTTTTGTTTCCACCAGACCCCACTCTCTGCAATCACTCTTCTGTTCTGTACGCTTACTGGAAGGGCTGGCTCTGTTTCCAGGAAATCTCCCTGAATTGGGGACATCAGAATCCAAACGTAGACGGTGGGAGGGCCTGGTTTAGGGGAGCCAGCAAGGCACTGTGATTTGAAGGAGCAGGGAGAGGAAAGTACTCTCCCTCAGACTTAGTCACCTGGAGGCAGAGGCCGAGAGACAAGGGCGAGCGTTTGCTCAAAGACGGTTCGGTCTGGGATGGGCCTCTTTCTAAACTTTGATTTTTCTGTTGCTGGTCGGACTCCATGACCTTTAGGGATGAAAGTTCCTTTCTGCACATGACATGTTTGAGGTGTAAGAAAATCCTCGCAGACGTAGCAAAATGTCCCACCGCCACACTGGAGAGTCATCTGTGTAGGTTAAGATCTTACTTTGAGAGAGAGAGTAGCATTTATGACCAGCCTTCGGTAGCCAAGTATAAATCACAGCATAGTACTCCTTAGCAGAGCTCTGTGGAAACATATGTAAGGTACTTCATGTGTGTTACCTCACGGTGCTTCATAGGAAGCCAGGCACACGGAATACCCACAGCTCCCTGATGCTAGGGGAGGATGCAAAATCCAGGCCCCCGGGGCCCACGCTGCACCCATGCAGTCAGAACCTCTGAGGTGAGGCCCAGAACTGTCTGTCTGACAAGCTTCTCAGGTGATTTTCATGTGAGGCCAGTTTGGAGACCACGGTACTGCAGGGGTGAGCCTGGACCGTGGAATGGCACTCCCATAGCAGACGCAGGAAGGGGATGCCGGAGAAGCGGGGCCACCAAGGCGCCATCCCTGATGTCCGCGGCCGACTCTGTCCCTTAGAACTGCTGACAAGAAACAACTCGCTGAACTCCACTGGGCTTTGATTTCTTCATCAACGCTCATAGTTCACACGGTCACCTCAAGCAAGGCTCATACATGTTAATGTGTGTAAAAGCCCAAGCACAAAACCTGGCCCCTGGGTGCAAGTCTCCTTTCCCTACCAAGTCTTTGCGAAAGGGCTTTCTCGGCTGTGAAGGGCAGGCTGGAAAGAGGGCGACAGGCCCCGAACAGCTCTAGACACATAATACACGCTTTCGGGGTTAAATCTTTGCTGTCTCGCATCATATCGGACACCATCACGGTTTCTAGATACCTCTAATGTTTCTTGATGATGCTGATGTTAAGGTTTTTACACTACTCTCTGAAACCAGCTATCCGAAACGTAGTTATCTACACATAAAAATCCTTCCTAGAACACTCAGGTTCGCGATTATTTTCTTCTTTAGCCAGAAATCAACATAGTGGTAGATTTCCTCCGAAATATCATAAAAGACGGGAAACCCAAATAAGCCCCTATGGGGCATGCCCACTGCTGGGAGATTCCCAGTGTAGGTCGCCATCAGGCAATGGCCATCTTTTTCAGACTAAAGAAGCTAATCTGATAAGCTCTGGTGGGCTGTGTGACAATTGTGGTATAATGATTCCAGCCAGGCAGAGATCCGGACTTGGTAAAATTTGTGGGAAATGTCATAAGGCTACCCAGGTGGGAGAAATAACTCCATTAGTTGGAAATGGCAATTTAGGCTGTCATGATTCCTCTCACGGAAACTAGACTATGTTGTAAGGAGCTCAGTTATTTTCTGGTTCCTGCAAAAATGACTTCTCATAGCAATAATATAAAATAAAATGTTTTCCAATCATGACTTACCTCCCCTGTGACTTGGCTCCAGGGAAGGAATCACAACAGCCCAGACCACGCCAACCCGAACACTTTAGTCTATTTCTTTTTCCTACTGGAAATTAATAAAGTGACTTTCTGGTGTGTCTCTTGGCCTCTCGGGCACCTTGGTTAGCCTGAGTCAGGCTGAACTCTTCATGGTGACAAGATGACTTTCTTTCCCAACAGCCTCCCCCAGATGATGTCAAGGTCTTCAGCTTACAGCCTCTCAAGTGATCTCAGCTCTGAGAAGCTTGCATTGTAATATGTCTTTCTGGTGATACAAAAACAGAACAAGGCATTGTCCTTGCCTTCAAGGAGTTTGTAATCTTGTTGGAAAATACACATTAATACATAAGATAAACTTCAGAATTGTATTAGACAAGCCATTGATCGGATGCGGAATGGAATACATCCAAATAATGTCGGAGAGGTAAGGAGGAGGCCAGGAACAGGAATTTTGTAGAAGCGTGGTGGTCAAGGGAGAGGTCTTGGCTATCTGGAGATACTTCCCTTGGATTGGCCCACTGAGATGGGGAGGCAGAGAGGAGAGAAGATGGTTTGTCTTGCTGAGAAATGATTCAAGCAGGGTTGCAAGAGTGGGCCTGAACAAGCAATGCCTGAGCTCAGACAGGAAGTCCTCTCCTCTTCCAGGGATAAGTGGGTAAGAAATGGATCTGCAAAATAGTGCATGGTCTCAAACCTGAGTTTGACCTAGAGTCTTCCCATGATGACCAGACCCTCAAAACACTCTCTCCTCTACTCCAGTCCAGCATGACCTTCCCTAGAAGCCGGAGAGGAGCTCTCCCGGATTATATCCTGGGATGTGCCCTGTACTTTTCCACTCATAATTAAATAAGTATTTGAGTAATTATCTGTGTAATGGCTGTCTCTCCCACTAGACAGGAAGGTTTATTAAATGAAGAATAATTAGCATGGTGCCCAACTCCTGGTAAGGACTCAATAAATGTTGTGTATTTTTGCCACTTGAGTTTCATTTTATGAGTGCAAAGCCTGTTTTGGGTAGTCATCACCGTCTTCCCAGTGCTTAGCATGATGCCTGGCACCGGAAGGAGCCCAAGAACATATTTATTGAATAAACAAATGAATTATTGATCTCTCCCCACGAACTACTTCTCCTGTTGTCTTCCCAACCTCAATAATGATAATTCCATTCTAGGAGTTTTTCGGGTCAAAAACCTTGTCCCTGACTTAACTTTCTTCATATCCACACCTGTTCCAGTAACAATGTCTATCAATTCTGACTTTAACCTTTGTCATTAATCAAAGCCTCTCAAGACTTCCTCTAGTACCTCAGAAGCAACTACAATTTCCCAGCTGAATGATCACTGTAGCCTCCTAATTCATCCCCTGGCTTCTGTACTTGGCCCTCTCTTCTCTTCTTCACAGTGTAGCCAAAATCATTTCTTAAAAACACATTTCTGAGCATGACATGCCTCTGTCTACAGATCTGCAGTGGCTTCCTGTCTTCCTAAGAAAAAACTCAAATATCTTAACCTGGCCTCTAAACTCCATGTAATCTACCATCACCTACTTCTCTGACCCATCGCTGTCCCCCCCTTGCTTTCTCTGCTCTGGCCTCTTGGCCTCCTTGCTAGTTCTCAACAGGTCAGGCACTGCCCCTTCCCTCAGCTCCTAGAGACACTATTCCCTCCATCCTGAAGGCTCCTCCCCAAACATCCATATGGTCCCTTTCTTTCAGGGCTCCATACAAAAGCTACCTTCTCAGAAAGACTTCCTCTGGCCACTCTATCTAAATTAGCATGCTGCCCCCTCTGACACTTCTCATTCCATTACCAGGCTTTCTTTCTCTTCTCAGCTTCTATTGACACCTGTCACTGTATACATGTTTGTTTGATTATTATCTGTCTTCAATCTAGAACACAGATGGGACTGTATCAGTTTTGGTCAGTGTTTACATGTCCAGCAACTAGATTCAGTCCAGGCATTTCTTAGACAGAAGACACTTGTTGAACATACATGTGAATGAGTCAGTGAGTACATATCTGTACACACACAAACACACAAGCCCCACACACCTGTATGTAAGTGTTTTTAAAAATAGCTAACTGTGTCCTGGGAACCATTACATGGGTAGGCTCTATGCTTAACATGATTTTTTTAAAATCCTCACAACATCCAATAACTTAGGTGTTTTAACCCCATTTTACAAAGGAGACCCAGAAGCTCACTGGAGAGTCTAACTGGATTCGAGTGACTCCAAAGCCATTGACTGTCACTGCTCCAGAATGTTTTGTCCTAATAAGGAACACGGAAAACATGCAATGCTGCCTTGAGGTCTCTGGGGGGAGGTTTCAGAGAGGATGCTGAAAGAACACGCTTGTCTGTCAGTCATGAGGAGTTAGGCTGGAGCAGTATTTACTGTCGACAAGTCAAAACAGCTCACCCTCGGTGACTAAATGGAACACCTACCTTCAGATTTTCCCTTTAGGAGGAAAAGGGAAGCACAGAGGGAGAGCAAGAGGAAAAAAGTGAAAGGTTTCTCTGGCAGGGAGCCAGACTTTCCTGTCTGGGCACTTCTGACGCGCCCGTCGTAGGAGTTATTACTCACAGGGGGAAAGATGAGTCGCATGGCACAGGCACTTGGAATAATCCCAAGTGAGGAGCAGGGGGAGGTGGGGACAGAGTCAGCAATGGGTGGACCCAAAGCTGGCTCTGAGAACTTAGTTTTTATTATAGCGATCTTGAGAGGCTATTTGGCAGCTGACAGTTTACTAGGAGTCCACTACATCGATGCACGAAATTGGCCATTCTTGATGTGAGATTCGAATGTTCTTCCTATCCTCAAGTTCTCAGAAATAAAAGGGGTTTGGATGGTGGTTCCGAGGAGGACAATATTCTGAGGTCTGGTTGATGGCTGAATCGGAGATCTGCTTGGGGTAGAAGTCCAGTATCAGTGGTTAGAAGGCTTCTAAACCCTTGTAACGCAGAATTCTGTGTCTCAGTGACTCAAAGAGTTCCTTTTTCATAGGCCACTGGGGATGCAGGCATGGAGGCTGAAGTCTGAGAGTGTGATTTGGGGAAGCATGGTGGAGATCCCTGGGCTCTGACGGCTGGTGGCTTTCCCCTTCTACCTAGGGTGAGGACGTGTTCCTGAGCTGGAGGAGCAGAGATTCACAAACTCTTGGGTGTTAACTCTGCGAGTCGAGCCGCTTAGGGTCCCCAGGCAGGGTACTGTGTCCCTGGAACAAGTGTACGCAGCTTCGGCATGGCAGGCATTTCGGACTAGCGACTGATAACCATCGCAGACTGGTTTTCCCCTTCCCTCCTCTAGTCACACAAGCTGGAAGGGCCAGAGCCAGACAGGTCCATGCTGTCTCAGCCTCCTGGGCAGCAGGGCAGCCCCATGACCCAAGTTCTGTCCAACAAAATGTGCAGGGATGTCTTCTGGGGATCCAGGGCAGAGTGTTCCTCCTGTGTAACAGGAGAGATACATGGGGTTGCACCCTCGCTAGCGCTCTCTCCCTGCCATGTCCCCCATGTCCTGGTCACCTCCTGCTTCTTGCTTTAAATGTGGGTATGTAAAATTGTGACACGTACAGCTAGAGAAGCCAACTGGATACCATGAGGACAGGCTGCAAGAAGGTGAGTGACATCAGTCTAACAGTTTGAAATCACAAAGCTATTGAGCCAGACTAGAACTCCCACCTCCAGACATCTTGCTGAATAGTGTCTTTGTTTAAATTGGTCTGATTTCTCTTACTTTCATCGTTTCCTCCTTAGAAGCATCCTCATCTTCCATGTGAGGATTATTCAATGCAGCTTTGACTGTGTAAGTTTCTGATGGGAACTGGTACAGGTTAAGGGTTAGGAGTTCTCCAGACTGTGCGCGGAGTGGCTGGGAATTGACTCTCCAAAAGCCTAAGTTGGGAAAGTACCATGCATTTACCTTCCCTCTCAGACCCAGGCACACACAAGTTTAGAGAGCACTGCAACTGGTCACTTGCTGGGTCCAATAAAATCTGCTAGACTGAGAAAAATATTTATGGGCAGGGACTATGATTTAGTAATCTCTTTATTAATAGGTCCTGGGGTATTAATATGCACTCAGTACATGTTTTCTAAGAGGTCCTGGTATTGGTACTGGAAGTTTTGAATTCTAAGAGATCTAGCTTTATCATTAACTTACTCTGTGACCTTGGGCAAACATGAGACTCTTCTGGGTTTTACTTAGCTTCTGCGGGGGAAAAGAGAGCTTTGAGTTAGATCATCTCAGTAATTCTATGACTACAGCTAATGAAGAATGCAGGTGAGATTAAAACCCTGAGCTCTAGGAGCTGATGGTCATCCGCTCGAGACAAGTCAACATGCTTTACTTTCCCAACCACGTAGAACAGGCAGATTAGAAGTCAAATTAAGCACTAGATGGACAAATGCATTAGAAGGTATAAAATGAATCCTTCATAAGGTTTATGAATCATTGAAGGAAACTATGAACTGTCTTCCCAGAAGCACACACGTGTATCCACAATTTATATGCAATTTCATGAGGTCCACAGAGTTCTTTTGGGAAGGAATCCCCAAGCAAAAGCATAGGTAGGAATATATACTTTGTATATAAATGAATATATGTACATGAATAAATGAAGATTTCTTGAACTGGAGCTAGGATTAACTTTGGTTGGTATTCTCAGAATGGTAACAAGGTATTGAACACAGAGGAAGTTCTTGGTAAATTTTTGGTGATAAAGTGGTTTGTGACTACTTTAGGCTCCAGACTGGAGGACCAGAAACAGTGAAGTGGTTAAGTGTATGTGCACTAGGGTTGAATGGCCTGCAGTTGGATCTTGGCTCTTCTACTTGCTAGTTCTATGACGCCAGTCAAGTTCATTAATCATGCCTCAGTTTCCTCAAACGCCAAACAGAATGAATGTCTCTTAGGGTTGAGAACTTATTAATAAACAAATTGTGCTTAGTTGAGTTCCTCGCATATAGACAGTCAGCCAAAGGTAACAGTATTTTGGAGAATCTTAAAGATTGTGCTTGATTTGATATCCAGCATCTCATAACTGGACAGCCATTGGAATATCTCACGTACTCAATGCCACTGACTCAAAAACAAAGAGAGTTGATTTTACATGACCACAAGGGTGGTGAAGCGGTGCTGAGTTTGGGGGCAGGATCTTTATCCCCGAGATTCCTAGATACTTGATGAATATCTTGCTTAAATCCTAACCAGGGAATGTATCAGGGAACTCTATCAATTTCTCACTTCATGCTAGGTCTCATTTTGTAGAGTGCAAGGGTTCAATAAAGAATAAGACTTCACACTTTCTAGAAAGTGAGATGATAGGCATGCAATAGGGGAAATAACTCAAGGAAATCAAAGTTAAGGGCAAAATGAGTGGTAGGAACAATGAATGACAAAGACATTTCCTTATATGCTACCATCTGGAACACCTTGATACTGGGTTTGTGACTCTGCAAGTCTGACCTTGGCACTTCTTTCTTAAACTCTTCAACGTCTCTCCCTCTTGAGGCTTCCTGGGGAGATGCTAAGCTCTGTAGGGCAGTATGAAAGTCATCCATGACTGGGACCTGCTAACATCTCTAAACCCATTGCTGGCCACCCTCCACTTTTGCCTTTGCAGTTGGTCCCAGTGAAACGCACGTGCTTTGTTGTCACATCGTTCCAGCCCTCTGCTTTTGCTCATCGCATTTGCTCAGCCTGTTTGCTCCTCCTAACTTCTTCGGTTTTTATTTACCTGTTGAGTCTTAGCTTGGTGCTGTCTCCTTGAAAAGCCCTTCTGAGTCCCAGTTCTGAGCTCATTGTCTCTCCCTTGATCCCCAGAATACCTTGTAGGCTGTCTCTCTCAGCATAATGATCTGCGTGCACATCCATTTGTCTGTCTAGCCTGGGACTCTTTGAGGGCAGGGCCCATGTTTTCTTTTAACAGGTGCTCATCAAATGCTCCTTTGAAAATAATGGCCTGGGGTGGTGGATTTTCCACCAGCAGGGCAGAGCAGCACTTTCGGTTGTGTCCATTTTGTCTATAGCCAACCCTTTCGCTAGTTACCAAAGCTCCAAACCTAGGAGTCATCCCAGACTCCTCACTCTCCTTCACAACCCATGCCATATCCATCACCAGATCTTGACAGCCCCATTGAAATGTGTCCTCCATCTGACCACTCCCACCACCTCCAAGGATACCTCTATAGTCCCGCGGTCATCATTTCTTATCTTTTAATTGGTCTCTCTGCTACTCTTATCAATCCTCCCCCTAAAGCTTACTCTGCACACAATTGACAGAATGATCCTTATAACAAAGTAAAACAAGCAAAAAACCCAACAAACAGACCACAAATCTCCTTTGCTCACTCCCTTCCTCAGCAGTTTTCTGTCACACTTAGAATACAATTCAAACTTTCTGTCACGCCACACAGACTTGATGAGCCGTGGAAACACCCCAGACATGGAAACACCTCTGGCCACCTTTACACGTTATATCCCACATTTCCAGTGCAGCCCCACAGCCTTGTGAGATTTTGCGAGTTGCCCCAAACTATCCTGATCTCAAGGCCATTGCAATTGTTGATTGTTATACACCTGGGATACCACTCCCCCAGTACTCACCTGGCCCACTCCTTTTCATCATTCAGGGTCTTTTCTGATCACCTACCTAAAGTAACCTGCCCCTCTCCCATCCCAGGACAACTTCCAACACACCACCTGAATTTGATTTTCTTTATACCACTTATTGTCATTAGTAATTACCTTGTTTCTCTGTTTGCCAATGCACACCTTATATATCTACCGTAGTACCATCCTAGGGGGCAGGGACCTCTTCCCTGCTATGGCCACAATACCTCACATGCAGTCATGACGATATCAACAGAATCATAACCATGATAACCCAATAGTGCTTGAAATTTCTTTTTCCATCACACTGTTTTCCATCTGAGTAAAACACTGTTATCAAGAGTGCCATGGAGATGACCAGCAAGCTGAGAGCTTATGGTTTTTACTTACTGAGGTAGGATTCAAACACCCTCTTTAAAATCTTGGAATAATATCCACGTCAGCTTACTTTTTACACAAGTCCCCCAGGTTACTTACGTTCATGAGGCATGTTCTTTCTCTAAATTCTTGGATCACTGGAAATGCCTACGGAGTGGAAAAAAAGGCACAGTCAACAGGTCAATACTTATTGAGTGTGAATCTGCAGATTTACATAGTGATGCAAAAAGTTCTACCATCTGTATTCTCAGAGGGTGTGCACTAACACTGTAAAACTCACACACAGGAGACAGGAACGCACAGAGGTGCAAGTGGGAAGAGGGACCTGCTGTCTGGGTGAACTGTTGATTCAGGGTACATAAGGGCAGGTTCTAAATTCACTGGATAAGGCACACAGGGCATATAATCAAAATTACCCTTGATGTTTCTAAAAGGGGCTATAAATCACAGAATGCATGTTTGTTCATATAATCTTATTATAGTAATATTTATGATTAAATACATATAGTATATATGTGTGTTTTATATATATACACACATATATCTATATATAAATAAAGGGGATGAATGATAGAAAATGTGTGTCTTTAAGTGGTAGAATAACAGAATCACGTGCAGTGAGACACTTAGACGACGAAGCGCAGGTGCTCCTCGAGACAGGCTGAGGCAGCAGGGGATGGCATTTCCCGTCTCATGTTCTTGCCGCAGAAGATACTCTTTTGGTGGAATTATGAACTGAATCTATCACATTATTTAAATTGTTCGCCCTCTATCTGTTCTGCTCCCTGAGCTCACATTGTTGAATCTTATTATTTGATGTACACATTAAGTACATACCGTAAACCATGAACTAGGGGGTTTCGGTTTTGAATGGGAAAGCTCTAGATTCCAAACTGGCGCTTTTACACCCACTGACCAGCTCTGTCTCGAACCCTTCCCTCTATCTTCCTGGGCACGCCTTCTCGGGGCCTCCTGCAATTGGGCCACCATGTAGCTCAGCTTTGTCCGACATATTACGAAGGGTAGAGATGTCTGCCACCTCCAGGCCTGGCATGCATGTTTGATCCCCCACGACTGGGGTGACCTTGGAAATCCCATATTAAAACTCATGGGGCCAAGAGGTAGAAGGGGCCAGAAGGAGCCAGAAGGAGCCAGAAGGAGCCAGGCTCCCCGAATCACCACTTGGAGGAGAGCCACATGCCACTCAGGTGTTAGATTTGTGTGAGTTAGAAATTAGTGTATCTTGATGGAAGTCACTGAGACTTAACAGTTCATATGTTATAGCAATTAGCATTGCTTTAACTAACACCCTATTTGTGGGACTTACTGCTAGTGACTTAACTCTTTCCTGTCTTGGATTCAGCATGAGTCAGGGTCCCGCCCAAAGCAACCAGCCGACATACTTAAAAGAGACAATTGAGGCAGTTCACTGACAAGCCTCTTTACAAAGAGGCAGAGAGAGCTAAGGGACACTCACAGGGATGGTCAAGCATCCCAGAGCTAGTGACAGCAGAGAGCCCTCATCACGCTGAGCCTGGGACTGAGGGCAAGGAGAGGGAGCATTTCCCGGAGTCTGGAGAGATGGTATAGCTAGAGGAAAGAGTTGCCTGGAGGGACCCATAACTTTCAATGGGAAATTACAGCCCATCTAAGTTCTGGCAGGAAAGGATCTGGGGCAATAAAAAGCCAGATGTCCTTGTCCAACCTTCCAGTCCTCCTGCTGATGGTTCCTATTGACTAAGCCCAACTGGAAGCCAGAAGGCGAGAAGCTCATTGGCGTGGTCTGTAAATGTCAGTTTCCTAGAGTGTAGGGTAGGTGTAGACGACTGGAGGGCCCAATGAAGAATTTCAAGCACAGTTTCCTTATCTGCAAATCGGGACCCTAACAGCCTACCTTATAGAGGCTGCCCTGGAGTTAAAAGGGCCTAGATAACAAGCTCCAAATAAAACACTGCTCTATTTCTCTTGGCCATCTGTTGCTGAACCATTGTCCACAGTTTCTTTACAAATATATATTTTTCTCACTGACTTTTTTGTGTCAGTGTTGTTGTTTGGATTGTTTTAATCTTCCAGAAATGCTGACCTGCTGCCAAATGCTGGGTGATTTCCAGCATGAATCTAACTCCAGTGTTTCCTGGAGGTTGGCATCTTCACTTATTTATAATTTATTTTTGGTCATAGGTGGGGCTTGAGAAAATATCCAGTTTCAGGGTCCTTGGGAGATACTTTCTTCTCAGTTTCAGCCACTCATTGTTATTTTTCAGGGTCATGTTGCCAAGAATGTTTCTGCTCTGCACCCCAGACAACAGCCGTGTGTGACGGACTCTGCCTGGGTCTCATCATGTCACCTTTCATGCCTGTTTCTGGGTTTACTGGAGGCAATTACCTGGTCATGAATGAGAGGGGAGTGGGTCTTTCCAAACAAGTGATGGGGCATTAGCATCTTAGTGAGGCAGGCTTGGCGGAAGGACGGGAATCCAGCCGTCCTGGGTTCTAATCTCTCCTCTGCCTCTTTCTTGCAGTATGACCTGGAGGAATTCCACCCCATTCTCTGAGCTTTATTTTCTCTATTTGCAAGATGGGATTCACTGCACCTGTCTTACTGGTTAGGTGTGGGGAGATAATGAATTATACATGCACTGAAGTCCAGACACTTCGCTATACACATAGCAGGCACTCAGCAATTTTTGTAGAAAAACATCAAAATCTTTAAGTTCCACTGGGGATTCTCAAGTTCTGATTATACCGGAGTTTTTTAAAAAAGAAATG
The DNA here is from genome assembly GCA_004026545.1 of Mormoops blainvillei. Lineage (NCBI taxonomy): Eukaryota > Metazoa > Chordata > Mammalia > Chiroptera > Mormoopidae > Mormoops > Mormoops blainvillei. The sequence goes on along the minus strand of PVJD01001791.1, from coordinate 134,208 downwards.
AAGCTGACAATATTCAGTTGACCCACAAATATTCAGAGAGTCCTCCCAGGCTAAAACTATCCTCTTTATTTCAGTTGACATCTTTTTTTAAAAAGAGCCTCACTTAAATTTTTTCCCTAGGGCAAATGGAGTCCACTGAATTCACGGCTATTTTCTGAGATTCCATAGTGGTAAGATGGGAGGTGAAAAAATTCATATTAAAATCATATTAAAAACCTCACCAAATCATATGAAAATCCTACTGAAGTATACTTTTGGTTGCATGTTGTTTTCTATTTTTATATTCCCCCATGTGTGACATGCGACATCAGCTTTTCCCTGAGTATTTCTGGAATGCCTTGCTGTTTGGTGAGCCCAGGATCCAGACTCACTCAGGCCATTCCGAAGCCCCATGGGGAGCAGTGAATGGGAGTCCAAACTCCAGCCCTGCCTCTTACTTTGGGAAGGTTACTCAATAAGCCTTTTGTGCCTAGGAAATGATGCCACTTATCTCAGGGTTTGTTTGAAGATGAGAACAATAATGTAAATAAGTTTCAAAGCATTGTGTAAGAAAAAATGCTCAATTGCGGTAGCAACGATTATTGAAAAGGGACAATTTAGATCTAGGAAAAAGGGTATGGAATCCATTGCCTTTCCTTTATGTCTGAGGAAACTGAGGCTCAGGAAGGGAAATCGTGACCCCACAGGGACACAGTTTTAGTTTGTAGAATTCAGTTTCCTGGTGTCCACTGTGATTTTGTGGCCACGCAGCCACCCTTTCATATAAAAGTGTCACCAGCAGACAAACAGCAGAACGAGCCATCAGGAGATGTAGGACAGTCTTCTGACTTAGATACCACTGCACAGCACTGCACATGCGAGCAAATCCCCTGACTGATACCAGTCCGCCCGCGGGCTGCTCCCCATCAGCTTTCACAAGAGCCTGGGGTTTGGCTGCCATTTGAGCCATCAGTTGTCTATGTTTTTGATGATGTACTTTCAGAGCAAATTTGGAAAGAATTGTTTTTCATCCTCTCTTCCATGTTCTTCCAGGAGTCAGTTCCAGAGTGAAAATGTTTAAATAAAGGATTGTAGCGATTACCGCTGTTACTGGGTAGACTTCAGTTTCTAGTAGTCATTAAACATGATGACTCTATAGTGTCAAATCTTAGGGGTCAATTGAAAGATGAACATTATGTTCTTTTAAAAATAAAGTATCTGCGTTATGGGGAATGATGATTGCTCAAGCTTTTGCGGAAAATGCCAGGAAACGAAAGGAGGCCATGATGTGCGTTAGTGGTAAAGGGGGTTCTTCCCCAAGAAAAATGACATGTCTTGAAGGTAAACTGTTACCCCCACCACCATTACCACCACTGTCACTGCTACTGCCACCACCCCAACCCCATCACCAACTCTACCACCGCCACCACTACTATGACCAAAGAGTCAGACTCTAGGAGAAAACAGAAGGGAGAAAAACACAAATATTTAGGAGGTACCTACTACATTTCATGCATCTTGCCATACTTTAAAAAGTACTGTTTGATTATGTTTATTTTTCTCGGAAAGATCTGTGAGGGTATGGCTCTGTGTGTCTTACTCTCACCAGTAATTAACACAGCGCCTAAAACACTGTCAAGGGTTTATTAAATGAGTAACTGTGCTAGAGTTCTCTATAAATAATCTTTTTACATCATTACAGTCACCTTGTAAATTGGAAATTATTACCCCCACTTTGTACAATAAATGAGAACACCAAAGATTTAGAGAAGTTAAATAATGTGTCCTTTGTATCAACGACAGGTCTGGAATTCCAGTCACGGTGTCATGATCCCTAAGTCCATTCTGTTTCCTTCATTATATGCTACCAGATTCTTTAGGAAACACACCTCTACTTGGGTTTTATGCTATAGAACGGTCGGTGTTTCTTTCCTGTTATGACTTCCTGCAGATCGAGGGGAAATGGTTCTACCGTTGACAATCCAAAGGCGGGGGGTTGAGACAAAAGGAACTCCTTGGCCTGATTCTTCGCTGCTGGTGGCCACTGTGGTAGAGTGAGGGGAAGTAACACAGCACGAGGATTTTGGGATGCTGCTTCCACCTCTTCCTCAACTACTTTCTTGACTGCTGGATGGGTGTTAATTATCTATCATATGTAACAGCCGTTCCCAAACTTAGTGGCTTAAAAACCAAGCAGTCATTATCTCCCGGTTTTTGTGACTTGGGAATTATGGGGTAGCGAAACTGTCTGGTACTGGTTCAGGATTGCTTGTGAGGTTGCTGTCAAGATGCCCACTGGGGGCGTGGTCATCTAAAAGCTTGAGAGGGGCTGGAAGAGGTCTCTTTGAAAATGGCACACTCACATGGCTGTTGGAAATGGTCTCAGCTCCTTGCTATCGGCAGGGGGGCTACTTCTCACCATGTGGGTCTCTCCATAGGCTGCTTGAGTGTCTTCACAACATGTCGGCTGGCTTCCCCCAGAGCAGTCTGAGAAAGAGAGGGCAGAGAAGAAACCAGTTTTTTATTATTGAATCTCAGAAGTCACACACTTTCACTGTTGCCATATTCTATATATTAGAAGTGAGTCACCAATCCAGCCTATACTCAAGTGGAGGGGGATTAGTCTTCGCCATTTGAGGGGAGGCAGATCAAAGAATTGGTGGACATACGTTAAAACCTCCATAATGACTTAAGTAGGTAATGTTTTGTATCTGCCACTCCAATATTGTATTTCCATTCCTTACAGATGTTGTCAAAAGTTAAGGGGTTCGGGAATCAGGGAGAACAGTGTTTGAAACCTGGGTTAATGTTCAATATCTTTATAAGCCTTGTTTTTCAACCATAAAATGAAGATTACATCAAACCAATATCACAGGCTTGCTGGGTAGATTACAGGCAATAGAGATAAAACTGTTAGTGTAATGTGTAGCATGAAGTAAGTGTCCAAGCAATGCGCTCATTTCTGTCCCATTACAAGGCAACACTCTCTCCCCACTCCTCATACATGTCTGAGTCAGGATACTGAACACACACACACACGTTCCCGAGTCCATGCCGTTTCCACCGTGCCGTCCTGCCAGCTTCTGCATGAAGTCATCTTTACTTCTGCGCTATGGGACACAGCTGTGCTTGTCACAAAAAAATTAGATTCCTGAGATACAAGTTGGTAAGGGAACGTAAATGTCCTCCGAATCTTGCCCAGATTCTCATGCTTATTTGCTGTGCTTGAGTATTTCCAATACGATACTCTTCCCCGCATCATTCCAATGACCTTGAGCTCTCTTTTCTCACAGTAATGAACTCTGTCTCAAACGTGTTGTGAAGTTTAAGTCAGATAATGTGTGTTACTTTTCCGATAAACAAACAGTAGCTATTTCTCTCACCATATGTATGGTTAGCTTCCATTCCTTTAAGGTCTAAAATATTTAAAATACCATCTGGACAAAGTGTATGTATGTTGGGAGGTGGGGGCATGTGTGATATCTTTTCTTAAGAACCACAAAATGTGCTTGACTATTTACATAGATTATCTTATTTATTCCTCACAAAAACAGAGTGAGGCCTGTATTATTATTCCTATATAGAAGGTAAGGAAATAGAAGGTCAATAGGTCAGCCTAAGCCTCACAGTTGATAAGTACAGGTACCTAGGGAAGCACAGGGTGGCAGGTAGCGTTTCGTGACTTGCATGACTGCTCATTTGACTACATGGTACAACTAAGTATTAATAACCCACTGGATCAAGTGTCATGTTTAATTTAATTTAGTGCAATAATAATTCCAGGGATCCTACATGCCAGGCACTGGGCTAGATCCTGGGGTACAGAGAGGTAAAGGGGTTCTATGGGAACGCTGAGGCAGAGGAGAGGCAAAAAAACCCATTATCATGTTTCATTTTGCCTGCATATAAAGCCCCAGTGGCCTCGCTGATGGATGGAGAGCCAGCTGATGTTATTTAGGCACCTACTGGCGGTGAGCACCGAAGGCTGGCGGCCCGGGCTCTCTGACATTGATGAATTTCTGATGAAACCTTTGGGCGACTATAGAGTTGATCTGCTTGAAATCAAGATATCACGGTGGAACAATTTCCTTGGTTCTGCCGTGTCATTTATCACCATTGTTTGTCTCCGTTGTCGGTATTAACATCAATTATTTATCATAATGCTCATTTTCCTTCCTAGCCCTCTTTCCTGCCTGACATGTGGAATCTCTTGCTATTAAACTGAGGGGCAGGTGGGAACATTAGTGCTTTCTTATGTCCCTGTTCCTTCTGAACTAAGAGCTTTTCCAGCAGGGGCGGCAAATTGGAAAAGGCCATTCCAAGTTGGGCAAAGACTGTCTTCCTTGTTGGGTACACATTCTTCCGGTTGTCATTTCAGCTGCTATCCCTCTGGGGTTGGGCCTCAACACCAACAATGACAGTGTGATGCGGGAGCAGGCAGGTATACCAAATCTAAACCCCAAGGGGCAACAGCACTTGGCATGGCAGAAACAGCTCACTGCTTCCCAAGACCTGCTCTCCCTTTCTGCCTGAGAAACATGACCTCGCATTCTGTGGGGTAGCAGGCCACCCGGCTGAAAGATTATATTAATTAGTCTGCCATGGCACTAAGTTATGGCCAGTGAGGATTAGCAGGAGTGTAACGTGAAATCGGGGGCAAGGCTGATTAAAGGAAACTGAATTAGCTGGAAACCCATCCCATCCCATCCCTTAGCCCTTTGCCTTCTAGCCTACAGCATGGATGTGACAGCGGCACCCCAGTGGACATCCCGGACACTGGGATGGAAGCTGCAAGTTATATGAAGCAGAATAAAAGAGCTCAAACCCCTGACCACCATTATACCACCACAGTGAGCACAGACTCCCCACCTCCGGAAGACAGGTCCACAGCTCCGTTATTCAGATCACTGGGTTGGTTTGTTTGCTTAATGTTTTCTGTAATATGCAGCTGATCTTAATCCTACCAGAAACACGTGGGAGTGGCGAGATGAGAGGTAGGATTGGAGATGGTGAGGGAGATGGAAGAATCAAAGGCTTCCAGGTTCTCAGTTTGGGTGACCATGTGGGTGGTGATCCCATTCGCTGAGACAGGACACAGAGGAGGGAAATCAAGATCGTAGAAGGAGGAGACATGTTAAGCCAGAGGTCTGGGGGTCTCACAGGCAGATAGATAGGAGTTAGTGCTATGAAATGATAGCGAGGAAATAGATACAGACATGGCCATTATTGGCATGTGTGTGATGTTTAGAGGTGCTGGAGTGGGTTAGATTGCCCAGGGAGACCCAGACGGTGTTGAAAATTAACACAGAGAAGCTGAGTGAGCTTCCTGTGGGACAATTCAGGGTGGTATTCAGATACACAAACATACAATTGTGGCTCCTGCAGGATGTGGGAAATGCACCGCTAAGGATCCATTTTACTACTTTTCCCCCCCAGGTAGTCATATTTTGATAAGATGCCAAATAAACAGAAATTTTAAAGCAATTGGTTTCTCTTTCTAATGATTCTAAGTCAGATACAGCTGCCAAGCAGAGTTTCTAACGGGCATGAGATAACTTGTGTTGCCAAAGCATGTCGATATAATTTCAGCCACATCAAAGCTTTGTGATGTCTGAACATAGGTGTCCTAATCGCACGCAAACAGGTAATTTTCAGTAGGGCTGTCCAATACTGAAGGAGACTAATAGCTTCCCCATAACTCCTTCAAGGAATTGCCAGGTAGTGCACAGGGCCATGGACGTACGGATCAGTCTAGGTTGGGGACGTCAGCTCTGACAGTTTCTGCCTATGCTACCTCCACATCTCAGCTCTGTTTCCTCAGAAGAATGCTGGAGAAGTGTGAGGTGGCATATTTAAGGCACTGACACTGTCCCTGGCATAAAGGAGACTCATGATTTTCTACCTCATTTTGGTGATCAGGAAACTGAAGCCCCTTAGTTCTGGGGCTCATTTTATAGATGCCTCTGGTCTGAGGTTCCGTTCTCATAGGGTTTCCTTGACCAGAAGCAAGAGAACTTTAATATATTCTTTTTAAAATAATAAAATGTGGCAGAGCTGGTACTTCTCACCTCACAGGATGCCACTTAACCTGTCTGTACGCGAAGAGCTTCTCCTGGAGTTGAGCAGTGTGTCACCCCAGCAGCGGTCCGGTGGCCCTGTTCGGGAGTCACCTATTCAAAGGTCTTCACAAAAACATTGCCTGTTATCTTTTCAAATACAAGGAGCTATAGTCGCCATCGTGTTTTGTCTTTTGCTGTGCTTTGTTGAGGCTGGACTTCCCAAGGCCTCTTCGAGCCTCACTCCTCCTGCTCTCTGCCACACGGAGAGCTCTCGCCCCTCTCATTTCTGCCTCCTTTTGTACACAGCGTTCCCCCTCTCTGGAATTCTCGTGCCTGATCTGGCTTCCGGGTGAACCTCTATTCGCCCTGAAGGACTCAGCTCCCACGTTACCCACCCTGTCTGCCTTCGCCGCTGGGTGACATCGAGGGTTTTCTCTTTGTGTTGCCACGAAAGCCAGGCCTCACCTTTGCCGTTGTCCTTGGGATAAAGCCCAAGCCCCTGTCCCGGCCTGTCCCAGGAGGCCCAGGACAACGGTCGCCCCTTGAGCTACATCTCCAGCCATTTCCCTCCCATGACATACCCAGAACCAGCACATTCTGTTTGTGCGGATTTAGACTGTGGGCTTCCTTTGAGCCAGAAGAAGAATGTCTGGGCAAGAACTGGGGTTTATTCCTGCAGGGCAGTATGTGTGACCCTGCCTGTGGGTGTATGTTATGAAAACACCCTTTCTTAGCCCCATTATGGTCCATGTTTACATTTAAATTGAGTAACTTAAATTTCAATCACTTTAAATGGGGTCAAAAATACAAATTAACAATGGAGTTTCTCAGTGGCACCAGCCACATTTCAAGTGCTCAACTGTCACATGTGGCTTGTTCCTGCTACTCCATATTGGACAGCACAGAGAGGTCCTTTCCTGCAGCGCGGGAAGTCCTACTGGACAGAGCTCTGTAGATTTTTTTAATGTCTGGAAGGAAAAAGCACCTTAGCGTCTTGTTACTCAAAATACCGTCTCAGGACTAGCAAGAACTGTATCACCTGGTCATTTGTTAAAAATGCAGAATCCCGGATGTGCTCCATCAGAGTTACCTAGTCAGAATCTGCATTGTAGCAAGACCTGCACACACCTGGAAGGCTGAGAATCACTGCCTTAAAGATCACTGATTTCAGCTACTCGCTTTGGATGTTCTCAAGGTTGTCTGCTGCACATATGGAGCTCGGGAGCCTTAAAAACTGTGGATACCTGGGCCTCACCCCTGGAGTTTCTGATGTAATTGTTCTGGAGCGCGGTCCTGGTACTGGGAGTATTCAAAGCTCCCCCAGTGTCTCTGTGCAGCCAGGATTGAGAATCGCTGCTTTAGAAACAGGGCAGGAAGGCTCAGAGAAGGCATGTGATGAGTGCAGATCTCTAGTTAGAGGCTCACTTATTTTCCTGACTCCAAGTCACAGTGCTTACTCAGCTATAGCATCTTGCTTCATTCTCATCAGACAGAATTCTGGCACAGCCTTCTGAACTGATCAAGTTTCTTTTCTGTTGTTGTTGTTGTTTTGTTTTTTCCTCTTTCTCTTGAAACAATCACCTCAGTATCCCCAAGTGAAGGTAACATGGGGACTGCATTATAATTGCTTGTTAAAATCACATTGATGGACGATGGGTTTGCCATCTGCAGAGGGCTTGCCTTTAAGGGTCAGGGCCTGGCGTGTGGGGCTTGCAGCTCTCCTGGTGGAGATCAATATTCTATTACAGAAGCAGCCGGCTGGCAGACACCACGGGGGCCTCACCTCTTGCCTTAAGGCACACTGGCTCTGCAAAGAACTCAGGGCAGATTCGTGAGGGCTACGGCTGAGGGAGCCACTAATGAGCCCACCAGAGCCCACGCCTCCACTGCGACAGGTGCAGTTGCAGGGGCTCCGCGGTGCAGCCGTTTCCCTGCACATTAAGGGGTCCTGCAGGCCAGGCTCCCTGTCTTCCCATCACATCCACTCAGCCACATCCTACACTGAAGTCAGCCTCAAACTTGCCTACAATAGACTGTTGAGAGGCAAAAAGGAAAAAAAAAGGAGAGTTCATAGACACTACCCATTTCCTCTGTTTACTTCCCCCCCTCCCCAAATTTCTCACTCCAGGTGAAGTGGAGTGGAGTGCAGATGAGCAGAACAGTGATGATGATAATAACCTGTACTTACTGAGCACCTTCAGTGCTCCAGAAAGTCTGCTAAGTTCTTTTATGCGCTTTCTCATTTAATTCTCAGTACAACCACTATACGGTGGGGCTTGAGGAAATTCAGGATCAGAGAGGTTATGTGGCTTATTCAAAGACACACATCAGGAAGTGGTCAAGCTGGGACTTGAACCTAGATCTGTCACTCGGTAATGTTCCTTATAACCATGCAGTTTGTGTCCTAAAACACATGTATGCACACTCTCCATGCCCAAGCACAGGGGCAAACTGCAGGAGGCCAGCATTGTAGGATGACACGCATGTCACTGTAACACTCCTGATTTGATTTTTTTAAATCGAGGTATAACTTATGAGCACATATTGCATCAATCTTAGGGACATCATTTGATTGCAGTTGGGTTTTTTGTTTTTTTTTTTTGCAGGTGTAGACACCTGTGTAAACACACCTCAGTTCAAGATATATAGCATTCCCATCATTCCAGAAATTTCTTCAGTGCTCCTTCTGAGTCAGTCTCCTCACCAAGGGATAACTAATATTATGATTTCTATCAGTGTACATTAGTTTGCCTGGTCTTGAACTTCATATAAATTGAGTGATCCAGTATGTGCTCTTTGTGTCTGGTTTCTTTGGCTTGAAGTATTTTTGAGATTCACCCATGTTGTAGCAGACATCACCGGCTTGTCCCCTTTTATTGCTGGATGGTATGTCACTGTATGGGTACACGTCAGTTTGGTTTTCGTTACCCTGTTGAGCATTTGGGTTGGTCAAGTCCCGCAGGGCAGGTAAACATTTTATCTGATGGTGTGTTTCCTCCAAACCAAACTCCAACATCCTTCCCCCTCCCACTCAACCCGGTTGCTAGCACAGTATCTCACACCGGGGAGGGCTTAAGAAAACGTTCGTTGATGGTAGGACTTGCTGAGTGAGAGTTTGGAATCTTAATATAGTATCTGAAACTAATGCTCATGAACTTCCTATAAGTAGCTCCCTAAAAGGACTGTCAGTCCGTTAGGGTTGCTATAATACACAACCACAGACTGGGCAGCTTATAAGCAGCAGCAAATTACTTCGGACTCACAGCTCGGGAGGCTGGGAGTCCAAGATCAAGGAGTGGGCAGATTCGGCATCTGGCGAGGGGTCACTTTCTGCCTCACAGCTGTTGTCTTCTTTGTGTCCTCGTATGGAGGAAAGGACTAGGGAGCTCTCTGGAATCTCTTTTACAAGGGCACTAATCCCATTCGGCAGGGCTCTGCCTTCAAGGCCTGATCATCTCCCAAAGGCCCCACCTCCTAATACCATCACATTGAGGATTAGGTTTCAATGTGTGGATTTGAAGAGGGGGCATGAACATCCTGTCTATAGCCAAGATCATCCTTTTTCAAATCTGTTCCTCCCACGGCAAGCTAGGAGGTGGACCTGGACCACTGGCGTTCCTGACGTGGGAGTCAGAGGCCCCTAATGGAGTCCAGGGACAAGTCTTTATTGAACTTTGTGAACTAGGATGAGCAAAGAGATTTCTCTATCTCCTCATCTGGAAAATAAGGGTAATATAAACAGCTCTGCTCCAAAGCACAGAAGTTGGGACAATAGTGGATGTTAAAGCAAATTGCTTCCTAAATCACAGTCGACCTTTGCTGTTCATTAGTCTGATAAGTCAAATCCTCACATCTGCCAGCAAAGAAGCATTTCTCAGAGCACTTTCCTTGACATGCTCAGTAAATGTACTAAAATCACATCAGTTTGGGGACTGCCGCCTAGTGGAGGTGGCGCTGGGAGTATCCCGACGCACATCAACTAGCAGGTTAAAGGAGGTGAGGGGGGTCTCCCAGTCACCTCTGGATACCATTTCCACCTGCTTCCACCCTGAGACATTCCTCAGGAGGCTGACCGGTGTGGACTCAATGAATAGGTTCCCATGTCTCTGGTGTCTAGGGGCTCGGACAGGGGTGAATGCTAACAGAAGATCAGAGGAGGTGAGAGAGTTGAGCTGGTGTTATTTTTCCTCTGGCCCCCTCCCTGTACGCTCGCCTTGACCCTTTGACTCCAGGTTCCAGTAAATATCCTATACCCTTGAGCCTTCTGACTTTGGGGTGTTAACTCTATAACTAATTCTAGTACTGAAATATTTCTTATATTTCAGTTTCTTGAGAGCCTATTTACAGCTTTATAAACAGTGTCTTCTTAAGGCTGTCCTCAAAGTACCCCAATTTCAGTGTGCCCTCGGCTGCCTGTTGGAACTCTGACTGATACATCACCTTGTACAACTTACAAAGCCCTGTGTTTCCCAAATATACCTCCCGATGACTTCCCTCCCTCTATTTTTCTTTGTTTTTTAACCAAGAGGAATTGTTGAATTAATGGGGGACTCTGGGGAATACATTCTCTTTTTTCCTCTCCACAAACTCTCGTGCTTGCCAACCCCACTTTCCTAGGACGCTCTAACTCCACAAAGCTTAGACAACGTCCTGTTAATGCTAAAGAATAAAAAGAAGCTGACCGCGGTCCTGCTGGACGCCTGCACTTGACGATGGCCCCCTTGGGTCAGGGATGGAGTCCCACAAAGTATCTGTCTCAGGTGGGCTGGAATTTAGGAACCTGGCCTCAGCATTACAACCGAAGAGAGACGGGATGTGACCAAGGCTTCCTAGAGGGGGGTGCTATCACTTCTACCATTTAAGAGGGCCAAAGCTTACATGTGATGAACCACAGAGATTAGGGTCAAGGGCTGAAGTGGTCAAGCCAACCATTTATTTAATGACAAAATCACCTTCATTAGTTAATTCAGTTTCCCCCCCTCTTGGGGAGGGGTGATTTAAATGATAAAGCCAGATGTCTTAAGGAGGGAATCTCACCAATGAAATATTATTTTGACAAAGCTCTTGTCACAGATGAGTAAGTATATCCTGGCTTTTTAGGGAAAAAGAGCTTGAAAATATTGAACTGTATTAATGGAAGCCATCTTTGCCCTTTTTCTCTCTCCTCTGTCCCCACTGGTAAAACTGGTCCCTAACCCAAGCAGCTTCTGCTTTCAAAATTTATTAGGTCTCCTTTCTCTTCCCACTGCCAATGGCCTGGGTCAGGACCCCATCATCGCTCATTCTGATCAATGCAAGAGTTTTAAAATTAATCTCTCAGCAACCAGTATCTCCCTCCCCCAATCCACCCTCTCTAATGTCCTTCTACATCACAGAAACAACCAAGGCACATTTCTTTTCAAACACGGGTGATACAGAACTCACAACAGTTTCCTCTATATTCCTTCACATCACCTTTGAGGCCTCTCTCCCTGGATGACGCTGTCCTCGAGACAATGCCAGCACTCTTCAGTCAGCAAGGAGGTGGGAACGTCTTTATTCTGTGACATCCTTAACTTAGGACAGCAGGCAGAATGGAACCCGCACAATGGGGTTAGTGACACCTACACAGACACGCCCAGCAAATGTCCTGCTGATGGGCCCGGACACTAGGCAAGTGTGACGCTACTAATGAAATGTTCTCGAAGTTATTCTGCGATTTAAAGAAGATGTATCTCAAGGCTGGGTCTGCAGAGGGGAAATCAGGTTCAAATAGATATTTGATAATGTGAGGGTATCTCCACACCATATCCTTCCTTTGTGGAAAGTATTCTTCTCCCATCTAACTGATGAGAGAGCTGAGGTGAAGAGAGGGTGAATAATCTGTGACTTTGCAGTTACTCAAATTCCAAGTATCTCAAACAAACTGCGATTTTCACAAGATCGAGACGAAGGGATGAGGGAGGCAGAGAACAGTACGTTTGTTTCGACTCCCTGCTTCCCTCTGACCCGTGGCTTGATTCCCGTTTTTCACCTGGCTAGTGGGTATCTGCTCGTCGGTTTTATAACACATGGATTCCTGGCCAAACCGAACTGTTCAGCTATGTGTATGTCGGGCTTCCGAAAGCCGGAAGGATCAACCGCACTCAGGTGGTTACCTTCCAACTCTGTGCACCAGCACAGGTGTTTGTGGAACGCAGCAGGGAAGTTCTCAACTGAGATATCCATGCTGGCTTGAACTCTCCAGTTCAGAACTAACATGTGAAGTCATCTGAAGTTCAGAAAATTCAGATAAGGCTGGTTTAAGGAGGTGGGGAAATCAAAGATAACATACTTTTCTCCCAGGCAAAGAAAGGCAAACATTTTCTTTACAACTTCCTGCTCTCGCAGGGTTCCTTCGCTCCTGATATATCAAATGCCTAACGTACCCCAGCCTCAGGGCTGGAGCACAGGGATAAAAGTGGCCATTCGCGTCTCTGGGGAACTTGCTAGTTTCCCAGTGAGAAAGGCACAGACGAACTGCAGCAATACTGTGTGACTGGCACTGTAACTGGTGGGCCTGCATGGTCTTCTGGGGCACAGAGGATGCAGGAGGAAGGGGAAGTGAGGAGTATCTCTGGAATAGCTACTAAGTCACAAACACTATGCTCCTTGCATTCTTGTTCCATCCTCACAGCACTGCAGGAGAGACGATATAATTTCCCCCGGATTCTCAGAGAGGTGAAACAATCTTCCCCCAGTCACACGGCTAGAATGGAGAGCTCTTCTTAAAGCCGCATTTGTTGGACTCAGAAGCACTGGCTCTTTTCCCAGCCTTGCCCGAAGGTCTGGAACTGCTCCCATTCACATGGAGGCTAAAGGCTGAAGGCTAAGATGGGACTGTCCAGGCTGGGATGGGTGACAGGTATTCTGGGCAGAGCAGGTCCAGGCTGTTGAGAAGTCAAAGAAGCCAGGAGGCACGGTATCTTTGTAAATGACCGGTCATTCTCTGTGGCCAGATCCGTTGGAGAGCAAATGGGGGCAGGAGAGAGTGGGACGGAAGAGGTGAGACAAAGAAATAACAATGCTGCCAGTGTCTGTTTGCAAAGGGCTTTGTGTCTGCTGTGACATCCTTCCTGTGCTAGGGGGACTGCAGTCTTGGGAGGTTTGTTTGCTAGTTTTGTGTTAGCGGTTGACTTACTATATGTGCCTTCTAACACTGAACAAACTGAAGGATATCATGCATGCCCAGAGGCCAGTGGGACAAGAAATGCAGCCCAATCAACAGGAAAGCACCCCACATTTGGATTCATAGGGTATGGTCTTGTATTTTGAGCCACCATTTAGGCTTATGTGAATTTTGTGTTGTTATTAAACCCCTCTGAGCTTCAGTTTTCTTGTTGCATCCTTTGCATCCTTTGTTAGAGTCAGCTTCCTTATTAGTGGAGTAGGGACAATCTTCAGACCTACTAATGGAGACTGGATTTCTACCAGAAAAAGAATAAAAATGGTTTTCCATTTCGCCATTTCTTTTGCAACCCTTTTGCCAAAGCTCTCTTGCTTTTCCAGCCAGCTGTAGACTGCTCTCTACATCCTTTGCTAGAAGGCGGCCCGGGAGCTAGTCTGGTTCTTGTGTGGTTGCTACTTGAGATGGAGGGAAGGTGAACCTGCACGTGCCTCACCCCGTCCGGTGAGAGAGGTTTGAGGAAGCGCACCCACACACGGGGTCACGGAGAAGGAGACTGAGACTCAGAGACGAAGCGATGTATCAAGGTCCTATGGCGAGTCAGTCCCAGAGTTGGATGCCGGCCTAGGCCCGCCAGCTTTGAATGCCTGTTCTTTTCACTACTTTCTGTTGCCTGCAGTAAAAGCTCCCGGGAGCAAATAGGTAGGGCTGTCAGGTAAGTTCACGGCAGGGCTGAGGCGGAAATATACCAGAGGGATGAGTGCCCTGTGGGAGACTTTGCTGTGGCTTTCATCAGCCAGCACTCAGAATAAAACCATCCAGAGCCAGTTGAAATGAGCCTGGCTTTGACTAAGCCGGCAACCATGGGAACACCTCCCGCTGGCTTCGGCTGACAGCAGGACAAGTAGTCAGGGATGAAGAACCAGGAAGCCACTGGGGGAAGACTTTGCTACCTGGATCATTTCCTGGAATACTACAGTCAAATAAGGGAAACCCTCATAACCTGTTCAAGGGGTGTGTGTGTGTGTGTGTGTGTGTGTGTGTGTCGCACGTGCGCACACAGTTTTAGAGAAAGCCTTGCCAAGCACATCAGATTCAAAACTTAGGCGAGAAATGCCTCCGGTTCGATGAGACCATCCTTGCCGACAGCGGCAGCCTTCCCTGTTGGAGGAGGCTGCAGTAGCACACCTGTCCGGCAGGAATGCTCTGTCAAGATGCATTAGCGTCATCTGGGCTGATGTTGCCCACAGCTCCCTTCCCAGATTAGAAAGAGAGAAGCCGAACACCTCCAGGATATCTTGGGAATGACATTTAAAAAGCCACAGCTGTCCCGGCTGAGCTGGGAGCCTGGCAAGCACTTGGAGCACACATTATTTATGTCAGCAACCGCTGTCAGCGCCACATCTGGGGATAAAGGATCAAACCTCAACACATGTAATTAAGGCTCATCACGTAGGTGAAATTGAGATGCTACACTAGGCAATTTGTAATAGTTTGAAAATGCCCTTCTAAGTCCCATCGAATGCTTTGGCTTCCTGGCATCTCCCGGAGAATGCTCTCACCAGAAACACCCCAGAGAGAGATGACACCTTTCAGAGGTTCAGGGGACACATAAAGGTTGGTGATGGATGTTTTCCTCAGGGGCGATTATGGCTCTTTAGTCTAATAGCTCCCCTATTCATACCATATTAAGGGCTTAATAAGAACTGAAAGGGCGCTGGTAGCTTTAAAAGCTGACGCAAACTCAAGGGCTGTGTGGCAAACATAATATCCCTGGGAAAATAGGTGGCATAAAACCATAAACAAAACACAGCTCACCAATGCATTGATAAAAGCCAAACTGGTATTACAGCCTGATGGGAAAGAGGCTCATTCCTGGTAGTGACACTTGTATATTTTCGGGGTAGGTCAGAAACCAGGAGAGAGAGAAAGCCTTCCTGTCGGGACTTGCTGGAAGAACCTATGTAGAGCATGCCAGACCCTTCCCTCATTAACTATTTGATTCTTCTTACAGGTTCAAACACATTACCTGGGCAGTTGCGAAACGAGAACAGTTGTGGCACAAAGAACACATTGTTGAGTTGCAGAGTGGCACAGTTATCGCCTGGAGCACCAGGGCAAAGGGAACCGACCTGGAGGACTGGCTGGCACTGTCGGTGTACCGTGCCAGCCAGTCCCAGCCTGAGACCCCGATCCTGAGAAACTTGCTGGATTCTTGCCCTTTGATTCAGAGAAAGCAGCTTTCCAGCTGGGGCAGGCTCCCTCCCCCACAGAAAATAAAATAAAGTCAATAGCACATAAAAATTCTTTGTACTTTTTTCAGTGCCTTTTATCTGCTAAGCTCAAAGGACGATGAGGGTATTAACTCTGACTACGCCCCTTAGTTGTAGGTGGAGAGTTGGCTTGTCCCTCTTTTTATGGACGGGCACCTGAGATATGGAGGGGTTAAGCAGTTTGACCAGGGTCACACAATTTGTCAGGGTGGAGCTGAGAAGAGAGATCAGGTTTTCTAATTCCGAATGTAGTTCTCCCTGCAAACTATGTTGAGAGATGCAGTTTAGTGGGAAAAAAAAAAAAAAAGTAACAAAAAGAAAAAAAATGAAGGACGACGCTGGAGGAACATGGAAGTGGAATCAAATATTAAGATCAGGAAAACAAATTTAAAACCATTTTGCCAATGTCCTAAGAAAGTGATGCTTGGGGATCTGGTGTAAATTTCCAAGGTCAAAAATGTAGTTCATTACAGAGTCCAGAATCTTGGTTCTTCCAGTCCAAGGTGGTTTTCACTTCACTGTGCTATAGTTTCTCTGTCTACATCAGCTTTGCAAACTTTAGCATACCTCCTCACTTAGCTGGTGTTCAAAAAATGTTTGACAATGAATTTGACAGTCTCATAGTAGCTTTTCCCCTCTCTCTGACTTTGTATTTATTTTTTAGCATTCAGTTTATGAACCAGAGCATCCAGGAAACTCTACCTGATTACCTCTAAACGGCTCTAGCCTCAACCATTTGAATCCCGCATTTTCTCTAGAATCAGTCATTACTTCTCACTGGAAGTTACACCTGTAGCGCTTTCCTTGACTCTCCAGCCTCCACAGGCTGTACTCTGCAAACCCTTTGCATCTAATGCTGCTACAACATGTGAAACCCTTGGTCATAATCCATGACACACTTGTCTCTTCCCCACCAGACCTTTTATATACATCAAATCATATAACCTTAGAGCAATTTTGAGTTGCAGATTTAATCCCTTTTTAATAAATGAAGAGAGAAATGAAATAATTTTGCCAGGGTCTCAATGTTGATGAGTTCCTTGCAAGCCGTCTTTTAGAGTTCAATTCTGTCCCCTTTCTGCTTCACTGTTCTGTCTCTTTTGAGGGCACCAGCCATGGTTTTTACATCTCCCATCCACAGGGACTAGTATGAAAATAACCACCGCGACATATAGTTTTGCCACGGTTACGGCACTCTGGTTGTGTCAATATTCACTGAACTGTGCTATGTTGTGTTGTAGCATGTCAGGACAACATCCTACAATGACAGGGTATGGGAAGTCTGGCACAATATGAGGGGAACATAAACCTGAGAAAAAGAGAGAGAAGAACAAAGTCATTTACTCGTAAGATAATGAGCAGGTTGGACATTCTTCTTTTCGGAAGCTGCTGCTTTCCCAGGGCTAGCATCCCACATATATAGCAGGGCACAGTCCCAGGTACTATTTGAAATGAGTTATGATCCCATCATGGCTGTAACCTCATATATACTATATATATATCTATGTGTATGTGTGTGTGCATGTGTGTATCC
The DNA here is from genome assembly GCA_004026545.1 of Mormoops blainvillei. Classification (NCBI taxonomy): domain Eukaryota; kingdom Metazoa; phylum Chordata; class Mammalia; order Chiroptera; family Mormoopidae; genus Mormoops; species Mormoops blainvillei. The sequence goes on along the minus strand of PVJD01001791.1, from coordinate 117,219 downwards.
CACCAAGAAAGATATTAATGAGGTATTGCACCATTTTTCCTTGTTCCTTCTATTGCTTATATGGAATTACTAGGTCCGAATGAAATTCCTTGGGGGTTTGAAATTTGGGCTGGAGAAGAGTTACCCACAAAAAGCTATTACTTTCTGACACAAGTTCTGTCGTGGGAAGGACAAAGTTTATTTTAACAGTGCACTTGCTCAGGCTGCCTTTTCTACACCTGGATTTAGTTTCAATTGGCGAAATGTCACTGAGTTATTCCACACCTCTGGTCCTCAGTCTCTCCGTGTGGGAACTGGGACCACGTTTGTAGGTGAAAGTCTGTAGACCGAAAGCGGATCAAGAGGTTCCTTCTCACTGTTGAGTGTGGGGCACATATATTGGAGGATGCTGGTCAGGTGGGTTGAGGGCCAGGTGTGCCTTTGGCTTCTGCGACCTTGGATTTGAGTTGCCTCTCTGCTTGGTGGCAGCTCTAGGCAGTTTCTTTACTGCCTAGGTGACACTTCTTCCTAGGTGAGCTCTGAAATCAGAGTCCCCCAATTTCACTCACATGTAATTTGCTTAAACTCATTCTAAACAACGTAATAATCTCTGTGACAGGACAGGTTTGACAGGCTGGGGTTTTACTTCTAACAGGCTGAAATATGAAATACTCATTTGAATTTCAAATAGTCATCCACACAGTGAAACATGGTCTCCCGTGGCATACTGGCCACTCTTTGGGTAACACTGCATTTAAAGCAACAGCAACGATGTTTCTCAATAATGTGGAGGCAATTTCTTTTTTTAGTGGTTAGTATATTCCAGTGAAACACTGAAAGTACTTTCACCCTCTCAATTCATTCCCTTTTTTCTTTCTTTCTTTCTTTCTTATCTTTTTTCTTTTCCTTTCTCTTTTCTTTTTTTTTCTTTTCTCTTCTTTTTAGCTCCTGGCCTTTCTTCTGTCCTCTCTTCTCTTCTTCACTGATTTCCCAGCCCCTTCAAAGTGCCCGCACACTGTGACATCGGTCACTACCACGGACTGTAACACTGTGTTCTCGTCTGTGTCTGGAGGGCAGGGGCTGTGCTGGAGCTATGCCACAGAGCCTGGCATAGGGCAGGCCCTCAGGAAGGTTGTGCTGGGTGCACAGACACTGTCCTTGGGGCCACAGCACTCTGCATTCAATACGGGGAACAGACAGTAAGTAGGAACCAGCAAAAACTAGCATCGGGACACGCACAGGCTTCAGTGTGAGACAAATGGGACCAGGGTCAGCTTTGCCTGGGTGAGGAGTAGACAGGAGTGTCTCCATGAGGAAGACTTGAACTCCATCTTGAATAAATAGACAAAAAAGAGGGGTATTCAGGACAGAGGACTAGCAGGGGGGCCTGAATGGAAAAGGTGAATTCAAGGGCTGTCAGAACTTTAATATGAAAAGTGATCTTGGGGCTGATAGAAAATGACTGCAAATACCTTAGATACAGCTAGCACAAACACATTATACGCATTACTTCCTTAATCCTCTCAACCACCTCGTGGGTTAGGTATTATTCGGATCCCTGTTTTATGAAGGAAGAATGGAGACAATGCCGGGTTGCCCAGGTACAGCATCAAAGCTGGTGAGAGAGACAGGCACCTTGGCTTTAGAGTCTGTGTTGTAACGACGGCATTATATTGGCTGAGTAAGTAAACGGGGCTGGAGAGATTAAAACGGTGGTGAGTGCTAAAAATTAAACACATGATGACGCAACCTCAGATACTAGGGCAGAGGGTGCTGGTTGCAGTAAAATTTGTCATGGGAAGAACCTCTCACGTGTTGCTGGGCAGGTTGTCATTTACCTTGCCCACTCCTCAGGACAGCCTAGAATGGCAAAGTGACTTCTTTGGGGCACGGCAAGTGTAGGCGGCAATCAACATTCACAGGTACTTGCTATGTGCCAGGAGATGAGATAAGGATACAGAAAATAATTTATTGTTCTCTTGCCCTTGTGGCTGATAGAGCCTCCCCTTATAAGAGAAATAGATAAATCAACAGTGACTGCCTAACATGGTGTTGTCCGAGTCATGGTCAGTCTGTGAACAAATGGTGGGTGGGCGAGGCTAAAGAGGAGAGAGATTTCCTAGGTTATGTCCATGTGCACATGTGTGTCTAGGTTTGTCTTAGGCGAGGCTTCACAGAAGAGACACTATGGAAACTTGATCTTGAGGGATGAATGAGCGTTTGATGGAGAAGGGAGGGAGGATTCCCAGGCACAGAGAATGTTGTAAGAGGAAGCAGAGCTGAGAGAGGGCAGGGAAACTTTGAAGACAAGTTGTTTAGCTTGGCTATGTATCCAGAGTGGCTGATGCAGAGTCAGTGCTTCACATTTTTAAACAGATGAAGGAAAAGGAGAATGGATGGCATCAGTGGCGGGAGAGGCCAAAGTCGGCGAAGGCCCTGGTGTGCCTGGTCAGAGGATGGTTTTTATCCTGTGGGCAACTGGGAGCCCACTGTATTATTCTGAAAAAGAATAATATATGATGGGGTTTATACATTCAAAAACACTGGAAACATATTCTTGCAGCTGTGTGGAGCACGGAATAGAGGCGTTCAACTTTGCAGATGTCCAGGCAAGAGAGGCAGTGGAGATGAAAAGGAGGGGAAAGACTGGACAGATACTTGTCAGAAAGAATTCAAAGGAGAGGCATGAATACAGATGAGAAAAGAAGGGTGGAAGTATGAGCAGTGTTTGATCTTATTAGGCAGTGGTTTGCAAAATATGACCCAGAGCACTTGACATCTGACCCAGTGTCTCACATATGTACTCCTGGGAAACAACAATTTAGACCCGTTTAGGCTCCATCATGTGTCACCACTTATCTCTCAAACAGGAAGCCTTGTTAGGAAACCAAGTTTTAGGAAAGGGGCAAAAGTAGTGTTTTAAAAATGCCAAGAGACTGTGGGTGTGTGTGTGTGTGTGTGTGTGTGTGTGTTTAAGGTTAGAAAACTTAGGAAATGTATTTTGGCAGAAGTGGAGGGACAAGGAGTCTAGGGAAATAAAGCTCGTTTTTTATCAGAACTTACTCAGTGCTGAGTTCATTCATAGGAAAATGAAATTGCTAGGGAGAGAAACGGGGGCCTCTCTCATAGGTCTTATTCTGTCCAGCTGTCTGGGTTTGGGCAGTGGGTGAAGGGCTAATACTGCAAGGGGAGAGGGATGTGCAGGAGCAGAGGAATCACCTTCTAGCAACCATGGTCCTTCAATCTAGTGCTTTTTACTACCACCATGATTTCTTCTTTTCAAATTGGCAGCTCCAAGCAGCTGAAGGAAACTGGAGCCCGTGTAACTTTTGCCTCACTGGTTGAAGCTATGACTTTATTTATGCCTTTAATTTGGTATTTAGCAAGTAATTGTTGCCTTACACCATGTTTCATGAAATATCCTGGAGCTGAAGTCAGATTCGACCCTTGTATATGCATCTCTGACTCCTGGTGATCGTCCCCGTGGTATCGTACTTTGAGCTGAGCCCTTCCCAGGGCAGGTCCAGCTTCCAGCATGGAGTTTTTCACCCACTCCTCTCTTTGCTGGGCAGTGCTCTTTTGGAACAGCCTCAGGCTGCTCCCTGGCACCTTCCATCATGGCTCATTTAACACCTAGGCTAGATCTTCAAGCAATCAACCACTGTGAGGGTTATTTTGCAGAGGAAGGAATCTGGGCTTTGGGTTAGCAACCTTGTTCTGTCACTTAGGAGCAAGAAAACAATGAGAAATTATTTAATCCTGATGGCCCCACTAAAATGAGAATAAAAATCAACTTCCTCAAAAGATTATCAATAAAGGTATTGATTCAAAATGCGGTGCTAAATAATAAAAATATGTAATGGGTTTAACACAGTGCCTCGTACACGATGAACACGCAGAAACATTGGCCACTGTCAATTTTATCGTTACAAGGGCTTCAGGCAAAGGAGAGGGCCCTGAGGCTAGGGGTGGGGTGGGCTGGGTACTTCCTGAAAGCCTTCTTGGGGAAAGAGTAATTTAACTTAGCTCGTGATGGATGAGAAGATTTGGCTGGGCAGAAATGACTCCCTGGCTGGGACTGACACTTTAAAGCCTCTTGGATGGAAGGTTCAGAGCACCAAGTACTAGGAGAGCCAGGGGTGGACCTACTCTCCTCTGGGAAATGATTTCCATCCTCACTGCAATGAAGACCAGAGCACTGGGCTATCCGAGGTGAGGCCTGAAGAGGCAGGGGCTGCCTTTCTGTCTCCACATCTGCCGCCTCCTCCCTCTCCCATCACAACATCGCAAACCTTCTCCCAGTAGGTTCCTCCCCATCCTTCCTCAGTGGGTCCAAACACTAAGCTCTGGGGCTTTAAAATGTGGGTGTGAGCTGTCTAGCTTGTTTTTGCCATGCCTTAATTCAAATTGCCTGAATTATCTTCTCCTTTCTCCCTGCCTTCTTCCTTTTCACTCTCTCTCTCACGTCCTGCCCTTCCTCCTCCTCCTTCTCTCTTTCAGTCTCTCTCGTACAGTACACTTTTGAATATAGTGAGCCACACTGGCTTTGAATTCCAACTCTGCCACTCATAAGCAATGAACAAGTGTTCACAGCTCCAAACATCCATTTCCTCCTCTGCAAAATGAGAAAAATAATTATACTTACTAGGCTTACTAGACTTACTGTACTTACTAATTAGTATTATATATACTAATAAGTATATATAATAATATACTTATACTTACTAGAAATCTCAGGGAGATTAAATGTGCTAATATATGTCAGGGCATACATCAGCATTTCTGGTCTTGAATAAAAGCTCAATAAATGTCTCTTCTAGTTATTATTCAACAGGCATTTGTTTGTTGAAAATTTATGTATGTATGTGTATATACACATCTGTAACTTATATACATATATAACTTCTGTATATACCCATACATAACTTATATAAATATAGTAATTAGGAAAGTATAGACTGAGCCCCTGGAGGTCCTCCAGCAGTAAGCTTGAGAGAACAGAACCTCGGTGCGTCTGCTCACTGTGTACCCACTCCATGGAATGCCATTTTTACTAACACTGCTTTTTAAAATCCTACCGATGCTACGTGGCCTCAATAAGCCTTGAAGCATTGCCTGAATCTCCCCTCCTGCTCCCCCTTCCCAACACGGTGCCCCTCCCAGTGCCTGCAACGACAGAAACCCAACACAGATTTCCCCAATTGCATGCTGAGACAAAAATAATTAGGTGTCAAAATCTGACAAGACTTTGTTCAGTTACAAGGCCAAGATCAGACAACTGTCTTCAAAGTCTCCAGTATTTGCTATTAGGACTCAATCAAAGTTACCCCAGCCCACAGAACAACTATGGTAGTCCGGTTAGGAGAACAACCAGGGGCGAGATCAAACCAAAAGCGGCAGTGAGGAATGACCAGTATCTTGTGTGAATGCATTCACAGTAAGAAATAGGTACATTCCACGTGTAGGAAATGACCTTGTCTGTCTTGTTTGCTGTATCCGTTCTGGACAGAACAGTCCTTCACACTCAATGGGCCATCAATAAACATGAGCGAATCAATAAATGCAATCAATGGATGGCTGTAGAAAAAGGAGCTATCTTAACCAGAACTGCTAAAATGTATTGAGTGTTTGTGTGTCAGAAACTTTTATCGTACATGAACTTCTTTGATCCAAACCATAGACAGTATGATAGGCTCTATTATTATTTCCATTTTTGAGATGAGGAAACTAAAGCTTAGAGAAATTAAATCCCCATATCAAGACCATACAACCAGGTCTGGTGATTTTTCACGATCACAATACATAGGCTTAAAAAGTTTTTTTTGCTCTTACCAAATGAAAACAGAAAAAATTCAAGCGTAATATTTTAATTTAGCATAAAACTTACTAACTACTTCACTGGTTCCATAATCAGGTATAACATGGTTTCATACCCTGTAGGGCTTTGCCTCAGTTTCCCCATTTGTAAGGTGGAAATGAGGAAGCCTGGCCTTTCTCTGGGAGGTTATGAGACTGAATTAGGGCAATGGTTATGAAAATGCTTTGAAGTTAGAAAGTGCTTATTAATATCAGAGCTCATGGTTATGTTTCCAAATAGGATATCCTTGTCTTTCAAGCCAATTGCCTGGGATGAACCCCAAGGCACCCCAGAGGGAATGGTAGGGAGCATTCACATTGGATGCCTAATTCAGCCCATATGGTTTTGCAGCGATTCCATAGTGAGGAGGAGAGCAAATAACCCCCTCTCTTTAACGTTCAAGTGTGGAAACATTAGAGTTTGCTACTTAATGATTATAACATTCAGGAATGTTGGCACCTTTTCTTCCTGACTTCACGTTATGAAACCCAGGGAGTGTTGAGTAACAGGATGTACGTTCATGCCATTTTCAGTTTCTTTGGGGGTTCATTTTGGGAAAACTTCTTCAAGCAAAAGCTTCAGTGGTTCGACATGGAAGAGCCCTTTAACCTCAGGGCTGTTGCCTCCAACGTGGTGTAAAGGTCCCGGTGTGTGGAGTAAGAGTTGGGTCCCGTCCCTCATCGGTTAGGAGCCATTGTTTGCAGATGTGTTCCCCGATGGAAAAGGGTTAGACACTGGACAGTAGAGAACTTTATGTTCCTATTGCAAAATCTTGGTACAATCTAGTCTTGGGCTGATGGGGATTTGATAAAGCATTCTTTTTGGCTGAAATGAAAATGTCACCATGGGGCTCAGCATACTACCATATTCTACCCCTCCCCCATTTACACTGCAAAGCAAATCTTTGAGAAATTCCTTTGGCTCTGTTGGAGGTTGTGTGGGAAGGGCTCTGGTCAGAAAATGGCTTTTGTGTTACGTTGAGCAGGTGACTTTAACTCTGCACCTTGTTTTCTCATGGAAAAAGGGAGACCTAGTTGATTATACTTGGTTCTGATTATCAACTAGGGTTTTGTGATATCAAATGAATCTACCTCTATCTCTACCTGTATCTATTTAATTTATCTATTGATCTATGATAGAGAGAGAGAGAGAGACAGATACGAGGTCAGATGGAAATAAGAGGCAGTCTAGCATGGTGACCACGATGTGAACTGAAATTCTATTTGGTCCTGAGAAGGTTATGTCACTTGTATAAGTCTCGGTTTCTTTCTCTGAGTGTTACAAAAATTAAATGAGATGATCTGTGTTATTAGGTTAATGCAAAACCCACCCTCTTAATAAATGTGAGCTCTGGTCATCATCCTTATTGTTAGGAGAATAATTAGAAAATTATGAAAGGTTCTATACATGCAGAAGGTACTATCTTTTAAATTTGCTCCTTATTTTGTCCAAAAGCAATTCTGGGGCTTACAAATAGTTTCTTGGGAAAATGATTTATTCACTAGGTTATTGGCCTCAGCACATTTCATCCTCAGCGGGAACAAGAGAAGCGCAAAACCTGCCGGCTGCAGCTGTGGCCCACTTACAGGGTGCACCTGAGGAAATCCAGCGCAGTGAGAACCTAGCTGGAACTGTTTCTGTGAGGTTAATGTCTTTTGCAGAATAGGATCAATGTTGAAAAGATGCCTGGAAAGTGAATCTCCACAAATTGAAAGCTATCTTCTTAAGTTTCCTTACAAATGTACAAATATGCTCACCCAGAAATCGGGACACAAAATCACACTGGGAAACGAAGCCGATCACTCCGTCAAGAGAAAAATAGTGTGTTCTAATAAGGTAAGCCACCGTTGCAAAAGAGCTAGGTTTTCCTTTCCATGCGGTGGTGTCTTGAAGCCTAAGAGAAATAATTCCGGGGGACAGACTATCAGAGTCACCTGTGGATCCTTAAAAATACATAGGTGCCCGGCCTCACCCCTTACGCCTTTGAGTCATAGCTCTGGATGAAGCTCCAGGTGCTTTTTCCTTAGGTTTGTTTTAGTTCCACACATGATTTTCATGTGCAGCTGGTAAGAACCACTAGAAGGGAAGAGAGCAGCACCCTGACTGAATAGGACCCAAGCACTAATTTAATAATTCAATTCTGAATCTTCCGCCTCGATTTATACCTGCGTTTGGTTGTGTGGATCTGCTTTTTAGATCTTATTTTAGAACTGGTTTTTCTCTTCCTGTAGAAGCCTATCCAAGCTAATGAGATGTGGTGGGGAAGGGAACAGGTGACAGAAACATGCAGATGGAAAAAACAGATAACCCTACTTAGAATTCACGGAAGAGATTAAAGAAAGTGAAACAAGTTTGTATTTTTGGAACAAAGGGAAGGCAAGGATTCTGAAGTGCGTGTTTTCAGGTAATGATATGCAGATCTGAGTTATGAAGACTTACTTACGGTAGAGTCTTTACCTTACTCATTTACAATTGGTAGGAGCTAATCCACTTAAAATAAAACACATAGATCCGTATACTCAAAGTCATTTCCAGAAAGAGTAGGGAAGGATCAGGAACCAATAAATGTGATTTTCCTGCAGAATTCAGTGGGCTTCCCATTTGTAGGTGTGGCAGGGAGACTCCATGGTGGCTGCCATCATGGTGCTCCTCACTGCAGGCGGTGGGGCCTTAACTCTAGGCTGGCACTGATGACTGCTTAATTACTCAAATGTGGCAGCGATGATGCTTTGGGACCTTCGAGGCTGATCAGAAGAAGCCTTAGGACTTCTTCCTGAATCTCTTAGAACACTCCCTCCCAGTGTGCCACAGGACCCCGCTGCTGTGCTGGGAGCAACCCAAGAAACACAGAGAGGACGAGGGTAGGTGCTCTGTCTGACGGAAAGTCCCAGCTGAACATTCCGTCAACAGCCAGCATTAACGGCCAGCCAGACACGTGAGCCCTCTGGATGTTACTGTCCAACACACACACACAGGTGCCTGCAGCCACCCTAGCATCCTAGCCACCACCAAGCAGATCGGAAAATCACCCAATAAACTTCCTGAATTACGAGAGATGATCGACTGTTGCTTGACGGCACTAAGTTTCGACCTTGTTTGTTATACATCCATAGATAACTGAGAAAAAAAGAAAAAGACCATGGTTGTTGCTCTATATTTGCCACTAATGGGGAGCTATTAAACTGGCTGATTTGATATATTTATCTATCTGTTGATCCATTCATTATTTATCCCTCTGTTCTCTCATTCCTATTCCATCCACCCAACTATCTGGCACTGAACACCTACTGTGAAAAGAACAGTGGGAGACACAAGTTTATTTTTTTATTCAGCAAGTATTTATTTAGAATTTACTACTGCCAGATATTAATCAAGGAGCTGTACACAGGTAGGAAAATGAACTGAAATCAAGGGATAAGACAGATATAGTGCCTGCTCACACCTGGTGGGGGGGCAAAGATGGGAAATAAAGAGATACCTAAGTAAGCAAATGGTGTCATTCAGAAGAGCACTATTAAGGAAATAAAACACCTTACTATCACATTACTGAATAAAATTTTTTCTGAGATACAAGGTAAGTGTGACTCTTGTATGTAGGGTTGCTAGAGAAAGGTTCCCAAAGACAACGACATTTCAGTGGAGACTTGAATGACAAGGACACAGCTGTCTGAAGAACTGGGTTGAGGGGCATATCTTCTCAAAGAGGAACAGAGTAAATGCCCTGAAAAGGGACTGATATTGGTATGAAGGGCAGGTGGCAAAAAGACCGAGGTGGTTGAAATATTTGAGTAAGGGGGAGAATAGAAAAGAGGATGGAGAAGTAGAAGGAAGCAAGGCCATAGGGCCACACTGGGGCTGCGAGTTTGATTAAAAACAGACAGGAAAGTTCCTGCAGGGTGTGAGCGAGGGAGCAGTATGATCTGAAGATATTTTCCCTAGACTACTCTCGCTGCTGTATGGAGAATGAACTGTCGAGGGAGAATGGAAGCAGGAAGGCCATTAGGAAGCTCTTATGACAGTCTAGGTGAAACTTGGTAGTGATGTGAGCTGGCTTGGTAGCAGAAAGGGAGGTGACAGGAGGTCCTATTTAGAATATGTCCTGGAGACACAATCAACAGAACTTGCTGATGGTTAAATGTGGAGTGTTTGAAAAGGAGAAGAATACAGGATAATTCTTGTAATTATGGACAGCAACTGGTGAATAGTGGTGTCATTAAATAAGATGGAGTCGATTGGAGAGAAGCGAATGTGAAGTGAGGGGTGGGCAAGTTCTGTTTTGGCCCCAGAAAGTTCAAAATTATTAGGCATGCTAAAGAAGACACTGAACAGTCAGTCAAAAACACAAGCCTGGAAATCAAGGGAGGTCTGAATGAGAATCGTCAGCGCATAGCCTTTATTTTAGGCCTCAGCGGTATTTCTCCAGAGGAAGTGTGGAGTGAGAAGAGCGCCAAGCACACTGCTATATTTAAAAGTTCTGAACAAAAGGAGAAGCCGGCAAAAGAAATTAAGAAGGAGCAGCCAGGTAAGTTAGAGCAACATCAGCAGAATGTGTTGTCACAGAGCCAAATGAGGAAAGTGTTTAAGAAGGGAAGGCGTGCACAGTGAAGTGTTAAACACTGCTTAGAAGCTAGTAACTGTGAAGACAGGGAATTACCCATCGGAGGATGGTTGGTGAGCTTGACAGGAGTAGTTTCAATGGGGTGGTGAAGACGAAAATCCTGATAATAGTAGGTTCAAGAGAAAGGGGGAGGTGAAGAGTTGGTGACAGATAGTAGAGTTTACCATTTTAATAAATTGGTCTGCAAAGAGAAAATAATGGGGCAGTTGTTGGAGGGCCACATGGGGATAAGGGAAAGATTTTATTATTAAAATGGAAGAAATTATGGTATATATACATATATATGTTATTTTGAATGATACAAAAGAGGGGGAAAGCTTTTCTATCAGAGACAGGTGAGGTTATTTCAAATGTAAAATCTTGAGTAGATAAGAGGGTATCGGGTCTAAAACATAAGTCATGGGACTGGTTTAGACAGGAGCAGGAACTGTTTATATATGCAGTAGGTAGGAAGATAAAGTGCACAAGAACAGAAACAGCAAGGTAAAATTTTGTTGATGAGAAGACTTAGTTGTTCTTATCTAATCTGATCTCCAGGTACTTAGGGCTTTGTAGGGGAACTCAAATAAGTTGCCAAGGAGATAAAGAGTATAAAGGGGTTACAGATGAAATAATATGGAAATCGGAAGGAGGAGCGGAGGTTGTTTCCAAAAGGAAGTTTAGAAAATAGGTTTTTAATCTCTCAAGTTTCAAAAATTTCACTGAGATTCAAAGGGCTTTAAATTGAGCATATCTGCAGTAGTCAATATTATTTTCCCCCCATCTGCTTTCCCCCACACATGTACACACATGTGCAAGTACAAACACATGCACATGCAGACAAGAATTGCCTTCTTGACTCCAGAGGTGGGCACCTGATCCAGTCTGGGCCAATTACAATGCTCCATACTCTGGACCTTTGTGATTGGACCAAGAGTGAGCACATGACCTAGGCCAGGCCAATCAGCATCTTGTCTATGGTTATTTCAAATGGGAACCAGAGGAGGGGATCAGTTCATCTCTATTTACCTGAGAATGTAATTCTGAGTCAGCCTCTGGTCATCTTCTCTACTGTATGGAAGAAGCCCCTCATAGTGGGCTTCAGTACATTGATATAAGCAGGGATGAGGGATGAAAGAAGCGAAAGTTCTGGTAGAATTTCAGTTCTGGCTGGAACTCACCATATGGCTGAAGCCCATCTCCCTACATTCTGTTTTCTGTTTTTTTGTTTTTTTTTGTTTTCCTAATAGGAGCCAATAACTTACTGTCATTTTACTTAAACTAATTCAAGTTGACTCTCTGGTGTTTGGAACTCTAAGAATCTCGACTATCAACATTATCCTGTCTTCCACCCAGTCTCAGAATTCTAATCAACACGATGACCCAGTCAACTTTGACTGGTTAAAGAGAATTGGAACACGGATGAAAAATAATTGCCATCTCTGGTCTTACATTTGGGTATAAATTTAAATATGCCTTCTAGATTTTAAGGACTTCCTGCTCTTATAGTCTCTCCTTGGACCTGGTACAATTGCCAGGAGCTATTGGAACAGAGGAAGTAAACTCTCAGGGTCTCACCCCCACCCAGTCTTTCTTCTATGGAGGGTCCCTTCCATGAGATATATACTGTGATCTGAGCTTCTACAGGGAATGCCTTGAATTTGTGAGGCTGACTCTTCTAACCCAGGAGCCTACTGGGACAACCCAATCTGACTTTTCCTTAGCATCTCTTTAAGGCTGTTATCAGCCTCTGCCATTTGGGTTTTGATTAGGAAATTCTATCTGAAAGCCACCACCACCAGGAGGCTGTGGCTAACAGAAGGCAAGAGCACCGGCACTGGACACGTGTCTGAAGAGGTGCAGCAGCTCTGTCCGATTCCTTCCTCATTTTCAGGTCCAAAGAAGAGGCTGAGAGCTAGAAATCCAAACTGGTCTGAGATGTATTGGTGAACTCGCTCTCCCTTTGTTGATGATTTCCTTCGCTGTGCAAAAGCTTTTTAGTTTGATGTAGTCCCATTTGTTTATTTTTCCTTTTGTTTCCCTTGCCTGGGGCGATATAACTGATAAAATGTTGCTACAAGCAATGTTCAAGATTTTGCTGCCTATATAAGCCTTTAATCCATTTTGAATTTATTCTTGTGTGTGGTGTAAGAAGGTGATCTAGTTAGTTTCATTTTTCTGCACATATCTAATTTTCCTAACACCACTTACTGAATAAACTATTCTTAGCTCATTGTATGTGCTAGTTTCTTCTGTCAAATTTTAATTGACTATAAAGGTGTGGGTTTATTTCTGGGCTCTCTATTCTGTTGCACTGATCTATGTTTCTGTTTTTATGCCAATACCATGCTGTTTTGATTACTATAGCCTTATAGTATAGTCTGATATTAGGTAACATGAGTCCTCCAACTTTGTTCTTTCTCAGATCATTGCTGCTATGCAGGGCCCTTTGTGATTCCATATAAATTTTTGAAATATTTGTTCTACTGTGAAATATGTCATTGGAATCTTGATAGGAATTGCATTGAATCTGTAGATTGCTTTGTCAATACAGCTGAGAAGGGGTTAATATCCAGAATTTATAAAGAACTTACAAAACTCAACACTAAAAAAAAAATCCAATTTAAAAAAATGGGCAAAGGACCGAATTGACACTTATCCAAAGAGGACATACAGATGGTCAACAGAGATATGAAAAGATGCTCAATGTTACTCATCATCAGAGAAATGCAAATTAAAACCACAATGAGATATCATCTCATACCTGTCAGAATGGTTATCAATAAATCCAGAAACAACAAGGTGTTTCTTGTTGAGGATGCTGAGGATGTGGAGTAAGCAGAACTCTTTTGCCCTGTTGGTAGGAATGAAGATTGATGGCAGCCACTGTGGAAAGCAACATGGAGAGCCCTCAGAAAACTAAAAATGGATCTGCCCTTTGACCCAGGGATCCCACTTCTCAGAATATATCCGAGGAATGCAAAACACTAATTTGAAAGAACATATGCACCCCTATGTTCATTGCAGCATTATTTACAATCACCAAGATCTGGAAGCAGCCCAAGCATCCATCAATAGATGAGTGGATAAAGCAACTATGGGACATTACACAACGGCATACTACTCGGCCATAAAAAAAGAAGAAAATTTTACTCTTCGTGACAGTTTGGATGGACCTAGAGAACATTATGCGAAGTGAAATAAGCCAACCAGAGAAAGACAAATCCCATAGGATTTCATTCATATGTGGAATCTAATGAGCAAACTGAACTAACAAGGAAAAGAGAGACAGGTTCATAGATGGAGAGCAGGATGACAGCTAAAGGGCGCGGGGGCAGGGCAGAGGCTGGAGGGGTTGAGCAAAAGGGAAAAAGGACTGATGGACGTGGACAACAGTGTGGTGACTGCAGCAAAGATGGGGGGTACAAGGGGACTAAACACTGATGGAAAAAATGCAATATATATATTTTTTAATTAAAAAAGAATGGTCTGTGAGAGCAGGCATTCCTTGACTTCGCCTGAGGGTGCGTAGGTCTGTGCCTCTTGGTCGGGGGCAGCACAGATCCCACGGTCACACTCCATTAAGAGGTGTTCCAAGAGACCGAGCTGTCTGGGGCCCAGGGAGGTGCTGGCCAGTCCTTCACCTTGGTCCTGATATTAAGCTCATTTCACACGGGCCTAACACAAGAAAAGTTCTTCTTCCTTTCACCCTTACGGTTGGGAAAATGAGGAGCGACTTTCTGAGAGAAAACTAAAATTGGTGACCATTTTAGAAGGGGAATGTGGCCAGTACGTTTGAGGAGCTGTCAGCTATCAGAGGGGCCATGGGTCTGGAACTCAGCCATGTGCCTCAGGGTCATCTTCTAAAGTCAAGTCGTCAGGTCCCCTTTTCTTCTAGTCTTCTTAGGTCAGAATCTGACCTGGTCCAAAGCTGATCTCTTGCCAACCTATCCTGCACTTTACATCCTTGAAATTCCGCACTGCTGTAACTGTCTTAATACACTGGGCTGCTTTTCACCCTGGTGCGCATTTGCTTTGGGATCCAGCCCCCACTTCCCCTCCTGCCCAGCCCCTCGTAAGCTTTTCCCAGCCAACTTCTGGTCCTTGTGCTTCCACCGTGAATGTCTCCTTGACCGCCTTGACCTGGGTCATGTGCTTCTCTCTAGGCTTCCATGAAACCTCACCATGTTTATGGCAATCACATCCCTGTGGAGGTGTGTCTGGTGTTGCGTTGAGCCTCGGTGAGGAGACACTGAGGAAAATGGACTTGTCCTGGACTGTTAATGACCCGTGTGCCCACACCTGGGAAAAGTTCTAATGTCAGCCTGTTGAATGATTAGTTTTTTGAAGATGCAACATCAGGTTACACTCCCATGATGGGAGAAGAGACTCACGGGTGTCCCATTGTCAGACATTCTGGAAGCGGGTGGCTCCTGAAGTGGGCACTGAGGACTTGGACAACGAGAAGTAGACAGGACTTAGAGGAAAACACTTTCTTTTGTGAGCTTTGGGTACAAGGCAGGGACAAAGTTTTGACCAAGTTTCAATGAAATGAAACTTAACTAGAAGGACTCTGGCAGGGAGAACATGCCCGCTTGGGTCCCATGCAGGGAGGCCGGGGGCAGTGACAGCCAGCCCAGCACTGGCCGGGGGTGGGTCAAAGCAGGGGTTGCCGGTTATCCTGTTACTGTAATTTCCTAGCAGTGTCCTTGAGCTTCCGGTAAAATCTAATGAGTAAGTACATCTGAATCTCTGACGTGCTGTGTGGAGTTAAGGAAGAGGAGCGGGTGAGTGCTTGGGATGAAGCAGGTGAGGAGAGCGGTGGCTTCCTCCCAGGCCAGGGTGCGGGTGGTGGCAGTGCCACGAGTGGAAGGCCTGGTGGCCTATGCCCAGTGGATCTGCTGTTTTTCACGGATCATCAGTAGCAACCTATAGGCAATCATGAATAAATAAGAACATTCTGCTCTTTTGTGTCTGTGTGGCAGCCTGGAAATTCTAATTTCTGGCCATCAAGTGGTTAGGAATGTGTGCCACTGTCATTTGAGTTACACACTATTGTAGCTTCAGTTTATTGATTTAAACCAGTGATTCTCAACTGGGGGTGGTTCTGTCTTCGGGGGACATGTGGCCATGTCTGCAGACATTTCTGGTTGTCACAATGCGGGCTGGGGAGCGCCGTCTAGGGGGTGGAGGCCAGAAGTGCTGCTAAGTGCCCTACAATGCACAGCACAGCCCCCACAGCAAAGAATGGTTGGGCCCAAAGGTCAGCAGTGCTGACTTAAAACAGCGCCTGACTAAGGGCGAATAATAAAGACAGTAACAGGGTCGAAGCAGTTCCCACCTACATTGATCCATTTTCTATCACGACTGGCTAAGTCCCTGGCCGGCTGCAGGAGAGTTAGCTCGCTCCGGGAACTCAGCTTCTGGTGCCAGAACTGAATGTGGAACCAGCCAAGGGGAGATCCAACCTTGTTTATATCCCTGCTGGCAGCAAAGGAAGAAGCTGCTGTGGACGGGAGCCCTTATCTGAACCTAAAATAACCCACAAAAACGATTAAATGACTAATTCCACCTAAAAATAGGCAGGCGCTAGGCTATGTCGGCCCCGATAATCAGGCTTTCGCCATCGACAGTCCTGCGGCACTGGCGCGGAACGTGGGGCCAAGGGGGGAGCGGATTGATGCCGCCATCGCCACCTCCTGCTTTGCTCTCTTCCTTCTCCTTCTTCTTCTGTGTCTCCCTACCTTGTTGCTATTTCTCCTTCCCCTCTTTCTTCTCCACTACTGCCTTGTTCTCAGCGGTTCTTCCCCCATCCCCTGATTTCACAGCCACCTCGCTCGCCCCGCCCCCTCCGCCCCGCCCCGCCGCCTGCATGCGTCTCTGCCCATTTCTTAGAGCGCAGTTTCAACAGCAGCGTCTGGGTCTCCTTGTGGCCCCTGGTATAACATTAGGTGGCATGTGGGTAACTATTAGTTGTTAGGAATTCATAATTATTTTAGAGTTTTCAATTTCTTTTTAAGAAAAATTTCAGTATATCTAACTCATTATTTTATGGATATTAGTGTTTAAGAGGAGTCCAGGGTTAGGTATCTAAACTAGGAAACCATTTCAGTTGAGGGAACACTTTAAGCAAATAATAATACGACCTTATATAGGGGTGAACCATGGGGAATTGCTAATAAATGACCATTTTTGACTTATAAAAAATGGCAATTTCCTATGTTTCATCTAACGGAATAAAATCCGTGTTCCTCAACCCGTGCAAAGTCCCACACTGTCTGGACCCAGCTTCTGTCTCAGTTTTGAGTTTCCGATATTTCTCCAGAGGAACCTTCTGCTTTAATCAGATCAGCACACACTTAGCAGGGGCTGGTCACAAGCTGGGCCCTGGGTCGGGTCTTCGCATGGCAGGTGTGCACTCAAATCAGCACCCTGGGTTCTAAAGGAGCTTACCATCACCACGGCCAGAGCAGAAGGACACGCAGGGTCAGGCAAAGGCAAGTGTTAAGATGTGCTTTTTAATCGGGAGTCATATTGCCCACCTAGAGATAGCTGGAAAAAACGGGGGAGGTTTTTGGTTGTGACAATGATCGTGGAGTTTACTTAGGACATTTAGGGGGTAGGAGTCAGAAATGCTAAACTTCCTGACATGCACGAGATAGTCCTACTGGATTACTCAATGAAGAGATGCCCTACCCCAAATGCCAACAGCAGCCCCAAGAGAGAGAGAATGATGGGGGGGCGGGGAGTACCAGGTTCAAAGAGGAATGAGGAGAAGGGACATCTTGCCAAATCTGGGAATTCAGAGATGGCTTCTCACAGGAGGTAGCATTTGTGCTGAGTCTTGAAGGATGACTATCTCATTTGTAAATCCAAGTGCGAAAGGCCTCGGGGCCAAGGAAAATGCACAAGAAGTTATTTTGGGGGACCCGAGTCCACTCAGCTCCTGTCTTTTTCTCACCTGGCTTCCACTGCGGACTGAGTCTAGACACATCCAATTCTCTACAGGAGTCCCACCGAGGCCTGCAGAAATCATTCCCATCTGTCAATACGTGGCTCATGTCCTATTTCCTCCGTGAAGTCCCCTAGTTGAGTCACTTGTGGGTAATTCCTATCCAGGCCTTTTGACCCTCAAACTGCCCCTTGCCTTTACATTTTTCTTTCCTCCCCTGCTTGGTTAAGGGAAGAACTGTTTTATGTTTCTTTTTTTGCACTTGGCAACTGACAACTGATAAGTAATACCGAATTTGTCTTATAATATTTTACATTGGCAAATGCCTTTTGTTTCTTTTTAAAGATTAAAAACATTTATCAAACTCGCTCCCCACAATGGCTCGATGAAACAGTTTTGTAGGTACTTAAACCCAATTGTGTGGCTCAGTAATTTTCGGCTGGGGACAATTTTGCCTCCCGGGGAACATTTGGTAACATCTGGGGACATTCATGTTTATCGAGTCTGGGGAAGGCATGCTACTGGCCTCTACAGTGTAGATTTCAGGAATGCTACTAAAATATCTTTCTATGCACAGGACAGCTTCTTACATAAAGAATTATCTGGCCTAAAAAGCCAGTGGTGCTAAGGTTGAGAAACTCTGGGGCAGATTAATAAATGCGAGTACCTTTCTGAAGGCTATGCAGCCAGCTGGCCGTAGGCCAGCCAGGACTTAGCACATCAGTGCCATGAAGGAGTAAAGGCTGAAGAGACCATGGGGACGGAAACCCGGCTCCCATCTTGACTGGTTTCCAGGAGGCTCCGGACTCACATGTCACATTCCTGCTTTGCCCTCCACTGGCTGCTTCTTGCCTCAGTCGGATCTCCAATTGCCAGCCCGCTTTTATTTTGTTTTTAACATTGCTTATGTTCTTTAACCTCTGTAAGACTCAGTTTCTTTAGGTACTCAAAATCCTAATAAAAATCTCCATTGTAGAATAGTGGAGGGTGGAGGTGATGTTTATTAGGCACCTATTATGTGCTGGGTACAGTTTTATGCACTTTTATAAGTATTAAGTCACTTACTCCTCTTAATAACCCTGTGGAGTGGAAACTGTTATTACTTCCATTTCACAGATAAGACAGCTGAGGTTCAGGATAGTCGAGTAACTCATCATGGTATCACAGCTAGCTAAGTGGTGCCGCTGGGACTGGAACCCTGGATCCACATGCTTAACCACCATACATACCACACACTACGCATTAGTACCTGAGTACCTTACTCTCCATCCCCCGGTTTCATTTCTCTGCCCTCTCCCATTAAATGCTTGCATGCTGCTATGTGGAGAAGGTGCCTGGCTCCCGGGCCACGTTTCTGCTTTGTCCCCGCTACTGTAGGCCTGAGCTGGGTCTGCAGTCGCCAGGTTATTCCTGCTTAATCTCTGTATCCGCAAGACCAAGGCTGTGACCAGCAATCTAAAAAATAATCAAGGGAAGGTGAGTGACTCAGATCCACGCAGCCGGCCATAGGGGCCTTCGGGGTGGATTCACCTGCTAGCTAAGACTGCCGTAACAAAGTTCCAAGACCGGGTGGCTTAAAACAACAGAATTTGTATTGTCTCTCAATTCTGGAGGCTCAGAGTCTAAAATCAAGGTGTCAACAGGGTCATGCTCCCTCTGAAATTTGTAGGGGAACTCCTCCTAGCTTCTGGCAGCAATCGGCCCTCTTCGGCATTCCTCGGCTTGCAGGTGCACCGCCCCAAACTCTGCCCCCACCATCGCGGGGCATTCTCTCTGTGTGTCTCTGTGTGGGGTCTCGCTCTCTCGGGAACACATGGCTCACATTGGAATGGGGCCTGCCTGCTCCTCTATGTCCCTGCTTTAACTAATTACATCCGCAATGACCCTATTTCCAAGCAGGTCACATTGGGAGGTGCTGTGGCTTAGGACTTCAACATTGCCCTTCCTTTTGGTAGGAGGACACGATTCAACCCCTGACATAGGACAGACTCTTTTCTCTCTCTTTCAGTCTCATGGAAGTTGGACTCTGCTCAAGGCTTGGCCACCTCAGAGACTCCCTCTGCCTTCCCAGGCTCTCATTGGAGGGCAGGCAGTGTGTTCGCAGCTTCTTAATCTTCAAGGAAATGAGGTATCATCACATGTCCTTGTCAGAATCCCTGCTATTTCATACGTTAGTTGATCCAAATAAATGAGCTCTTGAACAAATACCATCTGGCCCTGCTGAATCACTCTCTCAAGTGGCCCCATTGCCACATCCCGCCAGGGGCGTCCATCTCTGCTAGCGCCATGATTACCAGAGCTCCTGGTGGGGTGGGAGTGGGGCAGCTTGGCTTTTGTTCTTCGTGGTAAGCTGGTGAGATGCCCCGAGGTTACAATCAAGCCGTCCTTGGAGAAAACGTCATTGCTCAGTGTCCCTAAAAGTCGTGGTAAAAATCGGGCCCTACTCTTCTTTTTCCTTGTCTTATTTTATTACAAAATGTGAGGTCGAAAGGAAAACAAAGGGTTTTATTGCAACAACTTTCATAGAAATTAAAACAAATATTTGTACCTAATAAAAAAGAACTGTTAGAACTTCATTTCCCAATTTTTAGTCAGATGCATGCATATTTTTATATTAACTGCAACATATGTAAAATTTTCTGTTCTATTTTTTCTCCTTTAATATTATTTTGAAAGGGAATTTTTATGTTCCATTTTAATGACTGCAAAATATTTCCATTGGGTTAGTTTACCACAATTTAATTAATCAAAATGTTTTATCAGGCATTTAAGGTTTGGGGTTGTTTTTCCCGTCTAGTTTTTTTTTTTTTTTTTTTTTTGGTTACTTTAAATAACAAACTGTAAATATGCTGCAATGAATTTCCTTTTCTTTCTTTTTTCTTGAGTTTGTGCCTTAGAGTGAATTGTCAGGAGAATTTCTTTGTCAAAAGGCAAGAGTATACTGACTCAATTTATTTTATTGATTTGATCTCTAAAATGATTTTTCTAATATATTTGTGTTCCTTTTCCCCTATAGTTTTACAAGCCCTGGGCTTCATAAGTTTAAATTTTCTCTAAAATTATTTTAGTGGGTATAAAATTGGTACCTTAATTTGCATATCTTTGGTTAATAGTGAGAAGGAACACCTTCAAAATACACTGCATTGCTTAATACTCCAGATGCTTCTAAAAGCTACTGGCCTATACCTCAGTCCAGGTTGCCTCTGGAAATGAACACTGTCTAGGAATCCACGCCTGCGACAAGGAGAGCTCACGACACCCCCCCGGCCTCTTCCTGTTTCTGCTCTTCTAGAGAGCTGCTGGGGGCTCCAAGAGCTGTGGGCAGTGACGTTGCCCGTACCTTAGCTCTGCTTTGTCTGTTCCTTGGACTTTCACGGCCCAGAGGGGCAGGAAAAGAGCAACTCATCGCAGAGCATTTATTTCCATCAGGAGTGGCGGGTTACTCACTTCAGTTCTTTCTGTTACATGACTATAGGATATTATTAGAAAAGCAGGTATGAGTTTGGGCGGTTTGAATCGAGAACAGGACACCGCAGTATTAAGGGTCCCTAGGCCACAAATCAAAATATTCTAGCATCAGAAAGTACGCGATAGGTCCCAGCTGACTAGATTTTGCATGCAAACCCATAACACAGTTTTGGGAAGGAAGAGGACAGAAAGAAAGAAGGCATGAAGGAAGGATGAAGGCCTCTGTGGAAACCTGGCTCTTCCAGGGGTCAGTAGACATTTCTGCAAAGAGCCAGACTGTAAATACTTTAGGCTTGTGGTCCATGCAGTCTGTGACAGCTACTCAGGTCTGCCATTACGGCACAAAAGCAGCCACAGACAATTCCGAAATGAACGGCTGCGGCTGTGTTCTAACTTTACTTCTGAACTCAGAGATTTGAATTTCACCTGATTTTCACGTGTGACAAGATATTACCTTTTGATTTTTTTTTTTTTTTTTTTACTTTCACCATCTGAAAATGCAAAAACCACTCTTGGCTTCCAGATCATACAAAAACAGGCAGGGGGCTGGATCTGGCCCAAGGGATGGAGTTTGCTGATCTCGGGGCTATAGTATCAGAGAAGGAAGAACGGTGTTGTGGAGTGGCTTTCAAACTTCCGTTAGCAGGAGACTCATTGATCAAATCCTGCATGTAAAGCAGATGAAGTGTCACTGCTCTGGTGGGGGAGAAGACAGCCTGGGGGCTGCTTTCCAGTCCTTACTTCCTCTTCTGGTGTTCCCTCCCACACCTGAGGCAACCTCTGGAGTGCTCTCCAACTGGAAGGTCAGTTCCATGAAGTTAGGAATGATGTATTTTTTCCCTTATTTCTTTCCAATAAGACCCTGAGAACAGCAGGTGTTTTAAAAATGTCACTGATGTTGACGTTAAGGACGCCTACCCCTCCAGCTCCTTGCTGGCTCTGCCACAAGTGCACCGCCTTACGTTCTCTTCTTCAAACACTCTAAACTCACTTCTGCTGCAGGACACTTGGTTTTCCTCTGAAAAAGCAAATCCCTATGTCTTTACGCAGCTGACTATTTCTTTCCATTGAGGTCTCAGTTTTCACAGCATACTCTCAGAAGAGTCAACCCTAGACCATCTACATAAATAGAATCGCTATCCTGTATGGTGATAGGGACACGTGTGATAGTGATGCCCATGCTGAATTGGGTTTGGTCTGTGTGGCTGGCTGCATATAGCACAAGTGACAGCATATCACTTATAAGATGAGGTTATAAATGACTCGGACTTCCATCTTGAGTATGTGCTCTCTCTTCTGGATCATTTGCTCTGGGGACGCCAGCTGTCATGTTTTGAGAACATTAGTGTATCCTGCAGAGAGGAACTGAAGTTTCTGGTGACAACCAGTGAGGAATTAAGACCTGCTATTGATGACATGTGTGAGCTCAGAACAGCATCATCCCCCAGTCGGGCTGTCAGATAAGGCTGCAGCCCCGCCAACGGCTTGACTGCAACTTCACCAGCAAGACCGTGAGCCAGAACCATCTAGTTAAGCTGTTCCTAGGCTCCTAACTTGCAAAAACTATTAGGTAATGTTTATTGCCTTAAGCTAAGTTTTGGGGGTGATTTGTTACATAATAATAGATAATATAATGTAATTTATTTTCTTTGTAATACTTTTTATTATCTGATGTTGCCTGATTGACTGAGTGAGTGAGTGGGGGAGATGGAATCATAAACAAGTAATTTATAACACATGCTAGAAGTACAATGAGAGAATTCTATTTGAGGTAAGTAAAAGCTGGAAGTTTTTGAAGTGTGAATCCTGGGCCAATGGTATCAGCATCAGCATCACTGGAATGTAATAAAGTGCAAGTTCTTGGTTCCCACAGTGCATGTACTAAACCATAACTCTGGGGATGAGTTCCAGCAAACTGCATCTTAACAAGTCCTGCAAGTTATTCTGCTGCACAGTACCATCTGAAAGCTACTGGTATAACATTGCGGGGGCATGAAGAAGGGCAGCTATCCTGGCCTCAGGCCCAAGATAAAAAGTAAGGACACTGGAAAACATAATGGAGGAGGGGACACTTGACACAAGTATATAAAGCCAGTTTAATCCTAAACCCTGGAGATGAGGAATTATACAAGTGAGGGGTAGAGAACTATTTTTCTTAAAAAAAGTATTATAAAAGTGACTCTGTTCTGCTATACAGTAGGAAGTCTTAGCAGAGTTGACTTCTCTGTAGGAGTTTTCCAAGAGAAGGAAGTGAAAAGAGAATTCCAGGTAGGCAGCCTGCTGAGATTACATCAAAGAGTCATTAGCTGCAGGTAGTGGCAATGACGAGGCTGAAAATGTAGGCTGGAACCACATTACTTTAAGCTCCGCAAAGGATCTGGGGTGTGGACAGCAAGATGAATACAGAGTTCCCTGAATCTAATACTGGGAGGCCAGATGGTGGGAGGGCATGCATCTTTGAAATGACAGGGTGCACCTGTAACAGGAGGCCATCAAGGTGAGGGGAGGGAAAGGTGGCCTCTCTCTTCCCCTTCACTGACTGCACTGCCTCCGGCACTGGATGCCTCCCTCTCTCCGCTGAGATGACAGGCTCCTCCAGTCCTTCAGGCAGGAACTGCTAGCAGGTTTGATCACAAAGGGCGAGTTGTTCTTGGGACTAAGCAAGACAAAGACACTCCTTTCGTTGCGCCCAGGAGGCAAATCTTGCTTGTCACACCAAGGCTGCCTTTGCCTTTCTGTCTCTCCCAGGTACTCCTTCCCCAACAGGAAATCCTACCTACCCCTGACCCCCTGCATCTACATGTAGCTTGCCTTTTGGGTAAGAAAGTTAAAATTGACTTCTCAAAGCATGACTCACGTGGCCTGTCCTGTGAAGTCACAGGGAACACGCTGTACCGAGAACAAGGAGGTCTGAATAGCCAACCGCTCTATTTGCAGCCTGAGGCACCGGGGGTGGTTACAGCTGATTTACTCTACCAGCGATTTGTCTTTCACACACAGGTGCACATGGCCATGGTCCTGGGAGGTCCATGGAACTCTCTGTGGTCACTATCAATTCCTGGAGACACTTTGTCTTCCAGGAACTAAGATACACACTTTCTTTACGCATTTACTGAAAGAACGACAAGCCGAGTTAGAATGAAAGAGTGCATGCAGGCACCCGTGCACACTGTGGTAAAAATAACCTGGGCTCTGGCGCCGGACAAAACGGGGTTCGGATTTCAGTTCCATCATTTACTAGCATGGGTCATACTGGACAAGTCGTTTTGTCTTCAGAATACCAACTTTCTTACCTCTACAACGGGGCACTTATTTGATTAGGAAGATTTTGATGAAGAGCAAAGGAAGCCAAACATATACATGGTGCTTACTACTTGGTTGGCACCTCCAAATGGCGGGCTCCCTATAGATCAGTGTTTTTCCACCTTGGCTGCCCATTAGCCTCATCTGGGAAGCTTTTAAACTTATTGACACCTGGATCCCATCCTAGACCGAGTGAATCAGAATGTGTGAGGGTGGAGCCCTGGCACTTGTACTCTTTATAATCTCCCTATGGTAACTTGTATGCACAGGAGGGTTGTGCACCATTCCTATGGAAAACTCACTGGCAACCCTGGCTGCACATTAGAATCGCCTCTGGAGCTTCTAAAAAATGCCAGTGATTAGGATCCGCCTCCCAGAGAGTCTGTTTTAATTGCTCTGGGGTGAGGGTTCCCAGCATCAGATTATTTAAAAGTCTCCAGATGATTATAATATACATCCGGGATTATTACGCATTTACCCACTTACCCTACTGAGTCATTTTGTGATTATAAATTAGGAAGATTATTTGCCAATAAGAAGGAATTGTTTCTTCATTTAAGCTTTCACCACACTATTTTTCTATATAGTTCACTCAAATACATTATACTTAATTGATTACAAATCTAACCCCTATTAAAAGTGTGAACTCCTTGACAAAAAGGATGCATTTTTGTTTCTTAAGGGTCTGGCACAGTACCTGGATGAGTGGGTTCACATTACTGTTTTGTGGAAAGCCTGGGTCTATGCACAGGCTTCTCAAACTGTTATAGTTTGTCTATCCATACGTGTAACTGGAGCTTCAAAAATATGAACCTACACTAAGACCTGTTTTCTAAAAAGGTTAATGAATTTATTAGGACCAATGAATCATTTATGTGTGGGTACATAATTTTTTTCCTTATGCTAAGTGGGTTAGATGACTTACACACGTACAGACACACACACATAGAGTCTGAAAGTAGAGTTGACTTAAGATACAGCATATTCAGAGACTCATATAACATTTGCCATGACCTAGTCAAGTCATTCTCTTTATGTTTGTAAGTTGGAATCATTCTCAGACAAATATTTCCTTCCTCATCATATCAGGACAGCTGTTCAGGGTTTATATTTTATATCCAGAATGAGCTAGAGTCTCCTAGAAGTCTAAAAAAGGTCGTGTCATATCACATTGGCTCTGATCAGCTCAGATATCCATCTTTGAATCCATATCTAGGGCTAAGGTAAAGAAAAATTGTGATTGGTTTGGCTGTAGGGGATACCTCACCCAAGGCACATGGCTGAGACCGATGGGGGTAAGGTTTCCTAGAGAACAATCAGCAATCAAAGCATAGTTATCTAAAGAAGGACAATTGTGTGCTTGGCAGTAGAAACAATACTCTATTGACAAAATATATTCAGTCGATTCCCTAAAATATAGATTTTAGAAAATATAATCGTTTTTTTAAATCAAAAAGTAAAAGGTGCTTTATCATATGGATAAACATTTTCATATATAGTTTGCATCGTAATCTTAAAGTCCGATATAAAAACTCATCTAAACACAAGCACATTTCAAAATGTTTCGCCATTTTGAGATATTCCTGCTGCTGGTGATAAGGAATAGTTTTATTTCCAGATCCTTTCTGATCACTGCCTGGCTTTGAGGGGAGCCAGAAATATGGCATAGTTCTAATTTTCTACATAGTAAATATGAAGGAAATAAATTTACCCATTCACTCAGTCATCCATCCACCCTCCATCTGTCTACCCACCCACCCACCCATCCATCCACCATCCATCTATCCACCCACTCATCCACCATCCATCTACTCACCCATAAACCACCCATCCATCATCCACACATTCATTCTTTCATCCATCTAACAAATATTAATCTCATCCACTTAATAAAAACTACATGTTTTAAGTACTCAACTTTCTGACAAATAAGACAAAATTCCTTCTACTAAGGAGCTTTGAGTCTCAGAAGGACAAAAATTTGTGAACTACCCATTACAGACCATGAAAAATGCTTTGCTCAAGGGACAAACAAAATGCTGTGAGACGGAATGAATGGAGGACTTGGTGAACAGCGAAAAACAGCAATTTGATTCACTTCAAGACAAGTGAGGGAGGAGTCCATGAGACCTCTCAGAGAGCTTGACATGTATTCCCAGGAGTTGGGGATGAGTTCTGTTTGATGACTGAATCCCTCCAGTACTCCAGCATGAAAGAGAATCGACTCTACTTTCCTGCATATAACCAACCTGTCAGGCGCAAAAGGTGCAGGACTGTTTTCTGGATCAGACATGGGCACATGGGGGAGAGAGCAGGTCTCAAGCGCTTTTGCCACCTGCCCGTGTGAGTGTGAGTGTGTGGAGTGGAGGCAGATATAGACAGACTATCCATGGGCTAGGGTGAATCCATGTGACCTATAAGGGAAGTTGCAATAGACGGACTCATCTAGAACATTTAGCCCATTTCGGAGTTGGCCCTCTGAAAAGCACAGAGTTCACAGAGTTCGTCCATGGGGCACCAAGAGAGTGAGCTATTTTACAACAGTACCAAGTGAGTAAGGAATTTCTCAATCCCCTTACCTCTCTTTCTCCCCTTTTCCACCCTCATCTGAAAGAGAACAGGGATCAGAAGTAACAACTTGTCAGCAGAGAAGGTGACAAATGAAAAAGTGAGAAGTGACGCTTTTCCAAGACAGGTTACTTGCCTACCACAGGCTCCAGTCATTGGGGTGGGCCTGTCATACCCTTGAATATAGACAGACATTTTGATTACTGTATTGAACTGGATATTTTAATTTCTGAATGGAGGCTTACAGTAATGATCTGACAATGGGATGACCTGAATTTTCGCTCAATGGCAAGGGAAAGCTTATTATTCCCATTGAGTAGGTAGGTTTAAGATGGTACTTTCTGAGACAAAAAAAAAAATCTTAATTTTATAAATAAAGCCTATGAGTTCTGTGTGTTTACATGGTCTCACCAAACATGTGTCTTTATCCATTAGAGGAGGACCCACAAAAGAAGAACTAAAGTTGCACTGGAAACACCCACTAGAACGCCCATGTGTGATGACAGTGGGTGGGTAGCCATCTGGACTGAATTAGCTGAAGTGTGGGTCTGGGCATTGGAGCAGGAAGTGATTCTTAGAGCTGCCTCTTGGGGTAGCTGTCCAGAAGAGGCACCCTTTGGGTTACCCGGTTTATTGCGGCCCCATTAAAAGCCAGAGCAAGTCTTTCTTGCCTGAAGGGTTCTTTCTGACAAGAGGAGATTCATAATTCATGCTGCTTGTTCCCACCAGGCCTGTCACACATTGTGCTGGACAGGGATTCTGTCTCTTTCTGAATTTGTGTGTGGCAAAAAGAGCAGAAAGACAGGGCTGCTATCCCCAGTGTAAACCGTCTCAAATTCTAGGGTGCATCGAAATAATGTGGGGAGCTTGTTTAAGAGTCTCCAACTCTTTCCCCAACATCCGAGTCTGTTTCAGGAAGGCCGGGGTGAGACCTTGGAATCTGCATTAATGACAAAGCCCAGGCATTTACGAACCAGTTGCCCAGGTGATCCTACTTTGAAAAGCACTGCCCTGGAGTTTATATTCTGAAATAATGACACTGACCACATCACGCCAGACCTAAAGGAACTCATGTGTACAAAGGCATCTGCACCATGTGCTCTGCCACCTCTTGTGGCAATCGCCCCACACAATCCTCTAAAACTCTGTGAGATGGGTCTTACGATTCTTCCCATTTTGCAGATGAGGAAAATGAGGCACGACAAGGTTAAGCATTACTCAATGTCATGCAACAAGTAAGTAACAGAAAAAAAAAGAAGATTTGAACTCCCACAGAGCTCTGCTTGTGTTTGAACCCTTAATCACGTGGTAACATTGGCTTTCAATTTTTCTAACATGTCTCTTGGTGCTCCTCCGGACCAGAGTTCCAAATAAGTCACATTCTTCTCTCTCTTAAAAGGACTCTCCTCTCTTACTCCCTGGTGTTCCAGAGGACACACCAAGGCTCCAGCTGCCCTGAAAGTCACTCCAGGAAGACGAGCAGGGCTGGGGGATGGGGGCCGGGACAAGCTTCACTCAAGGCCATGCACACTTCACAGTCCAAGTGTGGGAGAGCTCGGAAATTTATGCCCCGAACGAAAGAAAAAGTGGTTCCCTCGGGCAGAATGCTCAGCAGCACTCACGCCTCAGTCTATCTGATGTCTGATGCAAAGCGGGCATCGTAGAGATTTGCAGGCTCTGCAAATATTGAAACACCTTCTCAAGGCAGAAGGAATCCCATTTAATAATAGTGTGCCTTATCATTATTCTAGCAAATCTCTCTATAGAGCAGGGGTCGGCAAAGTTTTTCCGAAAGGGCTCGACTGTACATATTTTAGGCTCCGTGGACTGTAAGATCTCTGTTTCAGCCACTCAGCTCTGCCGTCATAATATGAAAACAGTCAGACGATATAGGAATAGATGAGGTCTTGCTCCCATAAAACTTTAAAAAATTAGGCTGCCTTAGTTTACTGCCCCCAGTATAAAGCATTACATTTTACAGCACACTTTCCAATCTCTTACCTTGTTGGATTTAGAGGGACAGGATTTCCAGAAAAGTGAACTGCTCACTTGAGGTCCCTAGCAATCCGGCGACCCAGACGTACTGCTTCCAAGTCCAGTCTTCCCTCAACTACAGTCCCAGTCACCACTGGAGACAGATTTTTACAGTGCTGTTTGCATATGGTAGCCATCAGGACAGATATGGGATGGCTTTATTGTGAAAGATCTTTAATAAACCAGGAAAGCTAATTGTCCTTATTGCTGGAAATTTGATATTTACTGTCGTAAACAATTACACTAATTAAAGCAGGGCCCAGAGACATGTTTTTTCATGTTTGTGTCATCGAAACCTAAAACAGAGATTTCAAACTGGGAGCCCTACAGGGCACAGAGAATGAACACTAATGAAAAAAGCAACAGAGTGGTAGGAACAGGGGCAAACTGGGAGTACACAGCCCTTTTCCACGAGGTAGAACTGTCCAAATTGAGACAAATGTTGCCCTGCAGAAAGGCTGGCCCAGTGCTACCAAACACAGATTTTTTTCCAAGACATGCTAAAAATCTAATATGAATATCCTGATTTTTAAATATTGGCAGTTTGCTTCCAATTGTAACAAAAGGCGTTCAACTAAACAGGACACACAGACCAAGCATAAGGGTTATATTCCACTTGCAATCATCAGCTTCTGATCTCTGCCCTTGCACATAGTAGGTTCTCTGCAAATGTTGACCAGAGGAATTGCATTTCCAGTTTGTAGCTGGGCATTCAGAATTCACTGATTGTCACTAACATGGCTCAGTGTTCCTTCTATTAATCGAATCCAGCTCCTAAGAGCTCCAGCAATCTCTCCTTCTCACCTCTCTCTTTCATTAGAAAGCTATGGACAAATGTTTTCTCAATCAATTACTGTAATCAGTCAGCTGTGACATTTACAGGTCAGGAGAACACATCAAGCACTGTCAGGAGGCCAGGCAATCATGATTCCCATTTGTCAAATCTGCTCTCTCTCCCCATTACAAATTCAACTCCATCCACAAGTGCAGCATCTTACAAATAGGTGGCTGCTGCAGGCCCTTTAAGCAAACAGCCAGGAGGAACGAGATCATGATGGAAGTGGACCTAACTGAGAATCTCATGGTTACTCAGTCACGTAAAACAGTACCCTGTAACAGAACAATTAAAACAGGCATTGGGAGAGCACAGGAGCCACTGAGCTGTCTTTAACACAGAAGAGTGGTCTCCACTATAGAAGGCATTTACTTTTTTACAGCCCTCTTAAATGTGGTGGTCTGTAAGCACCTGCCAAGCAGGTGTACCCTGGTCCCAAACCAGGGTTCTGCAAAACACCAACAGTGAAGGAGGGAATGAAAGAACGGAGGTCAGCCTATTTATCTCTTTCACATATGAGAGGCCTCCGGTCTGTCTTCCTCACTGAGTGACAGAATTTCTGGAGAAACCATATGGTGATTATTAAACATTTATATAACGCCATCTGTATACTCAATGCTTCATGAATCATAAATGAGACAAGAGCCCTCCTCAGCAAGCTGAGGATTTCTGAAAAAGCTAAGCAGAGGAAACGGGAGGGGGGCTAAGTGAGCAGGGCCTGGCGAGTGGGCTGGTTGAACCAAAGCCGAAAGAAAAATGAGAGTCCAGGGGAAATCTGAAAACGCTGGGATTCTGAGTGCTTTTGGGTTTAGTAGAGGTAGGGAAGCAGTCCCAGGAAATCAGTAATGAAAATAATAACAGTAAATAGTAGCAACTTGTATCTTTTGAACACTTACTTAAGGCTTACCACCACCATGGAAAGTAGGGATTACTGCTTCATTTTTGAGATGCAAACACTGAGCTCAAAAAGATTAGATGACTTGTCCAACCCTAAGACCTCGTGAGTGACAGAGATGAAATGTGGGTCCAGCCCCGTGAGGCCTGAGGTTGTTTCTAGTAAGTCTTGAAGTCATGAAGACTCAAGATACTTCTTAATTCCTTTACTACTTGCTGGCTGGGGTGCTATGCCTATGACAGAGACATGAGAAAAAACTCTTGTCTTAATATCACCCCCTTCCTGAAGCTTGGAATGTCTATTTGTTTTCCCTTACTGGCAGGTTATTGTCTAGTAGCATAACAAAAATCTTGGTAATAATAATTATAAAAATAATAACGCCAACAGCTTTTTATTGAGTGCCGATGGTTTGCCAGGAACTGTGGTAAATGCTTTGCATATATTTTCTTGTCTAACCTTCCTGATGATTCTGTGTGGTATGGATAATCATTTTCACATTTCATGTGGGAAGATTCAGACTCAGAGGGAATGAGTAACTTGCCAAACAGTTTGAATTTAGGTTAGCTCTACTCTAAACATTTGGGAGTGAAAGAAGGAGATTTAGGAGGCAAGGAGGCAAAGACCGTGAATATAAAAATCAAAGAAGAGCTAGGGATTAGTGCAAGGTCCTAGGTAAAAACAGGAGTCAAGCCGGATCCTGAGTCAACAGACTTCTCTTCAAGCGCCCTTCCCTTCAGTACCATGCACTGTTTCCCCTGCTTGCCTCTGTTCTGTTACTTTTTGAAAAAATAGACTAGAACCAAGAGCAGCCTTGTCATTTAAACAAACAAACATGCACAAGAAATCCAGAATAGTATTTGTATCAAGACTTTGAAAACCACCTGACTAAAAATAGTGTATCTGGGCTTAAAAATCATGTCAGATCTCTTTATGACAGAGGTGACGTAGGTGGTTCTGACAGTGACCATGACGATGAGCAAACAGGTCATTGATAGAGAGGGACAATAGCTGTTGGATAAGTGGTGGCAGATAGATAGACACAGCCAAGCTCTGTCTGGTTCAGCCAGTGCATTTTTTCAAGGAAAAAAGCTATCAGTCCTGGAGAGCTCCCACCCAATATGAGGATTTCTAATTTATTACATACATATCTTACGCTGGATTTTTAGAGCGATATGATTTTTTATTTATAGGGAAATTTAAATACGGCATTTTTCAAAGTGTAAACTTCAGATCCAGCCTATCAACTAGAGTCATAAATCACAGCTGTTTCATTTTCAAATCATTAGGGAGACTGAAAGCTTAAAGTATTTAATTTATCCAAACCACATGGGGTAGTTTATCATTGTGCATGATGTACCATTTTTTTAAAATTTCAATGCTGACTAGGAAAATTTTGAACAAATCATGCTGAGTTTTGGGGGTGTATGAAGGCAATGCAAATCTTCTAATCTCCAAGGAGTAGGTAATGTGAGAATCCCTCTCGAAAATTTACAGAAATGGAAGTTTATATAATCCTTACAATATCTCCCTGATGTGACAGGGTTAGTCCATATTAGAACCCTGTGTGTGTGTGTGTGTGTGTGTGTGTGTGTGTGTAATAAGTTGAATTTTTTTAAGAGATAAAAATGTGGTGGTTTGATAGAAATAATGACATGACTGAATAAGAGGGATGCAAAATGGACTAGTCCCATCTTGGTGAGAAAAGCCACTTTTATCCCCACTTACGTGTGTCCCCCAGGTAAAAAAAGTGAATCCTACAGCACCTGTCTTGAAAATTATCTTGTGTTAACAAGAAAATGTCTCATATTTCTTGATGAGTAAGTCTTTTTTTGTTTGACTCAGAGTTTCATCCAGCTTTAAGACCAAGACTGAAGTAGTTGGCTTACTTAAGCTTAGGTGGTAGGTATCATTAGAATAACAAAGACTTAATATGTTAACGATGCCGAAACCTGGAATTTGACCCCAGGTATGTTTTGGTTCCAAGGCCCCAAGATGAAGGAATCTCGGCAGCAGCAGGAGCTTTAGCTTTCAACAGAGAGTCCTAGGAGGGAGATATGGGATGTATGAGTAAATGTAAATTTCTCCTTAGCTAAAAGTGGGTTAGTTTGTGACTCCACATTTACCCATTGTTTTCACTTTTGCATTGCAGCCTTCATTTATATCTGCACTCCCATATTCAATGCAGCATTATTCATAATAACCAAGTTATGGAAACAACCCAACTACTCACGATAGACTGGTAGATAAAGAAAACATGGTATAAACATACAATGGGAAATTATTCAGCTTTAAAATAAAAGGAAATCCATTTGTGACAACACGATGAACCTGGAGGACATTATGCTAAGTGAAATAAACCAGTCACAGATGGGCAAATACTTCATGGTTCCACTTATACAAGGTATCTACAGTTGTCAGACTCAAAGAAGCAGGGATGCAACAGTGATTGTCAGGGACTGGGGAATGGAGGGGATGCGGAGTTGTTCAACCAGTATAGAGCTGTAGCTCCGCTAGATGAATAAATTCTAAAGACCTGCTGTACAACATACTGTCCACAGTTAACATGACTGGTACTGTGCAATTCGAAATTTAAAAAAGTAGATCTCATGTTACATGTTCTTAACACACACACATACTCAACAAAAACAAAACAGCAACAACAACAAAGGTCCATAGGAAACTGGGAGATGTTGATATGACTATTACCTTGACTGTGGCAATGATATCATGGGTGTTTACATATGTTTGAACTCATCAAATTGTGTGTTGTTATGTATAGCGACTATTCTTCAATAAAGTTGTTAAAAAAGGAGTGGTTCCAGAATTTCTGCAATGAGCTTGGTCTTGTACTAGGTGATGGACATCCCACCCTAGTGCTATGTGTGTTAAAATACAAATTTGGTGTCGACTGGGCCTGAAGTAATTTCTGAAGTTCATCCTATAACTTTAGGTGACTCTAAAACCTTCGCAAGAAAAAAAAGTTCCTACCTCTCTCTCTCTATCACCTTTTAAGTTTATGAAGTCATAAAACATTTCTGAGTCTCAATTTTCTTATTTGCAAAGAGATGATAATGTTTACTTTTCTTAATTGGGATGATCTGAGGAGATAGGGTATGTAAAATATAAGAATAACAAAAGTACAAATTATTGGGCTAAAGTTAACAGCTAACTTTAATTGAGTGCTTAGCGTGATCTGAACAATCAACACTTTGCATTTCACATAATCTTCACCAGCGCCTAAAGAGAGAGGAAATATTATTCTCACTTTCCAGATGAGTAAACTGAGGCTTAAGAGAGATTAGGAACTTGCCCAAGATCATGACTTATTGGACGCCAACACCACATAAATGTTCATGACTTTGCAGTGAAGCCTGAGAGAATCTTGCAGAGTAAGAGAAGACTGGAATCTTTGCACCCAGTTTGAGGACAGTCTGGGGGATGTTCATGTTTCTATAGGACATTCTGACCTTGGCTACGTTTCAACACCTCAGATCTGCTACACTGAAAGGGTGTCGATGGGTCACACATGGCAGCCAACTGTTTTCCTATTCAGTAAAGGAACAAGTCTCATATTTAATAGGCCTCTTCCATGTTCAAGGCTATGCTAAAAACTTGATGTATTTTATCTCGCTTCATTCTCATAGCTAAGTGATAGGTGTTTATATCCACGTTTATATGTCTGAAAATGGAAGTGCAGAGAGATTATTATTTACTCTGCTTTGATTTATAAAGATCATGGCCAATTGGACACCAATAAAATACATTTACATGCTCATTTAATCAAAGTGAGTTTATGAATATTAAACATAAAAAGTCAGAATCATGGAAAATATGAGTAAGGGAGAAGATGAGAACCAGAGGGTAAGTTAGTATTGATGTAGATATCATACAGTCCTATCTTGTTATTTAAATTGAGTTAAAGGCAAGATTGTGAGCCTCCTGGTGGCCAAGGCAAAAAAGAAAATACAATTAGTTATATAATTTGTCTCAGTCTCAAGAGACAAATTATACTTCAAAAAAATACTTCAGTATCTCAGGATCAACAGAGCTTCCCCCAACACACAACCCCCTGGGAGACAAAATGGTTATCTGTACAAGGTCACAGAGTTAGGAAGAAAATGAAACATGGGCATTGGGACCTAGGTCTGCCTATGTCTGAGCCTCATATCCTTGCTCTGCAAAAAGCTGTCTCCTGCTGTATCTAGCTTGCGATAAGTTCTGGTTTCTGTCAGTACAATTTTGCCTTCAGCACTCACCTCGCTTCAGTATAATTAAAGTGTTTTGTCATGGGCAGAAGGGAAAGATGTTAAATTTTAATTCCCTGTGTGGCATAAATAACAGGGGCGGGTTTATTCATTTCCTTATCCAGTTAACATGGGCATGTGGAAGGATGGAGCAGAAGAACAGAGAGTGAATAAAGGAGAGAGAGGGAGGCACCTTGTGGCACACAGATGCCTTTGTAAATGCCATGGACAGACGTGTAGGGATATAGCAAGAATGGTGACTGACACAACATGCTTAGTGAGAAAAAGGGAAGGAAAGAAAGAAATGCAGTGAGGGGGTAGTATTTGCTGTGGCCCAGACACTAGTCAAAGGAGAGAGGAAGACTGTAAGCAGGGAGGCATCTAAATGGGGATTAACCGCCCCACCTTGGAACTCGAGAGAGGCTGGCGCTCGGCCTATGGTCCTCCATGAGCTTGAGGGCATGGTCCCCAACTCTTTCCCAGCACGACTCTTCACCCATCCCCAAGAGAGAACCTTGGCTATCTTACTATATCACTCAGTGGCTCGAGACAGAATGAACTACATAGCTGAACACATATGATTCCAGTGCTGGCTTTATTACTCCTGCCTCTTCCATTACCACTTCTTCACTTGTGGGAGTAGTCAGAGCCGTCCCTTGGTTTCCCAGAAGGCTTGATGCGTTTCTGTAAATGTAAGGCTTTGGGAACCTGCACATGCAAATGAGAGTGCAGTGTACAGGATTCATAATTGAGCTTTCTCCAGGATTTCTGCTTCCCATGAGAACTCTATAGAGCAGAATTGAGTCTCATGATATGCAAGGAGTAAGCAGAAAATAAAACAAGACAGGCAAGTACTAACTAATCTCTTCCTTTGGGGACCTTGCATTCGAGTGGGCTGAGCTCCACGTCAGGCATCTTACAGACTTCATTCTTCCATCCTAGTACATCACCTACTGTGAGGTAGGTATTGGGAATCCCAATGTACAGATTGGGGAAATGATGGTTAGAGAGCTGACATGAGTTTCTCAGGCTAGTGAATGGTGAAGCCAGGCTCTAGCCCAGTCCTTGCTGTATCCTTCAAGACCGTTCAGTCCGAGAAATCGATTGGCAACTCAGCAAAGCACTGGCTGTTAAAGCTTCCCTACGCAGGGCTGGGGCTCTGGGGGGAATTAATGTCCAGAGTGCACAGTAGTACAACTGTGAGAAAACAGAGTGAAAACGATAGGATTTGAAAAACTTCCTGCTGGAGTGTCCCCTAAAGTTCTAGAAGGAACAGAGAAGAGTACGCAAGACCAGGAACATGGACTCTGCCAGACTGTGTCTGCTGTCTGCTCACTTGGGCTGGGGCTACTGCTAGCTCTCAGAGTGCTAAGAAGATGGAGAGAAAATGAGGATAATGCTGATTTTTTAAACTGGGATTCCCTGTTCTTCAAACCTGCTGCATCCTCTGCACACCTCACACCGCCCTACTTCAATCCTGATTATTTCTTACTGAGTTTCCATTCAAAACTCAACTTCCTACTTCCTCCTCTTGGGTGAAAGTGCATGATCTTTGGAAAGGCAGAGCCGACCTTGTCCCTCTCTGATCAAATTTCTTCGATGACTTCCCATTCCTTTCATGCGAACAAAGAACAAGAGTCCAAATTCTTCTCTGCCATCCAAGGGCCCACCTTACTCTTCCTGCTTCCACTCGGGCACTTTCTCACCACACACTCAGCATTGTTCTTACTTCACTGAATTACTCACCTTTCCCTGTCTCTCTAAGCACTTTTGCTTTTCTGGCACAAGCTAAATCCTTCACAAAAGTAAACTATGATTGCCCAGGGATATGAAACTGCTAATAACTGTGGCACAGAGGACTTTGGGGCAGGCAAGATCTTGTTTCTACCCTTGGTTCTGCCATCTTGCCTCCAGGGTTGGGTTGACATGAAGATTACAGATAATTTGTGTAAAGAACCCAGAACAATAACTGCGTCATATGCTGGTGGTGGATACCAACCACCAGCAAATCCTGTGGTTCTCGTTGCAGAATATGTCCACGTTTGGGCCATTTCGCACCACCCCTGCTGTGGCCTCTCTCATCTGACCTGGATGACTGAAGTCGCTTCCTACCTCAGCCCCTACCTCCGCCCCTGCCCCATTTCAGGTCACTCGCCACCCAGTGACCAGGGTCAGTTTGGAGAATATAAGTTACATCAGGTCATCCCTCTGCAGCTTTCCTTCCACAGCTCTGCAATTTGTTCCAAGCAGAAACTGATGTTCTTACAGAGACTTGTAAGGGCCACTGCGAGCTGCAAAGCGCTCCTAACCCCAGCTCTACCTGTCACCCTTTGTAGCCCTTATTTATAGCTCTTCCTTTGGTTCGTGCAACTCTCCCACACAACTCCAGAGCCTTTGCATTTACCATTTCCTCTGCTTGCAATGCTCATGTCTTTGATATTTGCACAACCAGTTCCTCACATCCCTAAACTCTCTGCTCAAGGATCGCCTTCTTGCTGAGGCCTTTCCCGACCACTCCACGGAAAATTGTACAAGCTTTCCTTCACCACTGCCCTCTGCCTCCCTCTTTCTTTGCTATATGTCACTCTTACTATGACCTGACCCACGGACTACATGATTAATGACTTGGTGGTAGTTACCACTTACTGGCAAAAAATCCTGGGCACTAATTCTGCATTGTTATTCTATGCAGTAAAATATGGACATTAATATATACTCATAGGTTTTGCATATTTTTATTTGGTTACCTGTTTTGTGAGAAATGCAACACTGTTTCCAAACAGTCTAAATAGAGTGGCTGGTATGCACCAGGGATTAATTAATATTAATTGTCTTCCATTTGATCGAAGGAATCCCATTTCATTTTGTCTCACAAGCATTTCTTGTATATTTAAGTTAAAAAATAAATTTAGAGGTTCCTTTTTAAAGAGCATATAGAATCATGAGTAGAGAATTAGTTGTGAAATGAATATCTTAAATAAGAAAAGGGATCACAGCAAATTATACCATTATTAAAGCTGACACAATGTTAGAAAAATCTTTTAAAAGTATTTTTTAAATGACTTTTTAATCACAACTTTATAATAGTTTTTTAAATTTATTGGGCTGCCTACCTTTTGCTCTCTCCTCCTGATGACAAGGATTTCCCAATATCATTTTCTTTAGAGACGTAGGGAGCTACTTAGCCTTTCCCCTAGTGGGGCTGACTGGAATTTGTTGTATGTTTTTGATGGCTGGAACTCATAAGGCACATGATCTCACCCACAGGGAGCCATGTTATTTGTAGTGGTGCTGGAGAGTCGCGTCCTCCAAATACTAACATGTGGATATGTTCCAGTTTGTGTGATTCCAATCAGAAAAGAAACAAGCACGGAGCATTCACCACCAACTCTGCAGCGTTATCGTACACCTGGTCGGAAGAACTGCTCAGCTTTGGCTGGGCGTCTTGACTGCTCTCCACGACCACCTGGCCTTTCACGGTGGAACCGTGACCCTTTGCTAAATAAAGGCGTGTTTCTCACAGGCCAGGACGGAGCTATGAAGCATTGTGCTGAGGTGTGGAAACCTGGGAGAGGCTTTTTGAAATACTGTTGTTTGAAAAGTTTCATGTAATCGAGATGCCATACTTTGTTCTCTCTCTACCCCATCCATAACAAATAGCTATTTTGTCAATAAAGTCTTAGTTTTAGTTTATAAATACTTATAAAGTATGTATTATTTTAGCTATATTGCTTATTAATATTAATTGTATTAACAACTTAATATGGAGGAAAATATTTAAACTCATAAATGCCTAGTGATCACAGGAAATTTAATACATACACGTATAGATTATCTACCTGTCTGTTTGCCTGTCCATCTGTCTATCCATCTATCTACCTACCTACTTACCTACCTACATATATAGATTGATAAATTTGTTGTAGGCTAGTATGGTAGGGTTATCAATAAAAGACCCTAAAATATGAAAATTCTCTGACTCTTGGAAAAGAAAACGGAACATGCTTGCAAGAAAAAAAAGGAATGATATACAATTTCAACTGTCAGAAAGAAGGTGATACGCACATTGAACAAAAATTTAAACAGATGTTGCCTGTATCAAATCATTATCACATTTAAATTCACTTAGGTAGTTTTAAGAGTGATATAAATACTAAGATTTACAAAGTACAAGCAATTACATCCTTTGCAACTCTAATGAAAAATGCTAGATGTCAACCTAAAAAGTGCAGGGGCTAAATAATTTTTTGAAATCTTCCATTAAGATGCATTAGTAACCCATTAATCATTTGGTGTGGTAGGCAGGTTGGTGGTTCCCAAGATGTCCACATCCCATTCCTCAGAGCCCGTGAACACGTTAGTTTGAATGTCAAAGGGGAATTGATGTTGCAAATAAAATTAACACTGCGAATCAGCGATACCATGGGGAGATTATTTTGGATTATCCAGGTAGACCCAAAGTAACCGCAGAGCTTTTTAAAGTGGAAGAGAGAGGGAACATAAGGAGAACCAGAGAGATGTGACCTGAGAAAGACTCAGCTAGATGTTTCTGGCTTGGAAGACAGGGAGGCCATGAGCCAAGGAATGCCGATAGCCCCTAGAAGCTGGAAATGTAAAGAAACAGGTTCCCTTAAGAGTCTGCAGAAGAAACACAGGCCTGCTGACACCTGGATGTCAGCCCATCGAAACCCACTGGGGACTTCTGACTCCCAGTGTTCCAAAAAATTAAAGGTGTGTTGTTTGAAGCCACAAAGTTTATGGTAATTTGTTACAGCGACAATAGGAAACGAGTACCTATATTAAATAACACAACTTATATTACCATGTTCGATGAAAAAAAAATGCTCTTTATGTTGCTACTTCTCTAAGTAGAATACTGAATTTAAAAGAAGTAAAGGAATATTTACTCATCTCAAATCGGTGTACATAGCAGTCTGAGCTTTCTAGAACAATGGTTCTTGAACTTTATCAGGCACCAGAATTGCCCGGAGGGCTTGCTAAAACAGAGATTACTAGGCCGTGTCCACAGAGTTTCTAATTCAGCAGGCCTGGGTGGGGTGGGGACCACTACTCTGCCTTTCTAACAAATCCCCAGGTGACGCTGATGACGCTGGTCTGAGAACTGCGCCTGGGGGACCAGTGATCAGGAAGAAGGCGGACAGAGAGACGTCAAATCTTTCATGGGAGGTCAAACCTGTGTTAGAAATTTCATACATTAATTCTTCTATGCTTTATTCACTAAATACCTTTTTGGCCCTGAGTAAGAGAGCCCTGCTTTTAGACAAGAGTTGCTTTATTATCAATTTTCCTAGCTTATATCAGATTGTAAGAATAAATGAATATGAGGCGGCACTGGCATTTGCTAGAGATGAGAACATTTATAACGATGGAGAAAAACAGGCTGCCCGAGAGTGAGGGGGAAAGTGAGAAACCATGAAAAGCAGATGCATGAAGTTACAATAGTAAAGTGCCTTCTCCCATTTAATGAAGGGGCAGTTAATCGGTAATACTTAGTTAGCTCTAGAAGTCCAGTACAAAAGCCACTAGCCACCTGTAGCTCTGGGGCATCTGGAATGTGGCTGGTCTGAACTGAGGGATGCCCTACCATAAAAAGCACATGGCACCTGAAGACTAAGTATAAAAAAGAATGTAAGCTATCTCATTAGGGATTTTCAAATGCTGAATACATGTTGAAATATGAAATAGTATTTAGGATGTGTTAAGTTAAAATATTTTATTAACATCGATTACCTCTCTTTTCCTTTACTTTTTAAAACATGGTTTCTAGAAAATTTAAAGCGGCTTACGGTACATTTCTGTGGGAAAGCACTGCCCTGGAACATACCGGTGCACTACAGCATTTGCAGTGTATTTGTACTATTCTGAATAAAAACGGGAGGACAGAGGCTGGTGGTTCAAGCCTGCGGGGCGCCTTGATCCACCCAGCGCCAGGGCCCTTCATTGTCACAGGGCATGGCCCGTGGGAAGAGTTTATTTTCTATTTGTTGAAAGAGTGAATGAATAAGTAGATGGATGGAACACTAAAAAAAGTCTGAAATGTTCTGTTTAAGAAAGTGGGAGAGTGCTTTCAGAAATATTGCCAGCAAAAGTAAACAGGATTTCAGAATTCTTAGTCTTTAACATTTACGATGAGCTTTAGTTTTCTGAAAAATACATAAGGAGAGATGCCTCATTCTCTAACAATTCAGGATGGATGATTTCCCCCTATTTTAGATTTGAAATGCCTCTTTTCCTCCAAACAACACATAAATATTTAAATAACAATTGTATTGTAACTTAGTAGCTCGTGAATCATTTATTGAATGTACTAGGATTTGACATACTTATCATACTTGAATTAAGAAGTGTTACAACATAAAGCGAAAAGTCCCGGACTTAACTCAGAGGGTTTGAATTAGAGTCTCTCGAATCTGCCATTCGTTAGTCACAGATGCTCCCAAGTTACGCAAGCCTCGCCGTATGCAAATGGTATCTCAAGTGCACTGTTTCACAAGGCACATGTGTAGTTTTAGGTGGGCCACGGTTTTTTTCCTGTATGAGTGGAAGCAAAGGATGGTCTTGTGTCCAGTTGCAAACTGAAAGCAAGAATACAAGGCAGGAAGTGGACAGAGGAGGAAAAGCTGCTCCCTGTCCTGTTCCCGCAGACATTCTTGCTGCTTCAGTCTGTGTCGGTTATCCGGCGCCATCCTGGGCGACAACCTCCATTTCACGTTACAGCTCAGGCTGGAAGTCAACCAGGTGGTAGCAACAATGCATGTGAAATAGTTTAATTTAGAACTAACTATGTAAATGAGGGTGAAATATAAACGAAGTCAACACATCTCTTTCCTTGCACTTCAACAGTGAAAAATACTTTGGATACGACATATGTAAGACACGGTACAGTGTCTATTGCTTCTTTGTCCAATATGGTAGCCACTATGCACATGTGGATGTTTAAGTTTAAAGTGGACTTAATTAGCATGAAAATTAAAAATTCAATTATTTAGTCTTTTGGCCCATATTTCAAGAGGCAATGGCTACATGTGGCAAATGGTTACTGTACTGGACAAAATGTAGGACATTTCTGTCATCACAGAAAGTCTCATTGGCTAATGCTGCCTGAGACAACTGATCCTCCCAACTTATCTGAGTTTAGTTTCCTTATCTGAGGACAGGGAAGAACAGTAACTCAGTCCTTTGTTATATCACAAGATTTCTGTGAGAGTCATGGGTTCACAAAAGTGCTATACCAGAGCTATGCAAAGATGAATTATTATCATTATCTTAATCAGTGGAGGAAGGTTAGAAGTAAGAATTGGTGGTAGGCAGATGGTGGACATTTGCTCTCTATAAAAAATAGACCTTTCTTTGGAGCATCTGCTATATTTTGCAGAATGTATATATATGGTTGGATTGGACACCTCTTGTGCCCCACCTTACATCCTCTTGGTCTGCATTTCCTACTTCACCCATTGTTGCAGTAGCCAGCTATTGTGGAGGTCAAACCTAACAGCATCTGCCCCTAGCCACGCTTAGTAATTCTTATTTTGTCCCTGGGCCTTTATGATATGTCCATATGAGGCACCTAAAAGAACCGGTTTAGACATTCTGAGGCATATACAACCCAAAGAGTATGAGAGAGATAACACTTCCTCGGATAACCTTTGACCAATAAGGGATGGAAGCAGGTGAATATTTCTTTTATTTATCTCTTAGGTAGCAATTCCGCGGAGCATCCTCCGAGGCTTCTCAGAAGGTCGCAAGTGGGGTTGGGCCCCAGTTGCCCACAGTGGTGGTCAGCTAGACGGTGCACCCTGGAGAGTCCTTTCTTCATTTTCTGTTTTACTCTTCATAATCCTTCTTCTGTTCCTTGGGATCATGTCTCCAAACTAAACTTTCTGCAGGCCCTTGTCCAGGCTCTACTTTTCTTGGGGGTATCTAGGTGAAGACAAGGTTTGGGGGTAATTTCTTGCTTTTCACCCACAAATTTTCTCAAGATCATTTGAAATTTGGAATCTGAACAAGTTACTTTAGTATTGCCCATGGTCTTGAGCCCAAAGGCAAAATTAGTCACGTCAGTTAGCCTGCTAATTGTACTAATTCTTACTATATCGGCAAAGAGAAAAGAAGTAGTAGAGATGGGAAAAGGTAAGGATGTGACAACAGTCTCCATGACAATCCAAATCCCAGACTATTATATTAAAGTCAGCACATTCAGGGAAGTGATTAATGTTGCCCAAAACTGTGCCTGACAGTAAGACTGAATAGGAATAGAATATTTGTTTCTCACCCCCAGGTAGCTTAGAAGCAGTGTTAGTGCTTGAGCTTTGATGTCAGAAGACCTGGGATTCTGGTTGTTCTTGGTCTCGAAATCACATTTTTTTTCATATTGCATCATATTTTATAACTACTTAACTAGAAAGTAGAATGTAAGCTCAACGAGGGTAAGAACTGTGTCCTTTCTCTTAATACTTTTCCCTGACAGCCAGGTTGGGGACTGGCACACAGAAGGTGGTCAATAAATATGTATAGATTTAATGAATGGCTAACAATAGTATACACTGAGTTTTACTTTGTGATGGACATGGTTGGCAACTACAGTCAGAGAGCCATATCCATCCTAGAATCTATTTTTGCAAATCAAACGTTATTGGAACACAGTTACGCTGATCCACTTCCATGATGTCTAAGGGTACTTTCAAGCTTAGCAGTGGCAAAACTGAGTTATGGCAACAAAGACCATGTGGTCCACCCAGACAAACGTATTTACTATCAGGTCCTTTACAGAAAATTTGCCAGCCTCTGTGTTAGGCCACAGGGTGCTGAGAAGTTAAATTTTCTGTGTCCTCCATGACATGAAAAAGGTTGGGAAGGTCAATGTTAAAGTCCTATTGAATGGAAGCAACTGTTCTAGAATACAAGGTGCAGTGAGAATAGTCTATTCAGTTGACCCTTGAACAATGTGAGAGTTCACGGTACTGATCACCTACACAGTCAAAAGTCTGCGTATAACTTTTGACTCCCCCAAAACTTAACTATCAATAGCCTACTGTTGTCTGGAAGGCTTGCCAATAACATAAACGGTTGATTAACATCCATTTTGTATGTTATATGTATTAAAGTCTGTGTTCCTACAATGCATAAGCTAGAGAAAAGAAAATGTTTTTTAAAATCATAAGGAAGAGAAAATACATTTACAGCATTTATTGAAAAAATCTGCATATAAGTGCAGTTCAAACTCATATGTTCAAGGGTCAACTGCATATAGATTCTTTTTTTTTAGATTTTAAAATTTATTTATATTTAGAGACAGGGGTAGGGAGGGAGAAAGACAGAGAGGGAGAGAAACATCAATGTGTGGTTGCCTCTCGCGTGGCCCCGACTGGGGACCTGGCCCGCAACCCAGGCATGTGCCCTGACTGGGGATTGAACCAACAACCCTTTGGTTCGCAGGCTGGCACTGTGCTGAGCCACGCCAGCCAGGGCTGTATACAGAATTGTAAGATATGGAGCAGAGAGTGCCGAGGGCCTCTTCGGCGGGCCCTAGAACATGGACCTAGACATGTTCTCTTGGTGTAGCGTCCTCATGGCCTGAACAGTGAGTAGGAGAAGTTGCTCTGTTTTTCCCCTCAATCCCCTGCTCAGAATATCTGAGCTCTAATTAAATAACATAATCATAGTTACCAATTTACTGAGAGAGTTATCTCCATGGGTCTATTTTGCATTGTATCTGTACTATATCTTCAGGGCCTAGTATAGAGCTTGCAAATGATAAATGTCTATAGACTTTTTGGAATTCTCACCATATTGCAGATGAGGACTATTTCAGTCAGGAGAAAGACTCTTGTTTGCTGCA
Source organism: Mormoops blainvillei (assembly GCA_004026545.1). Classification (NCBI taxonomy): domain Eukaryota; kingdom Metazoa; phylum Chordata; class Mammalia; order Chiroptera; family Mormoopidae; genus Mormoops; species Mormoops blainvillei. The sequence continues at coordinate 72,628 of PVJD01001791.1, read as the reverse complement.
GAGTGAGGTGGTACGGTCACTGTCACCCAACTAGCAAAAGGGAGGTGGAGTCAAACTTGGTCCTGCCTGACTCAGTACTTGGGTCCTATGCCCTGCAACCTGTCACTAGGTGGCTATGCCCACGTGCCAGCTTCTTCATCATTCTGTGGCTGACTTTGCTCATCCATAAAATGGGTGGAGAGCTGGGAACCCACTGTATGATTGCTAAACTCATTTCTTAATTTTGGGGGGTACTAAAACAATCAGCTTTGGTTTGCAGCCCAAAACTGAAAAGATGGGTTTGATTTAACCAAGGTGGTAAAAAATTTTTTAAAATAGGGGAAAAGTGATGGGATTTCACAGTGGCTAAACTTTATTGTAATCAAATGAGCTGTTTTATAGAGCTTCAGGCCCCCATGCCATAACTAGGTCAAAAATCACTTGAGCAAGACTCAAAGGTCAAGTTGACCAGAAAATAAAAACTCAAATGGACCAAGCGGAAGAGAGAAAGCCCGCTTTGCTTTCAAACTAATAGCCTCTATTCGGAGCTGGAAAGAGCTTATCTCAAATTGCTTCATCCCATGACAGCACTTTGCATGGGTTCTCTTTGGTTTTCCCAGTGCAGTAAATCTTATATTTTTTAACCCATGCTAATTTTTAAAAAAGTTAGCATTATTTTTTCTTTTAATCTGAAGAATTCTTCCTCTGTTCATTTGAAGTTCAAAGGCATGCTCTTTAAAATCTTCTATAGTCAAGTCACCTTATCTGTGACCTGCCATCTCATCAGTTTTATAGTCTAAGCCTCAGATGGCTTCAGAGCACATGGTTTATTTTTACTTTTATGTCCTGACTTGCCCCGGGATGCACGAGTCATTCAAAAAAAAAAAAAAAAAAAGGTGGCCAGGGACATGCAGGCTGCTCTCTTCTCTTAATTTCCATAGTTAATTGCTTTATAATCAGTGGCAATGACTCTGGCAAATGAGCCTGCCGAATATTTGCTTCCTCCCCTATGGGCAGTTCAGCTTTGGCCACTGAACCCACACGCTGAGATACAGATGCAGCGTGATGGGCTGCCTTGGGGACGCCAAGACAGATCTTGATCTTGCTGGGCTATCAAGGGCCATTCATGAATTATGGGGGCTTTTCCGATACACCATCGTTCTTGTACTGAAATTTTTTTAATGCATTTTACCAAAAAATTTTTTGAACATTCATTCATTTTTTTCAATGAATATCGACTGCACTGTCTATATACTTTAAGTGCTAGAGCATGAAGGTAGGCAGGCAGACTATGCTTCCGCCTCCACAGACATTCTAGTGCAGAGACGAATGTACGAGAAAAGCGTGATATGCATATGAGCAAATAAATAAACAATTAGTAATAAGTGCTATGAAGGAAATAAAGTAGGATGATGAGATCAAGACTGGGGTGTGACGTTAAAGGTGGGAGCATCACCGAAGTGGTGACATTTGAGTAGCTATTTGAGCGAGAAGAGACAGGCATGTGAGAAATGGGTTGGGGACGGGGTTGGGTGTCCAGGTGTGTACAAGACAGTAAGCATGTAAACTGGAGCTTGGTAGGCGGGGGATCCAATGGAACCCCGTGTGGGTGGAGGTGGAGGACGGCGGAGCACATCAGTTTAAGATGATGTGGGGGTAGCGATTTCAGTCTGTGCACAAGAATTTTTAACGCATGCAGTACCTGACTATTTAGTCAGGGGCGCTGTCCTCTTCTCCCTTAGACTGTCAAATAAAAAATGACAACAGCCAACAAGATAGTAGCCATACAGTGTGAATGAATCAAAATTATATCTTTTTTTTTGCCAGATTGGCAAAAAATACTTTTTATTTTTGTTGTGATGCAGAATTTTAGCAATTAGTTCATGTGTGCCCTAAGATGAAGAAGGTTGGAAATCACTGAGTACAAGACATAGGCAGAGGCCAGATAATGCTAGGCCTTGTCTTTTCGTGGGTGCAGGAAAAGAGGCAGGGTGGGGATGCTGGGCCTGTACTAATAAAACACACCTGTGGACCAGATCCATTGCCCAGAGGGTCTCCCCTCATTGCATAAAGCTCCTCCCCCTCCCAACCCTTCTATTGCTGGTGCTCCCAGACTTCTAGGACCTGTTCCATCACACCTCCTATCCTTTCCTCCTTAGTCACCATCAGAGGCCAAGCTGACCAGCTAGTCCTTTACCAATGGATGTGCCCAAATCTGACTTCCCAAATCTGACCCTATTCCCACCTTTCCCTGCCCTCCTAAACCCCTGTGCCTCCCTGAAACTCACAGTGAGCCATGAAGTCCCGGTGTTCCAAACTTTGTCTCTGGAAAGTCCCATCACCTCCTTGATCTAAATACGTCCCATCCCCTGGTGAAGACGCTTCTCTTGCAAGCCTAACTGGTGGCAGTTTCATCTCTCACACCCCACAGAACTGAGGACTTAAGGATGATGAAGTTTCCTCCTTTTCCCATGGTGTTTGTTTCCTACTTCAAAAATCCCAGCTGCTTGGAAACACATCATGAGGCTTTATTACCCATACATACTAGACACAGAGGAAATGTTTCCAAAGTGTTGGCTTTCATTACATACCTTATTATTTTATTTTATTTATTTTTTAGAGAAATAGGGGAAATGCATGCTTAAGGGCATATAGACTTTGGAATCAAACTGCCTGGGTTGGGTCTAAGCTCTGCCATTTAGTAGTTGTGAGATTACAGCAGCTTAATTAATGTCTTTGACACTCAGCTTCCTCATCTTTTAACAGAGCATCTGGTTTACTTCTTCCTCTCCTCCTCTGTCTGATATCATTCTTGGCAAATCCAGCACCCGTTAAGATGGGTCACTGATAGATGTAATCTTCCAGCCCTTGACCTCCTTCGCTCTGACCACTTCTTCCTCCACTCCACATCAGCCACCTACTCACAGGTCCATGCCCTACTCTTTGTCACCTCCATCCACTGCATTCTCTCGAATCTCGATTTCTTACATCACACTTGCATGTAGTTATCACTTACATTGCTAGCTTATCCACTCCAGCACTTGTCCTCCAGAGACCGACATCATTGACCTTAAATCCATTTACCCTTCTGCAGTCGCGTCACTGTTTCCCCCTCATCCTTGCTTTCGTCATCATCCAGTTTACATTTTATGGCTCATCACTAAAAATCAGTTCCTTGAAAAATCCCTTATCTTCCTTTCCTTTCTCTCTTTCTCTCTCTTTGGCAAAAAAGAGAGAAAACACTGGATATGTCCCAATAAATCACTTAATCTGAGATTGCTCCTGAGAAGTGGAAAAATCAAAATATCGCATAGAGGACTCACTTCGAGTATGTGACTACGAAGTCCAAATGTGCACACGGTATCAAATAATCCTACCTTTTTTTAAAAAAAATAAATTCACTTTCTCATTTTTTGCGATGACTATCACACGTTTTCTCTCTCCTGAAATCTCCAGCACTCCTTCCCACTGGTTGATGTTTTAGTTTTAAACTTTATTGAGAAACAAGATGAAATCAGACATTTCCTCCAATATTCCCTCCAACTCCCTCTATTTATTCCATAACCCTGCTTTATTTGTACCTAGCTGAGTAGCCCCCAAGACTTAGTAGCCTTCATTAAATATACAACCATTACACATATCAAATGTACAACAGTCACGCAGAAAGTAGGTACCACACTCACCCAGAGCAACAGGGGTGAGTTCTATAAAGCAACTTCACGCAAAGGTTTAGAGAAAGAGACATGAAAGGGTCCAGAATTCCAAGGGTTGGCAAAAGCAGTGCGCTGTCAATACTTCCAAATTTGAGGAGCAAGGGGAAGGAGCAATGACCTGAACTCAAAAACGGATCTGAATGGAGAAAGTAGAGGAACAGAGCAGACAGAGCAGAGAGGAGTGGGCTTGGGTGTGGGGAACACCGGGAACCAATAGCCCAAGCTCACTCCCTCTGCCTCCTGACCTCTTACATCTCACAATCAGAGCCAGATGGTGCAGAGCCAGGTTAGCAGGATGGAAAAGTGTAGACAAAGGTGGAAAGGGGAGGGCAAAAAGTATCTGATACATGAATTAAAATCCCTTTTCTACAAGATGCATGAAAGCTGGTTTTTGCCAAACCTCCCACCTGGTCTCTTCATGACTTCTGCAGACAACGAGAGCTCCTGGATGTTGGCCTGTGACACAGGACAACTGCATACATCAAGCTGAGAATGTCCTAACGCCATATATATACTTCTTGCTCAGTCTTTTTGTCATTGTCTCAATCCCGGTTTCTGTAAGATAACTTCTTGGAAATTCAAGGTTCTGGGAGGTTGGGGAGGTACTGAAGACACGTTGGTGGGACGTGATATAAGAATTAAAATTCTCATAGTAAAATTAAATATCAAATATGAGAATTAAAATTGTCATTGATTCTTGTGCTTGGTCCATAAGCAAGTGTATTAAGGTCTATTTGGAATCAATACACGAAACCCCTTAAAGTGTGTCCACCTTTATTTTCTGCACCTGTGGACTGAGTTAACCCAATCCACATTCATTCTTGGGTTATGTGAATGAATGAATCACGTAAATGAAAAGAATGAATCACTCATTCATTTTTCTGTTCATTCATTCAATGATTATTTTCTGAATGCCCATTTCCTGCCAGCTCTCTGCGCCATGGGAGTTGGGTAGGGGGCGGTGGTATACCATTAAAGTGGGGACACAGGCTCCCATCCTTAAACAGTTTACTAAGAACCTGGCGCATGCAAGATTCTGGATTCCTAGTGTGTCTGACAACACACAGCCAGTCCGAGTACTTATCTCCCAAAACATATTAACAACAACAATACTGGTTAATATTTAGTGAGCATTTTCTCTATGCCAGAAACTATTAAGCTCTTTATCTTTTCCATTTTCTTACCTTTTAAAATTCAAACAATGCACATAAATAGTTTAAAAATTCACAGAATACTATAAAGCTTATTATAAAGCTCAGAGGCCACTATTTTTAAAACCACCTGACCAGTTACTATAATATGCGCCTCCTTATTTACTAATAATATGTTTACAATTTCTTGATTTTGCAGTTTTAGATATTTGTCTTTGGTTTCCAATTTGGAAGATAAAGAATTAGGTCTCTTATTTACCGGAACACTAAACACTCCTCCCCCTGGTTCTGCTATATCAATATTCAGTATTTAAATTTTTACATATGACGTATTCTTTACGGCTGAGCCACACAGTATGCTATTATGATGTTTTGTCTTTCTCTCTTTTTTCTATTTTGGTGTGTGTTTTTGGAGATAAAAATTGCCCTGTATTTTTAGGTATCAGCTCCATGTAACTGTCTGTCACAAATATGTTCACAAACTTTCTTCCATGTGGCAAAACTCTGCGTATCATTGTCAATTGTATCAAGTAGCCCACTGGTTAAATAAACATATGGAGCTATTCCTAATCTGCTCTGCGAACACATTTTGTCTTTCCATTTCTTCTCCACTCTTCCTTGGTAAATCTCTCCTGGTGTCAAGGAACTCAAACTGACCCCAAGGGCACAGCGAGCTATGCATTTATATGATGGCTGGGGAGCAGGTGGAGGAGGATTGGTCTTGGTAAAATTATGAATTTGCTGAAGTTCAAACTCAGATGTCCTCCTGGAGCCTTCTGTCTCCTGTTCCAATCTTAATGCTTTCCATGCTGGCTGCACTGCGGTGTCCTTGGACCTTGTCCTTAGCATCATCCTGGAATTCTCTTCTCTTCTCCCCTATGTTGGATCTCATGCTTCCTAGATCTTTTTTCCTGGCTGACTCCCTCGCTTTAATGGAGGATGGCTTCCAACAGTGTTCTCAGTAAGGCTGTCTGGTAGGCAGTATTTTGGGACCTTGAATGTCTAAAAATATCTTTATCTCCTCATACACTTGACTGATAGTTTAGGGCAGTGTGGGATTCTGGAAACCATATTTGCTCTGTGGTTTGAAGATATTATTCTACTGCCTTGCAGTGTTGACTGTTTTTTTAAGCCTAATGTCATTCTAATTCCTTATCCTTTTTAGGTAACTCTTTACTCCTCTGTTGCAGCTAACTGGACTTTCTTTGTGCTAACATTCTTAGAAGAATTATCTCAGTCCTCACACCAGCTCTAGGAAACAGGTACTATTCTTCTCGTCTTCTTAAAGGTGAAGATGTTAGACATGCTGCTACTACCACCCAGCAAGTAGGTGAGAGCAGCAAGACTCCACCCTGGGCCAGTTCTGACTCCGGGACCTGTACTTTTTATTAGGATGCCCTGAAGACTCTCCGCGAAGTTCAGGTTTAGCACCATGCTTTATCTAAGGCCATTTTAGTTCATGACGACCCTCAGCAGAGCTCAAATCCACTGCTGGGGCAGCTCTTGGAGGCCAGTCAATGCCTGGCTCACCTCACTCCTCTCCCAGCCACTCCCGTCTCACTCGTCATCGCTGCCGAGAGCGTAGTGACCATGATATTCCTGGAAAATGACTTCATTCAGAATCTGCATTTTCCATCTATTGGCAAGTTTTCTTTTCAAACATCTGATATTTGAAAATGCAGGTGTCTTACTCATACTATTTTCCTTGAGTTACATGTGTATCCCATATTTTTGCCACATTCTTTAAGGGGACCTTATTTACTTTTCAGTGATTTGTTGCCTTTTTCTTGGCTATAGATCATACTTAAAAAAAAAAAGGTCAAATGTTCAAACTATTTTTCTAAGATGAATTTTAAAAAGTTTCTCTTTGCTTTACTCCTGGGAAATAACCCTTTCTAAGGTCTCTATTTTGCATTTACATCTTGACTTCAGAAGTATTCACACATAAGTACACACAGAAGGAAAGAGTGCCACTGTTAGGAAGAGCAAAAAGCAGGGGACCTGAAGTCGGTGGTTCTCACTTTAGCCCTGGATCTACCAGCTATTTGTTGTTGACCTTGGGTAATTCATCCAACCTCTCTGAATCTTAGCTTCCTTGTCTCAACAGTGGGTTAATTACTCCTATCCTCCCTGCTGTTATGAAAGTCAAAAGGACAAATAAAAATGTGTGGGGAAACGTTCTGTAATTCCACATAGTCTTTGTTAAACTGTCATTCATTTACAATTATCAAAATTTTGACCACATCCACACTACCACTACATGATTTAGTAGTTAGTAAACATCTTTTCTTTTACTTAGATAAATTTAATCAAAAAAGGAAGGGAAATAGAGATGGGGGAAATGTAAGAGGGATCATGGCCCAGAGAGAAAGAATTGCTCAATGTATGCATGCTTAATGCACATGAGACAGGAATGAGTTTCTGGCTTGCGGACCAGTTTTCTAGTGTCTTAGATCAAAAAGTAGGCAGGTAGAATGAGTAAGGGAACGCAAGACCTGAGGCAGTGGGCTGAGCCATTGAAAGAAAGGAAACCTAACATGAAAGGTAAGGCTGAGGTAGGAAGGGATAGAGACTGAGAGGTGGGGCGTCTATGGCTTATGGCTAAGTAGTAGGATGAAGCACCATTGACCAGAAGGGGCCGTAACTGAGTTACGGGTTCAGGAAAAGGTTTAGTTTAAGTAGGTCATGTAAGGGTCAGGGTTGAGGGATTGGGGGGCCTCGAGGAGTCATAAGGTTGGTTTGGAAATGAAGGGGTTTGAGGGAGTTAAGGAAACAGATCTGATGAAAGGTGGTGAGAGATATCGAGTAGGACTTGAGGGATGGAAGATACCATGGTAAGGCTGCAGCAACACAAGTCAGGGTGCCCGCTTGTAAGGGTGCAGATTACTGAAGAGAAATGATGATGGAATACGTGCCCTCATCATTTTACGCTTTAGAGTTTTATTTATTTTTTCCCTGGGACTGGACTTTGAGAGCAGGGATGCCCATGAGCAAGTACTAAGCAGTTGATGTATCACACCTGTCCGACTTAAAATTGTTCTGTATACTGCAGACTACCACATGTCTATGTATCATACTTTGGAAACGCTGCTTTAAAACATTTCACAAATACAGGGAATTATTCATAATTTGATCTCTGAACACATTTTGTCCTTACATTTCTTCTCCACTCTTCCTTGGTAAATCTATCCTGGTGTCGAGGAACTCAAACCCTCCAAGGGCACAACGCACTATGCATTATACGATGGCTGGGGAGCAGGTGGAGGAGGACTGGTCTTGGTAAGATTACAAACTTGTGGAAGTTCAAACCCAGAACACCTTTTAACGTCTGGTAAATGTAAACCCTTCCCCCTGATGATTTTTCACTTGCCTGTCTCAAAAAATGAAAAGTTCTTATTCTTGCAACATTGGCATAGATAGGAGAAGGTTTGAAATACATGCAATGGAAACAGTGACATCATAAACTATTTCAAGACTTGCCCTAAAATGGGAAATCTGGGAGATAGCTCAGGGCTCCATCTTGCTGGATTCCTCTGTGGAAAGCCGAGGACAAAAAAGGATTAAGTGTCTTAATCATTATCTTAGAATTGGGGTTTCATGGCTGGGAGGCCCACGCCTGCAGTTCAGCGTAAGCCCAGACAGCAACAGCTGTAAGCCTGACCTATACATCGTTAGCGAGAGCAGGGTCACTTGAAAGGACATTGGTCATGGCTGATTTTGAGCAGTTGTATCAACAGGGGGAAACGATGAGAAAATGGTTTAAGAAGGAAAAAGCCCTACTTCTGTGACCGTCCCTGTTTTTCCCTCCTCCCTTCCTTCCCTTTCTTCTCCCAAGGCTAGGATTTAAATTTAAATTGGGTTCCTGTGCAGAATTCTGTAAATGCCTGCTTACTTAATATAAAACTAGCCACTGTGTTTCTGAGGATCCATGATCAGTGCCTGGGCTGATGGGGTAAGATTTTGAGGCTAGAGGGGAGGTCAGAAGTCATGTAATTCTGTCTCCTCTGAAATGAGAAACTTATAGGCCAGAGAGGTGAAATGATGTGTCCAAGGTCACCCAGATGCCTAGTAGCGGGATCAGGGCTGGGTTGCAGTTCCCTGCCTCCATCTGTTATAAATCCTCTTGGACGGGCTTCGTGGCAAGCTACCAGGGAAGCTTATTGGAAAGCACTTAAGAACGTTAGGCCGTCTGCAGATGTGATTTTAAAGGTTATTTATTTGTTTTACTGCAGATCACGACTTCCCCTCCATCCGTCTTCTTGTTCCAGGGCCAAATTCTCCCCTTTGATGTTCTTTGTGGCATTCTCATTGCCTTTGGCCTGAATCAGAAGCAGGGCTTGACCCAAAGCTACTGGGGCCTTTGTTCACTCTCAGAGGACTTCCCTCACCCCAGGAGACTCTGAAAAGTCAGTTGTATTAGAGTTACTTCCTACACAAGAGGTGTCCTGCTGTGTCTGTGTCACAGAATCTTTGAGCTGGAAGAGACCTCTAAGGTCATTAGTCCAACCCCCGACCCAGTTCAGGCATGTCTTTCAAAAATTTCCTGGCATATGGTCACACAGCCTTATGGCTGGGAGTTTCCTTGGAAACCAGAAACATCTTGGTTTCTTTTTGTAGGTAAAGAAGCTGAGATTCAAAGAAGCGAAGTGATGCATCTCAGTGCAGGTGGGAGCTAACACCGTAATTCTGGTTTCTGACCCGAGTCTGTAGCTTTGTCTACTGTGTCATCTTCCCTTTCATCAAATCCTTCCAAGAACTTTCCAGCAGTATAACGCAATTATTTATGTGTTAATCCTTACTAATTCACCAAGCCCTTACTTTACCCAGTACTAACAGTTATAGGCACAGTGACAGTGCGCAAAAGGAAAAATCCCTCATTGAAGAGTCTTTATTCCTTGAGACAATGAGACTTTTGGAGGTAGTATTAGCTTTCTAATGCTGTTGTAGCAGATCATAACAGGCTTGGGTTAAGACAACACAATGTTTTTATCTATGGTTCTGGAGATCAGAAGTCTGAAATGAGTCTCACTGGACTAAAATTGTGGTGTGTAGGAAAGCTGTGTTCCTTCTTGGAAGTTCTAGGACGGAATCTCCTTCCTTGCCTTTTCTAGCTTTTAGAAGCTGCCTGCACTCATTGGCTCAAGGCAAGATTCCTTCCTCGACCTTAGAGTGCCACACTCTTCAACTCTGCATCCCTCATCTCTGACTCTCTCTTTTGCCTCACCCTTTGCCTTATAAAGCTGCTGTGGTTATGCTCAGTCACTTGGATAAACCAGGATAACCTACCCATCTTAAGATCCATAATTGAATCATATCTGCAAACTCCATTTTGCCATGTAAGAAAATATATTCACAGGTTCTTGGGGTTGAGATATGGCCATCTTGGGAAGGCCATTATTCTGCCTATCACAGAGGTCATAGGCAAAGCAGTCTTTGTTTTTATTTCTATAATGTTGTTTGTTCCCCACCCCCTAACCTTTTCTGGCTGTTTTCTTTTCCTGTTTTTGGTCTTCACAGTATATATATATATATACTGTGTGTGAGTGTGTGTTGTGTGTGCATATATATGTATGTGTATATATATACATACTGTGTGGTGTGTGTGTGTGTGTATAAACTGAGTGTGAGTGTGTGTTGTATTTATCTTGTTTTACATTCTCTAAGCTTCTTAGATCTGTGGTTTGAGATCTTTTATTAATTGGAAAATTCTCATCCACGATCTTTTCAAATATTCCTTCTGCCTACTCTCTCTTTCTCTTTTCCTTCTGAGATTACAATGACATATATGTTAGGCTCTAGATATTGGACTATAGCTCTTGGGTGACCTAGTTTTCCTACTTTTTTCCTTTCTGTTTCAGATGGTAGAATTTATATTTATTTACCTTCAAGTTCTTTAATTCTTCAGCTGCATCAAGTCTACCGGTGAACTCATCAAGGGTATCATTAATCTCTTACAGTGTTTTTTATTTCTAACATTTCCATTTGAGTCTTCCTTAAAATTTCCATCTCTCTGATGAAATTATACACTTGGTCATGCATTTCATGGATCTTTTCCCCCAGAGTCTTTAACATCTCAATCAGTTGTCTTAAATTCCCTGACATTTTTTTAAACATTTGTCTCAGTTCTGAGTCTGCCTCCATTGACTGCTTTGGTTTTTGACAGGGGGTTGTTTTACCTTGTTTTTTTGTATGCTTCAAAATATGGCAATAGGGACAGGCAGGTACATTTTATGCCTGGAAATGAGTATGCCTTTTCTTTCCTAGGCCTTTCAGGGGGGAAGGGTGCTGGCTTGAGTCAACTGGGTCAGGAGTTGAGCTCATTCTGACATCTATTGTTGCCATTCTTACCCTCCCTGCACCATAGGCTTCAAGTTCCAGTGCTGCCTTCTGTTTGGGGTGGCCACTGGTTTGCAAGGCAGTTTGCTGAAGATCTGCTCCAACTTGTAGCTTTAGGTCTTCTTTCTCTGAATCTTTTGAGATGACCTCTTTATATTCTTTTGTTCTCTCTTAGTAATAAATGTGTTGGTTAGTGAGGAGGACAAAGGGTGTTCCCTGCTGTTCTGACTGAGTCTTAGTCATAGGTAGATATTGTGATTTCCAGTCCTGGGACAGAAGACTTCTCCTTAATCCTATCCTTCCCTAAGCAGTAAGAGACCTATCGATATGGGTCCAGGATGTATTTTGGTACTTATTCCAGACAGTACTTTTTCTGTTTTATTTACCAGCTGCCCTGAGCCTTCACCACTGTTCCAAGGCGAACAGTTTGTTGCCCTTTCCATATAAGTTTAATGCTTTCATTCTGTAGGACAGAGGTAGAACAGAAGGATCCAGGTGACCTCTGGGCTTGCCTTTCCCACAGTGGCTGCCGGTTCACCATCTGAGGACTCTGCAATGAGGGAGGCTTTCTTGAGATTCTCACCCTCCCCCCAGTCATTCTTGTCAGCACCTGATGAGGTCTATTATGTGTTGAGGACAACCACTGGGTGGAAATTCTCATGTGTCTACAGGGCCAGGGATTCTATTTTCTCACATTAACACACACTTGGCCTTCAGCAATTTGGTAGAAATTTTAGCTGGATTCTTTTTTAAAAAAACTTTAAAGACTTTATTATTTATTTATTTAATGTTTTATTTTTATTTTTTACATTACCTTTTAGTTCCCTAATTCCCACCTCCCCCAGCAATAACCACACTGTTGTCCATGTCCGTGAGTCCTTTTTCCTTTTTGTTCAATCCTTTTGACCCCTAACCTCCCCACCCCACCTTAGCTGTCATCCTGCTCTCCATCTATGAACCTATCTCTATTTTCCATGTTAGTTCAGTTTGTTCATTAAATTCCACATATGAGTGAAATAATATGGTATTTTAAGCCTTTCTCTAGCTCACTTATTTCATTTAGCATAATGTTCTCCAGATCCAACCATACTGTTGCAAAGATTAATATTTTCTTCTTTTTTAAAGCCAAGTAGAATTCCATTGTGTAAATGTCCCATAGTTGTTTTATCTCTGCATCTATTGATGGACACTTGGGCTGCTTGCATATCTTGGCCATTGTAAATAACGCTGTAATGAACATATTGGTGCTTATGTTCTTTCGAATTAGTGTTTTGGGTTCCTTCAGATATATTCCAAGGAGTAGGATCACTGGGTCAAAAGGCAGATCCATTTTTAATTTTTTGAGGGACCTCCATGCTGCTTTCCACTGTGGCTGCCATCAATCTGCATTCCCGCCAACAGCAGAAAAGAGCTCCCCTTTTTCCATATCATTGCCAGCACTTATTTATTGATTTATTGATGATAGCCATTCTCACAGGTGTGAGATGATATCTCATTGTGATTTTAATTTGCATTTCTCTGATGATGAGTGACATTGAGTATCTTTTCATATGTCTATTGGCCAACTGTATGTTCTATTTGGAGAACTGTCTATTCAGGTTCTTTGCCCATTTTTTAATTGGGTTTTTGTTTTTCAGGTGTTGAGTTTTTTTAAATATATTTTATTGATTATGCTATTACAGTTTTCCCATTTTTTTCCTCCTTTTTATTCCTCTCTGCCCTGCACACCCCCTTCCCAGTGCCACAAGGCAGTAATGTGATTGCCCCGCCCTGGCGAACACCTAAGGCTCCACCCCTCACAATGTAATAGGTAAGCTAAGAAAAAAAAACTATGGCACAAAGGAAAGAACAGGTTGGAGCTCCCAAAATATAGCTAAGTGATGAAGAGATAGCCAACCTAACAGATGCAGAGTTCAAAACACTGACAATCTAGATGCTCACAGAATTGGTGGAGTATGATCACAAAAGGGAAGGCTATGCAAAGTGAAATAAAGAAAAATATACAGGGAATGGAAACCGGGACTCAAATCAATGATTTGGAGCAGAAAGAAGAAATAAACATTTAACCAGAACAGAATGAAGAAATGAGAATTCAAAAGAATGAGGAGAGGCTTGGGAACCTCCAGGACAACTTTAAATGTTCCAATATCCAAATCATAGCAGTGCCAGAAGGAGAAGAGGAAGAGCAAGAAATTGAAAATTTATTTGAAAAAATAATGAAGGAGAACTTCCCCAATCTGGCAAAGGAAATATACTCCCAGGAAGTCCAGGAAGCTCAGAGAGTCCCAAAGAAGTTGGACCCAAGGAAGCACACACCAAGGCACAGCATCATTACATTATTGAAGATTAAAGATAAAGAGACAATCTTAAAAGCAGCAAGGGAAAAGGAGAGAGTCACCTACAGAGGTGTTCCCATAAGACCGTCAGCTGATTTCTCAAAAGAAACCTTATAGGTAAGAAGGGGCTGGAAAGATGTATTCAAAGTCATGAAAGACAAGGACCTACATCCAAGAATACTCTATCTGGAAAAGCTATCATTTAGAATGGAAGGGCAGATAAAGTGCTTCCCAGATAAAGTGAAGTTAAAGGAGTTCATCATCACCAAGCCCTAATTAAATGAAATATTAAAGGGACTAATCTAAGAAAAAGAAGATGATCAAAACTATGAACAGTAAGATGACAACAAATTCACAACTATCAACAACTAAACCTAAAAAAAACAAAAACAAAACCAAAGGTGTTGAGTTTTGTAAGTTCTTTATAAATTTTGGATATAAATCCCTTATCAGATGTATCAACAAACATGTTCTCCTATTCGGTGGGTCATCTTTTTGTTTTGTTGATGTTTTCCTTTGCTGGGAAAAAATCTTTTTAGTTTGATATAGTCTCATTTGTTTATTTTTTATTTTGTTTCCCTTGCCTATGGAGATATAGCTGATAAAATATTGCTATGAGTAACATTTGAGATTTTGCTGCCTATGTTTTATTCTAGGATTTTTATGGTTTTCGCTCTAACATTTAGGTCTTTAATCCATTTTGAATTTATTCTTTGTGCGGTATAAGAAGGTGGTATAGCTTCATTTTTCTGCATGCATCTGTCCAATTTTTCCAACACCATTTATTGAATAAACTAACTTTAGCCCATTGTATGTGCTTACTCCCTCTGTCAAATATTAATTGACTATAAAGGTATGGACTTATCTCTGGACTCTCTATTCCGTTGTATTGATCTATGTGTCTTTTTTATGCCAGTACCATGCTGTTTTGATTACTATGGCCTCATAGCATAGTTTGATATGAGGTAGCATAAGTCCTCCAACTTTGTTCTTCTTTCTCAGGATCGCTGTTGCTATTTGGGGCCTTTGGTGGTTCCATATAAATTTTTGAAATATTTGTTCTGGTTCTGTGAAATATGTCATTGGCATCTTTATTTTTTTAGAGAAAGGGGAATGGCAGAAGAAAGAGAGGAAAAGAAACATTGATGTGTGAGAGAAACATAGATCAATAGCCTCTCGTGCACCCCCACCTGGGGACCTGGCCTACAACCCAGCATGTGCCCTGACTGGGAATCAAATCAGTGAACTTCTCGTTTGCAGGCTGATGCTCAACAGACCAAACTACACCAGCCGGGGAGCCAGATTCTCATTAGCTGCTTTTATGGCTCCTGGTGGCATCAGCCTTAAGTAAGCGTTTTCATGTCCTGGCTCTTCTTAAAGGTCTCTGATGTATGTCCTGTGTTTCCTTTGATTTGGGATTAATTGGTTGTCCTGTGACTTCTGTTCTCTGATTGGTTCAAAAAAGTTGTGAATTTGCAGACTGTTCTGGATTGTGTTGGTAGTACCTGTGGCAGTCCCACTCTTTCCCACTTCCCACACCCTAAGTAGGAGACAAAAGAGTTTTGCACAGTCTCCTTGATGGAATCACCAACGTTAAATGGGAGTTTTCCATTGGGCTTTCTCCCTGTCATCCATGGAGTTTAATTCAATTAGGACTTTCAGGGACTGGGGACTCCCAAATCTTACCTTCAAACAGCTCATAGTCTATAAAAGGGGCAAATGCAATAACAGATGACTTTTAAATAGTAAGTAAGTGTTAACTAAGATAAAACTCTATACTAGGAAATAAAGGGGGTAGATGGGGCAAAGTCCTGTTAAGAGACAAAGGAGATTTCCTAGTAGAGATGAGACCTGCATTAGTTCTTAAAATCACTTTCCTAGGAGAGATAACTGTGTGAGGTTTTCTAAGCAGAAGGAGGGAATGATCTGAGTCATAGAATTAGCTCGATTTGTGCGAGAACAAAATGAAATGGGGGGTTAATGTCATGTCCCATTCACCGACTCTGTTAACACTTGGGTGGCAGGGCATGTGGGCATCCTCCCGTACCCACCCCTGGCATATGTATTTATATATTTGTATAAAATTAAATAACATAGCATATTCTGAAAGATTTAATAAATGCTTAATAATATAATGACACGTAATAATTAACTTTTCCTGTTGTTGAACACTTGTTTCATTTTCATTTACTTTGCTTTTATTATAAATATCACATGCAGTGTTTTCTTTCTTTTTTTTCCATTCCTTTTGGATTATTTCACCAAATATACATTCATGTGAGGGGAATTTCTGAATAAAGTTTCCTGAAATTTCCAAGGCTTTGATACATTTACTAAATTGCTTTTCAAAGTGGTGGTCTTCACTATTTACTTTCCTATCAGTTTGTTAAAGTGCCCATCTCATCACACCCTCATAGGCACTATGTATTTGCATTAAAACAACAAACTTGGCGAATTTAATAGGTACAAAAATGGCATGTCATTAATTTTCAAAAGTTTGCATTAATTGGAATATGCATAGGTCTAACAACTTAAAATATTTCTATTAATCATTTTGCTTCCTCTTTTGTGAATTCTCCTTTCATGCCCTTTGCCCATTTGTATACTGGAGTATATGACTTTTGGCTTCTCCTTTGAAGTTTGAGGTTATGGTATCCTAATTATTGGCTCTAACTATTGTGAAATCTACCTTTTAGAGTCTAAAGAAGGGGTACCCAAATCTGACTGCTGAAGACGGCCTTTGGAGTTTTTTAAAAAAGATGCGTTTTTGAGCCCTACTTATAGAAATTTTGATTTAGTCACCCTAGGGCCCGGCTCAGGAATCTGCGTTAAACCCCAGAGGACTCGACACAGCAGCCCCGTCTGGGAACGCACCCTCTTGTGTTCCATGCTCCAGTGGCCCTCCTCAGTTGTCGCATTACGCCTCGTAGGCTCTGCCCTCCACCTGGCAGTGAGCTGGGTGAAGGTTCCACACCAGAGGATGAGCCTGGAGAACACAGGACGCTGGCTTTTCAGTGGGCCTGAGTTTAAATCCCAATATTGGTGATGGTTAAGCTGTGCAACTTGGTCATACTTGGCTGATTTTCATTTTCTTCGTTTTTAAATGGGAAGAATAATTTTATCTATGATTGCTACTTTACTGCTAAGTCAAGGTTGCCACTTAAGAGACTTTTGTAATGGTCCTGGGACAATACGATAAGGGTCTGAGAGAAGAAAGAAAAGATGGATCTAAGAGACATTAGGACAGATGACTTGAAAGGTTATACTTTAATCACTTAGTCTTGCTGAATGCTAATGGTGGCAGTTACTATGAGAAACAGAAACATTTGCAGTATATTATCTCATCTGATCTTCACACTGACTTTGAAATGGGTACATTGTCCATTTTACAAGTGACAAAGCTGAAACTCAAAAGGTCGAGTAACTTGCCTAGTCTGACGTAACTGGGAGAACGGCATTGTCATCGTTCACTAACGTGACAAGGAGCCTAGGAGTTGTCAGCTTGGGGATGAGGACCACGTGCTGAGTTTCACACATTGCAAGTCTGAGATGCCCTTGAAATGCCAAATGGAGGTATGAAAGAAGGCACTTGCATTTATAACTGTGGAGTTTGGGGGAGAGGTCCGGACTAGAAATGTAAACTTGGACGTCATCAGCACGTAGGCCCACACAATGGGAAAGAACGCACTGCAGGCACGCGGTGAGTACAGATGAAGTAGAGAAGGGGTCCGAGTCCGAGCACCAGACCTGGTGTTCGGGGAGATTGGAAGCAACTGGCAAAGGTGACTGAAAAGAAGTGGTGAATGTGGAAAAAAGAAAACCAGAGAAGGTGGCATTTTGGAAGGCAAGTGAGGAGAAGAACATCTACTTGATTAAGTTTTTGTCAAATGAAAAAATGACGCATTTAGGCAGCATTTAAATACAAATCTCTATGACCCAAGAGTTTAAACATTCTCATCCATTATGTTAGGTGTCAACAAACTTTTAAAGGAACAGATAGTAAACGTTTAAGACTTTGTGGGTCAACAGGCACAATCTGGACTATTCTGTAGGTGTTTCTATAACTATTTAAAGGTAGCCATGAAGAGGTAGGTGGGCCAGGTGATAAAGGTAAAGGGACTAGAGGAAAAAACCCTCCTAGACAGACAATAGTATGGTGATTACCAGAGGGAAGGGGGGAGTGGGGAGGGGTAGGAGAAGGTAAGGAAGGGATAAGTGGTGATGGAAGGAAATTTGACTTGGGCTGGTGAACGCACAATGTAATATACAGATAATGTATTATGGAATTGCATACCTGAAACCTATATAATTTTATTAACCAATGTCACTCCAATAAATTCAATAAAAAATAAAAAAATAAAAATAAACAAATAAAAATATAAAAACCATCCTTAGCTCAAGAGCTATAAAACCAAACAAAACCAAAATAGGCTGCTGCCCCGCCCACCCACCAACCACCGTTTGCTGACCTCTGCACTATACTATATCATTCCCTTTAATTCTAGAAATATTTATTACCAAGATGATAATGCTCAGGCAACCCCATCTCAATCAGATACCTCAATCTCCCATGAAATTCTACAGTAATTCTTTTCAGCAGTGCCATAGTTTAACTTTTTTCTTCTATAAAGGTGGCCTGCATCTAATGTAGCAATTTTATTCTTCCCAAGACACTACTTCTTGTTCCATTTTGCTTAGCTACAGAGTTCACGAAAAAACAGCGCACGAAAGCAGCACAGAATTTGTGTGAGTGTGTATATCTTAGATCATGGCTTCTAAAGTAGGTTTTCTGGCCTGAGAGTATAAAGGAAAAAAGGGTATTTCCCTCTCTTCTTCTTCTTACTCTGAATGTCAAAAAAGAATCTATGTACCGAAACCTCCATGAAAGCACAGCTATTTCCCCTGGGGTCACAGCAAGGGGTACCACTGTGATCCACTACTCTAGCACATGAACTCTGCCCACAGAAGTACTGTTTTCGAGAGACAAAGTTCATACTTGGTTAACACTGACTTCTCTTTTTCTTGACTTGCTTTCTACCAAAAATCAATGCAATGACCTAACATTGCCTATTGCATTTACTCTTCTCTTTTACCTGGCCTTCTCGTTAGTATCCCTCTCCCAACCCCCTCAATCCCAGGACCTTGGCATCTGTTCCCAGATGGAGCTTCCCCAACCCCCGGGCTATTTGTGTCCTCAGTGCTACTCACCTCTAAGCTACACCACAAGGAAAAAGAGACTCACTGGTGAAAAAACAAAAACATAAACAAAAATGAACCAGCAGCAAGCATTTCTCACTCATCTCTCGGGACGCGTGTCTTTGCAGACATTTCCAATCGACCATGAAGTGATTGCTACTAGAAATTCTTCCAAAGCTCAATCCCCCTTCTTGGAATTGCTATTATTTCAAAAAGCAGTTTAATGGTCATAGCCAGCTTTGTTGAGCGGTCTCTGAATACAGAAGGTGATCAAGGGCATTAAACTCCAGGACTCAGGCTACATGCCAGCTCCGTCCACTTAGGTCTGAGTTTTCTGCTGTGGCTATCCTCGCCCACAAGGGGCGCTTTCTCCTCTCCCTCTCCTGCTGTTGCCTTGTGGATGTTGCAAGGTCTGGGGGTGACGGTGGATGCACAGAGCTTCCTCAATGATCAGTCACTACTATCTTTCAGGAAATCCATCTTCTTTTTCCTTCTTTGTTCTGGAATGTTTCTTTGTGCAGGCTCCGTATGTCCAATTCAACTGAGATCTGTCTTAAAGCCTTTGTCACTCAAGTAAAATGCTTTGCAAACTATGAGGTCTGTAAATTTGTAATTTTTCTTTCTCAGAACCCAGAACAGTGCCTGGTGCAAGGCAAAAAATCAGCCAATGTGTTCTGAGTTACACTAAGTAGGTAGTTTATTAATCTCGTCTGGTTGATAGATTGGAAAGGCGCAAGGAAGAGTTGGGAAGGCCAATTTAAAGGCCTAAATTATAGACTGTGAACTCCTTTCGGGCAGGGGATTAATGTTTGTCGACCCACTAAATGATGCCCATGGAACTTAGCTTGGTGTGATGGCTGTGGGAGTGAAGCAGAAAAGACATGTCTCTGGGAAGTACAGCGGAGAAAGAAAGGTCAAGCAGAAGCCGGTCCGAAAGGAAGAAGATCGCAGAAGGCGTCAACGGGAACTCCAGGTTATTGACCTGGAGGCTGGCAACTAAACAGTTCATTAAAGAGAGAACCATCGGGGAGTGAGAAGACAAGGGTTCTGGGCTTGCTTCTATCTCTTCTGTGATGCTGAAGAAGCTAATTCATCTTCTTGACCTCCATGGTCCCATCTGCAAAATAGATCCTACCATACTCTGTGTGGGGCTGTGAGAATTACTATTATTATTGTTCTCTTGCATAATACCAACTCCCTTCGGAGCACACACAACTCAAGGGCTGACAGATATGGAAATTCCTCGCAAACAGGCAAAGGGAGAGGTAAGGGGAGTTTGATGGGAGGGGAGAAGAGCCATTCCCGGGAACTCTGAATTCACAAAGCATGTAACAGGCTTGTCCCAGAGGGACCCGAGGGCTGCTAACAGGCACAAAAGAGCACTGTCTTTTCAGAATCTGCTTGTAATCTTTGCACAAGCTCATATGTCACTTTAAAGGGTTAACAGGAAACTAGATGTCATCTTGTCAGCCCTCCTGATCTCTTCCAGCTGGAAATAATCCCGCGCAGCTCTGGGCAGTCCTGACCCTCCATCCGCTCTCCTGTTGCAGCGCAGCTCCCCCTCGACCTCAGATCCTGGATATTCATGCAAATTGCTTATCTCCTCCCTCGACGGTAAGCAACTCGGAGGCAGGAGCCATGGCTCGGTTACTGCTAAATTACTCAGCTCTGCCAGCCTGTCTCGTAATAGTAGTAATTCATTAGCTGTTTCTTGAGTAGATAGACAGGTGGATGGATAGCCTCATGGAGGAAGAGAGGTAGACAAAGCATCAATCTTCTTTGGTACTGAATTCTAAGGCTCTCAGACAGAGCCTGGCACATGGTAGATGATCAACACGCACCTGCTCGTGGAACATACAGAAAGATGCCCAGCGTCCGGCAATCTTGTTCTCACGGAATCTCTAGGTCCTGGCACAGGGCCTGGCACTTAGCAGGCTCTTAAGAAACAGCTGTTGACTGACTCACTCTGCCTGTGAACCTCAAGACAACAATGACCATGGAAAGGGATGTCAGCAAGGTGGTTTCACTTAATGTATTCCCCTCTGAAAGAGAGGGGCCCTAGGGTATGTATCACGTGCTGCTCCCTGAACCTCCAGTCTGCGGACTAGGGCTGAACGAACTACAGCCATTGGGTCAAATCCAGTCCACTGTCACCTGCTTTGGTAAATAAAATTTGACTGGAATACAGTCGTGCCTATTTGTTCACAAACTGTCTCACACATGAGAGCGGCAATGGAGGCTAAACGCTGCAAAGCAGATCATGTTTATTATCTTGCTCTTTATAGAAACAGTCCCCCAACCCCTGCCACAGAAACTGGTTATTATAACCCAGAGAGTGACACCTCCATGAACTGCTGCTGGCCTACCAGCTAATCGTAAATGGTAGATATCTTTGAGTCTTTATGATGAGAGGAAAGGTCCTAAAGCTCTCCCTTCTCGGGAGCACTGGCGGTTTCCATTTGCACTTCCCCTTTCCCTTCCCACTAGTATTCTCAGTTCTCACCCGCAGTCAGCTATCGAGCTCTGAACGACAATCCTGCCTGTCCCTCCTATGCAAGTTTTTCTTTTAGAAAAAAATAAATTCTTGATTCCAAACCAAGGATAATTCTTGATTCATGGAGAATCCAGACCTATGACATATAAGCTTATAAAATGACATGAAAAAACCTGACCTCTTTGTTTTTTTATTTTCTTTTAAAGATTTCTATTTATTCATTTTTAGAGAGAGGAGGAGAAGAAGGGGAAAGAGAGGGAGAGAAACATGGATGTGTGAGAGAGACATCAATGAGTTGCCTCTTACAGGCCCCTGACCGGGGACCTGGCCTGCAACCCAGGATGTGCCCTGACTGGGAATCGAACCGGTGACCCTCTGGTTTGCAGGCTGGTATTCAATCCACTGAGCCACACCAGCCAGGGCAAAAGCTGACCTCTTAAAAATAATTATTTTAGAGAAAGAAGGCATGTTTCCTCACCTTAAGGAGCTCACGAGCTCATGGGGAGCCAGGCATGATAACCCACAATTACAGTCAGGAGCAGATGGACAATGTAGTTTACAAATCGTAGGATTCAGACCCCTCGCATGCACGGACCCCTTCCACGGTCCTGGTAATAAGTTCGCGTGGTCCATATGTGGTTGTGAAACTTTGCAATAGGAAGATATTTTAGTCTAAGTAAGTTGCATTCGATTTTGTACTCCTAGTTGTCTTTTCTCTTCCTTAAAGAGAACCTTCCTGAGATTGCCCAGGCTTTATGTCCCATGCGTGGACGTCCCCATGATTCTGTGACAACATGGCACCGCTCTAATGGAGGTACACCCAAAGGACAGAAAAGGAGCCCCTAAGGGTAACTGGAAGAATTTGAGGAAGAAGACACTGACCTAAGGATAATCAGGACTTCTCTAGGCAAAGAGTTACACCAGTGGGGGGGAAAATGAGGTGGGAAATGGAGATTTGTTGCAGGCATGTGTGACGTTCAGGGGTGAGAGAATGTGATATGTTTTGGGAAACATAAATAATATCGCATGGCAAAGGCACAAATGACCCAAGAGAAGGGAGGTGTCAAATAAGGAGAGAGGCAGTCAGGGGCCGGGTCTTGAAAGGCTCGGCCGGGGTTTGGTTTTGGCTTACTGGGGACGAGGAGCTTTTGAAGAATACTGAGCACAGAAATGGTGTGATTGTACCTTATCACTGCTAATAACCCTCCAGCAATCCTGGGAACTTTCCGGGACCTTGTCAACAGAAGAGACAGTGGGATGGGGAGAAGATGACACACTGTTGGCCTCATGGCTATGGTGGGTGAAAGGGTCAGGATCACTGGACTCCCGGACTTTTTCCCCAAAGTGTTCAGTTGCCTGGACACCAGGGAGAAAGAGAAGGCAGATGCCTGTTTCCTTTGATGTCCTTCCTCAGATCTTGCCATTTGCAGTCCTTTCCAGGAAAACCTTTACACGCTATACTTTTTCTCAAACCAGGGATCCGTCCTTCTCACAGCTGCCCTGTGGTTCGGCCAGAGCATCTCCGCCTTTGGGCGGTGCCATGCTAACAGGGCCAATAGGACCGTCAGAAATGAAAAGTTATGAGGAACTAAGTAATAACAATGCTGATAAAACATGTACTCAAAAAACAAAATCTCAAAGCAAAAGAAATATTTACCTTTATAAAGTTACGGTTTTAAGCCTAGAAAAGTCTGAAGTGTGATTCTTCAACTCAAACAGGAGACCCTGTTTCCAGTTTTGTCACCTCAAAGCCATTGGGACATGCCCATTTGCCCTTGTCCCTCTCCCCATGAATTCTTCAGAGTGCCCCAATCCCTCCACATTTCCATGAGGTGGGCTCCTATCTCAGCCCTCACTACCCCAGCTTCACATTCCTGCAGTAATGTTCAGCTTACACTTCATCTCATCTCCAGTCCCTGTGGTCTCTCCCACCTTGCTGATTCTTCCCCTTCAGGAAGGCTCTTCATCCTGCCTCTTTTCACCTGGCTCAGATGTGGCTCCTCTAGGAAGCCTTGCCTCTGGTCTCCTGCCTCTGTGTTCCCATCATCTGCCATGCCACCTCTAGTTTCTGAGTTGTGCTAAGGGCTGGCCTGCTCTCAGGGCATTCACATTGGGCATTCCCACTGCCCAGAACACCTGTCCACCTGACTCCCCTTCACCGGCCCATTCTTACCCATCCCATCTTATCTGCAATATCATTTCCTCAGAAAAACTCTTCTTGAACCTCCAGCCTATACTGTGAACCCCTAACCAGGGTCCTCACTCATTACACTCACAGCTTCATAAGAGCAAGAAAGACATCTGTCCTCTGGACTAAGTTATTCTTTGGCCTTGGTCACTCTAGGAGACCGCTATCTGGTGAGTGAGGAGAGTTGCCTTTGTCCTTAAACTCGGGACAATCAAGTCGGAGACAGGTTCATTTTCTAAAGACAGAAACCCACCTCTCCACCAGCTGGCGATACTGAAGCTAGATGTGTATATTGGACTTTTCTCTGAAGGTCAGACCTGGTCCTATTCAAGACAAGTGAGTAACACCAACAAAGAGGGAGTATTTCTAGGTGAAAGTTAAAGTACCGGTTTGTCTAATCGGGAGAAAGTCACCTGTCCCCACCTACCTGTAAACACCAACAAGGACCCAGGGTATCCGCTGAGAACCAGCGTGCCATCCTCATTACAGCCCTGGACACATGCCACTCTCTAATAGACAGAGTTAGGTTACACGGCTGGGGCCGGTCACATGGCACGTGATCACAGTCCTATATTTAGGAGTTTTGTTCCAAACAGAATCAGATTCCAAAGGCCAATGAGGGGTTATTTATTTATGAAAATGAGGAATGGGCACCTTCTGAAACAGCAGCCTATGCGAGCTGGGGCGGGCTGACTCTGCAGCAGAACGATAAGGCTTCTTTGACCCGGGAAAGTCACAGCCTGAGATGCTCGTTTTTGAAGCAGCATTTATTTTCTGCTGGTTTAAAACACGCTCCTCCTAGGAATCGCCTTCTGGCTGCCCTAGAAATGCTGATCTGCTCAGCGCACTCCTCTGGGGATGTGCTCCTCACAGCGGGTGGCGGGGGGGAGCCCAGCCTGCCCTTCCCACCCAGCCTTGCTCTGTTCTAAGAACTGAAAACGGTTCCTGAGGAGAAAGGAATGGAATATACACAGGGCCTACTCCCAGGTCAGTGCGTCTATTTCCGAAGCAGAGCACAGAGGAAACTTAGTAAAAATATTAAGTGAAAGGTTTTTTCCCCCAGCCCCCACTCCAAACCCCTTCCTGCCCAAGTTCACGTTTGCTGAGGCCCCTTTTTGTCAGCCTGACTTCCTGGGCTGTTTTCAGAAAAAGAGACAGGGGAACTTAATAAAAGTTTCCGTGTTGGCTTTGTAAGCAAGGCCAGGTAAGAAGGGGCCCATTCGCGGGAGCCCACAGTAAACCAGAAGAGCAGGAGACAGAAGAAATGAAACCCTAGAACGTTTCGGTCCGGTCCTCATGATCCTGGTATCTGCCCATTTGATCAGAACGTGACTCCTGATTGATTTTGAGGAAAGTTCCAATATCTCAAGCTATTTGCATCCTTCCCTTTTCTCACAGAGTTCACTCAACTGTCTGGTCAGTCACAGGGCTTTTGATTTACACTGACTCCTAGTTCCTCTTTCGCCGGTGGAGACTCCCGTGAGCTCTCGAAGAGAGATCTGTCTCTGACGGGTGAGTCACTGGAATCCACCCATTAGCCCTGCTCCATGTTCGAGCCTCAGGGTGGGGGGCATTTGAAGAAAAAGGCATGGCCCACCCTTCGTCTTAACAACATGTGCATCTATTTCCAAAAGAGCACAGGGCAAGGCAGGTGTGGGTCCGAGATCTGAGGCACGTGACCTCACCTTTCTAGGACTCAGTTTTCCTGCCTGTAAAGGGGGAGGGGCACTTGCCACTCGGTGTTTTACAGGGATGACACGGGGATCGAGGGAGATGATGGGGGTCGAGGTACTTTGGAAACCCTTCCTCCCTTGTCCCACAAGCCCCTAGGATTACATGACGAGTGAGTGGTGTGAAACTGGCCTCAGCTCCAGCTTTGCTCTCACTGGAGAGAAGCAGAATGCGCTGAAAAATGCAGATCCCTCTGCATCACCTGCCCAGACTGGAGAGGGGTGGCGACGGGGTTTCTTCTTTTTAACCTGCCCAGATGCTGCTACTGTGCAGACAGGTTCAGGAACTGCTAATAAATAACAGAGTTGTACATGCTGAGAGAAAGGACAGCTTGTGGATTAGGATGGGTAGAAAGGAAAAGCCTTAAAGGGAAACATGTAAATTTGAGCGGCGGGATGGACCCATTCCAAAGGGAAATGGAGAGAAGAGAAGCAAGGGAGGGGGGAGCTGGTCTGTCACCTGAGCATGACCCCCACCCCCAGAAGCCTGAGGGCTCCAAGGGTCCCTCTTTTCTGATGGCATAATACCTTGCACTTCTTTATGTCACTGTGTTGCCACACTGTTTTCTAAATGTCTGGGTGTCTTCTCCCTCACTGGGACCATGAGTTCTCTGAGTGCACAAATTGTTCCTACTGTCTCTGAAAACACAGTATTTAGCAAGGTAATTGGAACAGAGGAAGCACTTAATACATGAGAGTTGACAACATGACAGGAATTCGGCCTCTGGCAAGGACGTACTTTAGTTTTGACTCTGCCACTGATTTACTGGGATTGCCGACTGCTGTTTTGAGTTTCAAGGTCCTCCTGATGTGAAGTTTGATGGTTCTAGGAATTCAAGTATTTAAATAGCATTATGTCCAAAAAGAGGCTGAGGTACCGTGAGGTACCAGCTCAAATAATTAGAAGATTTTAATTCGGGTCAGTGTTTCTCAAACTTTAATGCACATGCTGTTACCTGGGGACCCTGTTCAAATCATTTACCTAAATCACTAGGACAGGGGAGGGAGGGGTCTGAGATGCTGCATTTCTATAAAGATCCCCAGCGACGTCAGGAAGGCCCGCCGGCGGACCACACTTGCACAGCCAATACTCCCAGGTGAGGCCCATGCTGCGGGACCCCGAACCACACATGGAGCAGCAGGACATTAGGCTACGCCTGTGAAATGTCAGAATGACCTGCTGAACCATTTTCACCCCAGCCCTGAAATAATGGATTAAAAAAAATTGGCAGGGGTATTGTGTTGGCTAGAAAATAGGATTTAGGTCAAGCAAACATGGGTTCTGATCCTGTCTCCATTGCTTCCTAACCATGTGATTTTAGGCAAGTGACTTCCAAACTCTTTGCCTCAGGGTCCTAATCTGTAAATTGGGATAGTACAATCCATCTCTAGAAGGAAGACTCACGGGACATGAGAACTCGCCACGATGATGTAAGTAAGGCAATTAGGGTGCAGGAGGGGCTTCACACATGCTAGTTCTCTTCATACTGATTCAGCAATACAGGAAGTAAGTGAAGTTTCAGGAATTACAGATTTCTTCTTCTCTTCACATGGAGAAAGGAAAGTTAGGCTTTATAGGCAACACGGTACTTTTCACTTCCTTTCTCTTAGGGGGCATGAAACCCCCAGGTGTCCTGAGCCCAGAAGCCGTGGGAGGAAAGGAGAGCAGAAACGAAAAGCTCTCAGACTGAGCTGACGCACGCTCCTCAGGGGAAAGGCGGCCAAGCCATGAGGCTTTGAAGGGAAAAAGTTGAGGCCAGCTTGGGGGAAGCATGAAGTGAAAGAGAAAGTAAAGAGAGAGCAAAGAGAAAGACACAGTGCCCTGCGCCCCCCGCCGGCCACCACCCCGCCCTTAGCACCTTACAATGAAAACCTTCTCCCTCCAACTGTCTGCTCTGAATCCTGAACCCTGAACCCTGAGTCCTGCTGGAACCATTTTATTTACGAGTATATAATTAGGATGAAGGGATCAGGACAACTTCATATTCTGGCCTCTTCGGAGGTCAGATGTGAACACAGGTGTTACTACCTGGATTGACTTTTACCAGTCCCCTGTAGGAACCTCTATAATCATTTCCCAGGCACCTATGTAACAAGCTCCAAAGGTATCAGGGTGGGGGGATTGGTTTTTAGTGACTTTCCATCAGACTACAAGTGATCAGTATTATTTCCACTACATGCCGACCCAGTTTTAAGGGGACAGGACAGGGATTACGCACTTGGATGCAGAGAGTGACATGTGCAGCCAGTGAGGGAAGGAATAGCTGGTGTCATCTTTGGAGACTACCACAATGTCTTCTTGCCAATTTGCTAGAGAGCAGGAATCCGAAACAGAGCGCCCTGCCACTGAAGACCGTCAGTCTTCGTACCAGTCAGAACAGCTTAAAATTCCGCTTGGACCAGATGAGCATCTGAGGCAACTGATGGCTGTCTTACAGGGGTTAGAGAATTTGCGGGGTTCCTCCTTCTCAAATATCGCTGGACAAGTGGGTAACTGACCAACTCTAACTGAGGAAACCCAGGTAAATACTCCATATTCACCCTGTGCTCCCCTAAAGCCCAAGGGAGCTTGTGGGAGGGCAGCACGATTAAATGGAAAGAATTTGGCTTTGAGCCTAAAA
The DNA here is from genome assembly GCA_004026545.1 of Mormoops blainvillei. Taxonomy (NCBI): domain Eukaryota; kingdom Metazoa; phylum Chordata; class Mammalia; order Chiroptera; family Mormoopidae; genus Mormoops; species Mormoops blainvillei. The sequence continues at coordinate 44,884 of PVJD01001791.1, read as the reverse complement.
GAAAAGGTTTAGACGCCCAGGGCTGCCTGGTGAGAACTCGGTGGGTTGCTTTTCTGAACCTCAGTTTTGACTTCAGAGAAACACACAGGGTATCATCTTTTTGTGAAAACTCAAGGCGATGATATAAGCAAGTGCTGACTGAACGGTTTAACAAGCGTTGCGCCGACTGTACTAAGCAACATTTCTCTTTCTTCAAAGGCCTAACTTTGTAGAGGTGTTTAAAGTCATGGAAAAGAAAACACTTTGTCAAATACTTACGGGAAAAGGAGAGGAGAGAGGTGTCAAGAAGCTAAGTATATATTTAATGAGCAAGGGCATATCATTTAAAATGTAGAGGTTCATCTGCTGGGTGAGTCACCCCAAAGAATTTCCCTGCTATTGATAAGCCTTGAGTGTGGCATTAGTTCATTTCCTACAACAGCGATTCCTCCTCCTCTGGAAAAGTCATAGCTGCTGGGAAGTACATGGAGGGGCTCTTGAGAAGGCTTCAGTGCTCTAAGCCAGGTGGGCTGCAGAGGCAGCATCTAAAGAAACCAGTGGAGAGAAGAAAGGTAGAATGGATTGCAAAACATCGACAAGAGACAGAATTTCACACCCACAGCATCTCTTGTGGTAAAGGGGAAGTCCCCGAATCCATAGCTACCCAGATATACTGGTGTGCCCTTGATGGACTGGAACAAGGCCATGGAGAACAATGGCTGCCTTATTTCACAACGTACCCTCTGATCCAGCTTAGGACACCAGTTTCCAAGTTTCCATCCAGGATGATGCTATTATACTCGTCTTTCAAACCCATAGCTCAGTAGTTAACAAGAAAAAAAGAATCCCAATGGCTTGGTCTCTAAGGGCTCCAAAGTAGAAATCAGGAGGCCTTTTTCCATTTCCAAGGTTTTACTCTTGGGGCTAAGTGATAGGTCATTTACAGGGCAGGAAGGAAGAGAACTAAAACTGGGTAATGTGTACTGTGTGGTGGCTGCTATGCTGAGCACTTCGCAATGTTTTTCTCATTGTATATTTTTATAACAACTCTGCAATGTAGGCATTATTTTTCCTATTTTATGGATGAGTAAATTGAGGCGTAGACAGTGGGTCAAGGGCGTAAAGATGAACTCAAAGTCCAAAGCTTTCAATCGGAGCCTTATTAGGTAGCAGTAGGATCAGCAATCCAGAAAGAAGACAACAGTATGGTAATATCCAGAGGGGAAGGGGAGTGGGAGGACATGGGAGAGGGCAAAGGGGGGATAAATGGGAACGGAAGGAGACTTTACTTTGGGCGATGGTTCCCAGTGCAGTAGGTAGATGATGTTTCTTTGAATGGTACACTTGAAGCCTGCATGGTTTTGTTAACCAATGTCACTCCAATAATTTCAATAAAAATGTAAAGTAAAGTAAAATAAAATAAAATAAAGCCCCTCCAAAAGCTAGTTCTTTAGAAAGACCGAAGAATGGCATGAACTGTGGCGAGTCTGCTGGAGGGAAAAAGGAGGTTCCAGGGCACAGGGTGGAAAAGCCCATGACTGACAACCTGTGTGCGGAGCCCTGTCTAATCCCAAGTATCAGGAAGACCTGGGCATTAATAAACTGACTCAACGGCGATAAATAAAGGGTTTCCAACATTTCCAAGATACATGGACGATAAGAAATTGAAATGATCTGCTTTCTCATCCCACTGCCTTGTATGTTCACAAAGCAATTAATAAGTAGTTAATATTGAGGATTCTTGTCTGAGCTATGGCTCATTCCCAATGATTTTTCCCACTGTCATTCCTGCAATTTTTCCATCAATCTCAGAGAAAGATAAAGGAAACTGAAACTGAGAAGCAAAAAGACCAGTCCAAGAGGAGAAGCCAGAGTTGGATTTTAGGGGCTTTACTGAACTTGGTTTATATATTGGACACAGTTCCACATAGGCTATACAGGAGGTAGATTTTATTACCCCTATTTTGCCAATGACAACACTAAGGCTCAGAGACATTCAGCAACCTGCCCAAAACCACGTAGCCAGTAAGAAGCAGGATTTGAGCCCAGGCCATCTGACTCTGGAGCTCATGCTCACAAACACTGCATCGAACCATTTCCTTCAGGGGTGTCCAGCCCCTGGCCCGCGGGCCGCATACAGCCCAGGATGGCTACAAATGCAGCCCAACACAAAATCGTAAATTTACTTAGAACGTTATGAGATTTTTGTTTGTTTGTTTTCATTAGTGTCTGTATATTAATGTGTGGCCCAAGACAACTCTTCTCCCAGTGTGGCCCAGAGGCACCAAGAGGTTGGACACCCCTGGACCTACTTCCTGCTGACTGACTGTGGCTCTCAACTCTCTCGCTGCTTTCTTCCCCATGTCCCTGCCTTGGGTGATGGGCCCTCAGGTTCCTCCTGGCTCTGGGTCTGTGATGGGGCTGTGAACCACTAGTTAGGTTAGGAGGGGTGCACTCGCACTCCCCTTCCTCCGCTGCACTGTCCTTTCCTTCAGCTGGTATTCCCCTCGTTGTATAAACGGAATGTTAGACAAATGTTTCCACCATGAGTTTCCCTTCAAAGGATGAATGAAAGAATGAGGCGTTTTGTTTTCCTTTGTTCCCTGGTAGCACCTATGTTAAGAATTTGTGCTTAAAGCATGACTCACAATTTCTTGGAGTGAAGCACAAGGAAGTGAAGAGATCTTATAGTTCTGTGAGACATAGGCTTGATCTTGTATGGGAAAGAATCGATGGGAACCACTGCAGTGAGGCTTCATTCAAAAACCAGCAACCCTGTCTCTCCTACCCCTTCCCCAACAGCTCCCAACATGACTGCTGTGTTCAAGTAGCCCCATGTGTTTTCTTGTACGATTGTCAAATATTTCAGGCAAGTGATATCTAGTTCCTTTTTTATGTGGGTGTGTGCTGAATTGTTTGGGTTTATAATGACTAACTGAATCATTGGTTTGTTGTTCGATAGGCAGTTGGGATTTGGGAATAGTTCGTTACAGAACAAAAGCAGGAGGGAGGTAGTTTAAATACAGTGCAGGGTAAATAAGCTTGAAAAGTATCTCATTTTCATGGACTCAAGTACAATAAGCTTCCCACTAAACCCAGTGCATTTTAATTCCTCCAGCCTGTGTATGTTCTGGGCAGGACATATCCTGTTAGGAGAGAGTGATCTAATTCTCAGTGCACAGAAAGACATTCTCAGAATCTGCTTTCTAGAAAGTGACTATGTGGGCAACCTCCACTTCCCCACCCCCTCCAGCCCCCCAGTAATTTGACTGCCTGGAATGTTCTCATTGTAATTCATTGGCTCAGGGGAGTTGTGTGAATGTCAGTGAGTCAGCGTGCTGGTTACTGGGGATCCACAAGCAGGCTGCCTGGGTGCACAGGATGTTTTCTTTGGAAAGAACCCTCTTCCTTGAATTTCTTTTCTTTGCATGAGACAATGAGGAGTGGGAAGTCACTTTGGGTGCGACTGTTTATCTCTCTTCTTTTATATTCGTTGCTCAACTCCTTCAAAAACATAAGTCCTGGGGCAAAGAGGTATTTGGGCAATCGGCTACAAGGACTCTCCAGGGGCCATCTTTTCTATTGGTTGGCAAAATTTCTTCCCATAGCCTTTGCTTGTCTATTGATCTTAAAGCCTGTCAGAGAACGTCTACTGTTTCCTCTGGCGAAGTGTGGCAGAGACTGAAAGTCAGGGTTGTCGCCAAGCTTTCCCTTCCTTATAAAAATGGTGTCTCTCCTGGATAACTGAACACTTCTCCCTCTGTTCCAGGCTCACTAGTACCATCACCTGCACTGCCACAACCACCACTACCTCATCCCCACCATCAGTTACACTGTCACCAAAAGCCGCCATCACAGCTGCACCAGCACCACATCCAACGCCACCACTAATGATGGCTCCATCATCGCCCCCTTCTTTTAGTTCAGTAGTTGCTTACGGAGCACTTACTGACTTAAGTTCATACTAAGCACAGACTGGAACACTTCTAGGCCCTGGAAATATCAAGAAGAATATGTCATGATGCCTGTCCTGGAGGGCAACAGTCTATTAGAGGAAATTAGACAAGTATATAAGCGACAGTAATTTAAGATATGGGGAAATACATGTTGTAGGAGAGATATAACTAAGATGCTGAGTTTGCTTAAAGAGTAGGGTACAGATATTTAGTAGTTCAGAAGGATCAGCTGACATGTTACTTTTTTTCTGAGAAGCTGGAAACTAAGAATAGTTTCAGCTCCAAATAATACAATAGCCAAGCAAGAATAATTAAGACATGATTACCGCACATGGCAAGGTGTGTAGTTCTGGCTCAGTGGCTCAAGAACATCAGGGCTCTGGGCCACCCCTGATGTAATTCACCTTCCTTTTTGTTAACGGCTGCAAAATTGTGATCTCCTACGGCAACTGAATTCAAAGTTAGCAAATAAGGGGAGGCCAGAGTGGGGTGAGGGCGCCCCCCCACCCTTGCGCTTATTTACTTTAACGAGGTAGGAAAAATATTTCCTGTGAGACTCTAGCAAAGGCCCTGGAATGTCTTTTTGGTGAGAATTAAGTGAATGGCTAACCCTAGTTGCATGGGAGGCCTGGACCGATGATCTACCATTTGTAGTCTCTCTAGTTAAGGCAGAAAGGGAAAAGGAAGGAATGGATTGACATTGCTAGCTGTTAGGAAGCCAAACCATATAAATCTATAGCTCTGCTCAAGGAAGCCTTCTGTGATCCTCTAGAAGGTTCCAATGCTCTTCTTGTAACCCCATGCCATTGGCTGAAAATTTTTTGATATCTCACACCCAAATGATGACCAAAATGATGATAAAATTTGCTCAATTATTTGTTTAATTTCTGTCTATCTGTTAGATTTTAAGGTCTAGGAGAACAAGGTCAATGTCTATCTTGTTCATCATGGTAGCTTCGGCATCTAGCACAGGGTTTGACATACACTGGAGTCAACATTTGTTAAATAAATACATATAAGAATAAATGAATGAATATGGTTTTGATATCTGTTGAGGATCAATTGAATAGAAGATTTCAACCATGGTAAATATTGAGGTGCATATGTATTTGTGTAGGTATACATGTATGTATGTATCAAATTCTGGTATCTTATTTCTATAATAGTATTTAAAGCATGCTTACAGTCTTTTTGTTTTGTTCTCAGTTTTTGTACTCAAAATCACTTTTGTGCTCCCCATGTTTTACTTCTATAATGTTGCACTTAAAATGGTGGGGAGTGAAAAAGCTGAAGTGGTTCAAGGTTAATTTTCTAAATAAAGGTTTGAAAAACTGGAAGTGATTATACAACGTGATCTGTAAGCAAGAATTTCCACTTTGATGACCTCTCTCCTCCATTTAAAAAGCCAATGGCAGAGGAAGCCAGTTCACTTCAGCCATTTACGTTCATCCATCCTTTCAACATACATGCTGGGTACCTGCTACGTGCCGTGAACTGTGCTAGGCACGAGGGCTGCAGGATGAAAAGTTCGACAGTCTCTGCACTTGAGGGACTCACTGTCGACTGCCACAATCACTCTGTGAGATGAACTGGCATGTGACTGAACACTCACTTTATTGGCAAGGGAATGGAAACACAGAGTTTAATGACTTCACCTGACATCACCCAAGTGGTTAGTGGCAGGGCCAAAGCATTTCATCTTGCTTCCTTAATCATAAAAAGCAGTATGTATGGGCTATTATTTTTTCAAACTCCCTTTCTCAGTGGGGCAACAATTAGAGTTTATCTATTGCTAATGCTTACCATTTGGGGATTCTTTAATTACAGTATTTTAAATTAGTGTTATTTTAATTTTCCTTATCTCCTGAGACATTCTGAAGGATGAACAGCAAGTGAAATACGGCACACAAAAGCACTCTGTAACCTATAAACTATGATACAGATGTGAGTTATGTATTGTTTTATAGTTGAGGGTATTACTTCATGCATTAGCACTGCTTCCTTCTTAGGGATCTCTTCGGAGAAATTCAGAGTCCAACAGACTTGTGGATGGGTGCTTTAAAGACATTTTATGTTTCCTTTAAAAATGAAACTTCTGGAACCGACCCACCATAGTGCTTAATATATTTGTTGAATGAATAAGTAAGATGGAATATACAAGAGACACAAATATCCTGTGCGGGTTTCACTTAAGTGTGGCTTCTCACTGTGGAAGAGGGCCCTTTGGGGGCACATTGTCACCCTAAGGAAAGAAGTGTAAGCGAACATCTCTACTTTTTTAGGTCTCCCATTGGATTATAAAAGCTGAAGAAGAAGGACTCCATCCCATCTCGTGTGCGTGTCCCATGGTGCTAAGACTAGGGCAGGCCAAGGGAAGTACTCGATGGGCGGAGAGTAAGCAAAAAAAAATCAGTATAAATGATATTTTAATGCACAACTATAAAAAATCAAAATTAGTACAAATTCCACGGTGAAAATAATGTCAAAATTTTAAATAAAGTTGGATCAGTAATCTAAAATTAATCAAAAATTACCTGGAGAATCCAAGATGGCGGCAGAGTAGAAAGAAGCTACACTAACCTTAAGATAGTGTAGCTTTGCTTGGTCAAGGGAAATTGCCCTGCATCGTAATTCCCCCCCATTAAAAGTGAGATAAGCAAAGAAACAGATTTTGAAATGTTATTGATGAGTTTGCTTCTGATACATCCAGGCAAGTAAAAGAATAACAAGTTCAGTTTGGGATATAAATAAAATATTTTAATTAAATGTTGCAAGTTTTCATACTCTTCCATTTTGATTTTTCAATCATTTTAGTGTTCTGGAAAAAATTAGCCATTAAAAACTTATATTAAAATTCCTTTTGCCTCAGGCTTCAACGTGGTTTGGCCCGGCTCTGATCTGCCTGCTCCTGGCTCGGGTCCTAGTACACAGAAGGTGTTCAGTACATGTTTGTGGAAGGAACTGTGAGCTCTATGAGGTTAGAGCACTAGTGTACCTGTCTTTTGAACCCCTTCTTTTCAGGGCCTAGCACAGTGACTAGTACCAAAAGGGGTTCAAAAAATAGTAGTTGAATGGTGAATAAAAAATTTGAATTGATCCCAACTTGATTCAAAATTCAATTCATGTCATGCTACTGAATTCAGTATATTGAGATTCAGGCTAGATTTCAGAAGTCAGATCTGAAGTCCTAGTCTGTGACCTACCTCCTTTGTTGTGGGCCCTTATGATCCCTCCTCTGCATTGGACACACAACAAGGGCACTATGCAGTCCCAAAGAGACCAACGAGAAGACTTAGCAAGTAGAGAATTGTACTCATAAATCTGTGTGTCTGCTGCTCGCATACCTACTAAATCGATGGCTTTCAAACATTTCTGACCATGATCTCTAACATATATTTGATATATCATGATCCAGTGTATATATATACATGCTTTTATATTTGATTAAAAGTTTCATTAAATACTTAGTTGAATTATATAAGGTGCATTATTTCAATTTTATTCTATGCATTTAAATTTTATTCTTTTAAAAATGCATTTGTGATGACCTCAAAGTGGTTTTGTGAACGACTGAAAAACACTGTACTAGACTCTAAGATTTTGGGAGGCAGGTATTTCCTGTCTCTCTGCCATTGCACCTAATATGTCCCCTGGTACAGGGGAGGTATCTAAAAAGCCATACTGGCTGTAGGCTTTGACACCAAGTGCATATGTGTTAGAGCTAGACAACTGGGTTTGAATCCCAGCTTTGTCACTCACAAATCTATGATCATGGAGAAGTGATTTCTCTGCTATGAGCCTTATTCTTTTCATTTGTAATAAGAACGATGACAACAACTACAATAATAGCTAACATTTGTTGAAGACTTACAATGCGCCAGGCTGTATGTAGTGGGATAATGACTGCAATGTGACACAGGTGTTGTAGGGACCAAATGGGATCAATGTGTAAAGCACCTGCCACATACAAGAAATGTAATCATCACAGGGTCTGTTTTCTTCTTTGTGGATTCGCTGAGCCAGGGCTCCTTACAGGGAGTTGGAAGTGTGTTGCTTGCTCCTTTGGGTGTTTGGCACACTTGGAACTGGGCAGAGTCCAGCACGTTGAAGAGCTCTGTGAGAGCACACTGCCTGCCTCATTCTCAAAGACCCATCTTCCAGTCTTCCTCCTGGCCCATTTGCAACCCTTTGGTCTCCTTAGTGACACTTGGGTCCAGCTGGCCCTCGTCCACATTCCAGCCTTTCTGGGAAGGACAGTGGCAGCATTGTTGAGGTCTGGGGCCCACAAGAAACAGAGCTCATGTCCTTAGGCTACCTGTGGCATTTCCCTCCCAGGACGTTTTGATGTTCTCCTCGTTGGTCTCACTGATATGTGGGATCAGAGCGGAGAAGGGGCTGGGCAACGTGCCACTATAGGTGCGAAACACTGGGGATGGGTAAATTGTGGGGATCAGTCTGTTCTGACCCGGTTTTTCTGTGAAGAGATGTGTGTGCTTTCTCGAAATGAGGTTTTCAACTTTCCCAGCATCACTGGCCCGTGTCACTCGTATTGACGTAAGAAGGTCTCAATCTTGGCATCTGAGAAGTCATTTCTTGATCAGAAAAGAACTTGACTCTAGCCTCAATTTAACAGCAGTTCTTCCTAGATGTGTCCGCCACCCTATAATTAGACATAACTCTCATTTGTTGAAAATATACTATGTTCCATTTGCTTGATATAGGCTTTCAAATCTTTGTAAGAATGCCTTAAACAGTGAGTTATCATGCCCAGTGTGCAGAATTAAAAATTGATATTAAGAGAAGTAATTTCCTTCATATCATCCAGCTCATGATGGTGGAGTTTCAATCAGAGCTGAACTCTCTGATTCTGAAGCCAAGTTTTCTGTGCTTTCCCCATGACCTGTTCAAAAACCATGTTCTCATTAATGATCCTAATTCCCATTACATTTATTGAACATGTACCATGTGCCTGGCTTTGCTGTAAGCACTTCACATGTATTGCTGACAACACTCCTCACAACAGCTCTTGAGGAGGGCATCCATGATCCCATTTTCTGGAGGAAGACTCCGAAGACCAACTGCACTTAAGATTATGCAGTGCTACATGGTGGATCTGGGATTTGAATCCAGGCGATCTGTGGCCTCTAACTGATGCTGCTTCGTATCTATCTTTCTTTTGGACCTCAGATGACCTACGAAGTAGAGCAAATATCATCACCACTTTACAAGTGAGGGCACTGACGGAATTTGTCCGCCCAGCAGTATAGAGCTGTTAAGTGGAAGGAGGACTCGATTCTGGGTCTTCTGGCTGTTCGTTGAGCGCTTGCTCTGCTAGTGAGGATGTCACTGTCCACGTCATCAAGGTGAGACAGGCACGGTGCTCCTTACCTGCCCTGTGCTTGGCCCCTGACTGTGCTGAGCAGGTGCATGGTAGCATCCGTGAACTTCAGGACTTGGGTGGGTCGTAAAGCTTGGGCTCAGATGGAAGATTCCTTTCCTGCTGGTACACTTTCCTGTTCCCTCACCTGCCTGTTACAACTTGGCTCTAGCATGTGCCTGGTCCTTCCTCTTGCCTCCCTGCTGTCCATCAATGCTCCTTGAAAACATCCTGCATTTAGGGCATCTCTTTAGTGTCACAATGACCTGGATTCTGGCTTTTCTGGCTCATTGGAAACTTGTCTCTGATGCTCGCTGGCCAGAGTCTAGCAGGGTGAACCTAGAGGAAACCTCGACCAGCACATTTTAAAACTCCCACCCTGTGCTGCCTGCACACGATGCATGAAGCTCATAAGTGAATGCTTGGCTGTATCGCCTCTTCTGAAGTTCTCTACTCTGTTTATAAACAATGATGTTTTCCCAACCAAATTGTCCTTGAGAGAAGGTATGATTTATCTACTTATTACGGCTCCTCCAGAGGTAATAGCATAAGGCTTGCTTCATTATACGTAGCAACAGAGGTAAGGCCAGTGTCAGGAGGTAAATAACCTCCACTACATGTCCTCTGTGAGCTGGGCATTTCCATATTGACCCTCTCATTTCATGCCAACATCTCCGTGAGACAGGAATGATTATGATTATCCTCATGGTTAGAAAGGAGAAAAGTAAATCCTAGGTGGACAAACTCAGTCAGAAATGCCTTCATCATGACACTACTGTTTCTATGGGTTCAACATGCATGTCTGCATGTATTTAAACACACATGGGCATGTTTCACAGAAACACTTTTTTCTTAAGTTTTTACCGATATGATTTTTTTATCCCATAGTCTACATAAAGTTCAATTTTTGTGTGTGTTTATATTGTACATCCCTGGTCACAGAATGAACATATTTCCCATAAAGGCAACAGTCCAAATTTCAGATAATCTCATTCTTTTCAAATGCATTTACAAAAAATGATGAATTTGTATTGCACTATAAAACATTAATTAAAAAAATTATAAATTAAGAAACTCCCCTGTTGAACTGTTTATTGTTTTGGACTTGGAAAACAAGGTCCACATATCTACATGCATATATATAAAATGCTATGATTCTATCAAGTTCACATGTAATCAACCAATATTTGCCAAACCTGCCTGTTTCAACTGCCATCACCTGGCATTCATTGAGTGTATTAACTGTGGAGAAGTGACAAGACTTCTTGTAAAATGTGTTTCATGTTTCCAAAGTAGGTAGAGAGTTGCTCCCTTTAGCTTCGTATATGGGTCACCCATCACTTGTTCCTCTAACTTGTTTCTGATACAAAAGAGAAAGCCAGGCCCCACGCACGCTCTCCACGTCCCACACTCTGCATCTCATGGGTGTGCAGTTCACTCACCCTGCGACCTCCCTCCACAGATACTTTCCCCGGCTTGGTCTCAGGTAACCTCGTTGCGGACTCAGGTTTCTGGATACAAACATATATTGAAAATGAACCTCCTGTTCCAAGACCTCTGTGACTTATATTCAAACCAAAAAGTAAATAATAGGTATTTAGAATCAAAGTGTCTTAAACTAAAAATTGAAATCTCATTGATTTTCTATTTCTAGTCATTAAAATCGAAAGGCACACCCCCACTGTATCAGCCAGAATCTACCTACAAATGCAAATACTTTCTGAGCATCTATTAAGGCACCAGGCACTGTATTTTAAGTGGTACAGTTAAAATTTACCCCTAATTCAAGGAATGTGTGCCTTCTGTATGCACTGTATCATGCTACATGCTGTGGGGTATTAGAGAAGAGTAGGAAAAATACCCCTTAATCTCAGGGAAATGTTCAATTAGTTACTTGGGGGAGGAAAGATTTAATACAGACTAAGAAGTGATCATGATCATCACCAGTTAAAATCGGTCCTGGAACATTCTTTGGAAAGGGAGTCTTAAATTGTATCTGCATGGACAGAATTTTGGGCAGGAGGCAAAAGACCAGATGAGTGTTGGCCGTGTGAAAGAGAATGACCAATGGAAACCACAGGCCTTTGGGAAGTGTTGAGAGGTGGGCTTACATAGAATTTGTGATACCAGGATCTCTTTAGAACAGGATGAGGAAACTAAAATAGTACAGGCTTTGGAAACAAACCAGTTTAAATCCTGGCTCTGCTTCTGAAGTCATGGAATGACTTCAATACCTAATAACTGAACATCAGGAAATATTTGACTTCTTTAAGCCTCAAATGCCTAATCTGTAAAATGGAGATAATATTATCTACACCGTGGAATTACTCTAAAAGATTAAGTGACACAATCTGTTACAAATTGGTATGTCAATTTGGCTGTTCACAACTGCGAGATAACTTTGGTAAGGAATGGCCTAGGACAATTATAGGTAGGTGGGGGGCTGTGAATCTGTTCCCCAACAGTCTTACTTCTGAAATGAGTGTTTTGATGAAGGCAAGGCTCAGGCAGAACTCTGCCACTTGAATAAATAGTCATTTTCAATTAGGCCCCAAGCAACCTGTTCTTGGATAGGTCCCTTAAAATATGAATGAGTTTCACTACGGTGTGGTTTCCAATCTCTGTTTCCACTAGTAGAATGTCAATGTCAGGCACATAATAAGTGCTCAATACGTATTAGGTAAAATGAATAAGAAAATTAGTAAATGAATGACTTTATCAGCCTTGGGGTACAGAATAAAGTTAACATAATACATTTATATGTATATATATACTGATATATACTAAACTACAGATAGTATAGCATATAAAGCACCTGGTACATTTGTGTACTTGTCTTCTCAGTCCTACTCATGCAAAATCATTGAGCATCTCATTCTTCTCTACAACTTCTAATAGAGCTTGAACAAATTAGGTGCCAGTTACAGCACATTAGGTTAAATAGACAATTTATGCATTCACTTCCCTCACTGGTAAACTGGGAATAATTCCCATTCTGTCTACTATGTCAGGCTGTTGTGACATTCAAAATACAACAAATATGACAAAAATATATAAATTGCTGTAATATAAGGCTATATTTTCTAAATATGAGCCACGAAATGTCTACATCAGAATCCTTAACATTGTTTTGAAAATGCTGAGTCCTTGGGCCCATGTCCAGGAAGGCTAATTCATTGCATGCCAAATGTACCTGGAAATGTGCATTTTAGTGAAACCCCAGGGGATTATTTTTTCCCTTTTTTAGTTTTTTTAACTATATATATATATATATATATATATATATATATTTTTTTTTTTTTAACCCCTAGGTGTTTTCTAAGCACACTACTTTTGAGCACTGCCCTAAGAGAAGAGTAAAGAGATGACAGTGATGGAGGGGATGGTGATGATGACAAGTAGAACCCAAGTAACAGTGGGACCAGGGGCCCCACGAAGGAAGGGAAGGGCATTGCCTTTTTGCTCACTGTTGGAACCCTGGCGCCTGGGGTAGCGACTGTCCTGTAACCGGTGCTCTGTGAATGGCTGTTGAATGAATGATGCTGATGGTGGAGACACTGTCTTTTGAACTCTCTGTGACACCAAACGCAGCAAAGAAAATACCTGTTCCTTGAGACAAAAGACGCAGGACCTGCTTGCGAAGTTCTCTGTGTGTCTTGCCGAAAGGAAGAGAAATTCCTTCTCGCACTTTCTTCCCCTCCCATTTAAACAATGTCCACAGTCTGGGAGAAGGTGTATAAACAGATAGACCGTGTTTGCACACCCTACTCTGGGTTGATAATGCGCACATTTCCTGCCTTATGAAAACTGTCAGACTCCCTGTCGTCCAAGTTCTCTTTGTCTTCAGAATACAATTCATTAACCCTCCCCTGAGCTGAGGAGAGTGCCTGGGGCCTCTCCCTGTGTTATCCTTTGGCTATCTCCTTCTCATCTTTTCCTGCAGAAAAGGCAGAGGAGTTCCTTGAAAAACGTGCATAAAGCTAATTGCTTGAAGAGAGAGCCGACTGCCTAAAGGTAGGCTTGGTTTTCTTTTTCATTACCTCATAAAGGAAGCAAATGAACCAAGAAACTGTTACAGTTTACAAAAAGAAAGGAAAAAGAAAAAGAAGGGAAACAGCTATGAATGTGTTATTACAAAGATATTTCAGCCTCCCCCTCCAGGCACCCATGCATAGACATATAAGTTGCTGTCTGTCAACTTCCGGTCTGTAGCAGCTGGAAGGGTCCTTGGGCTTGGCTCTAGGTAAAGGTTCTAACTCATCACCCAAATGAGACACCTGTGAAGCCACCTGCTCTTTTGCGTTAAGTCGTCCTCCACAGACAGCACTGGACTAGAGGGCAGAGAGGCGACTGGGAACAAAGGGGATATTTTCTGGGCCCTGGAGGTAGAATGGACCACTTGATCGCTATTACCACCTGCCAACCTCATTGCTTTCCTGTTAGTTCAGATGTCAGCTGCTTCCTACATCTCTCTCTAAACAAACTGGGAAGTCAATACACTTCAAATGGGAGAAGTGTAGAGAACAACGCTGAATTTGAAGCCCTTATTGTCTGTGTGTCCACAGCTCACCAGGCCTTCCTCTATGGGTTGTCAGCCCTGGCCTTGTCCCTTACAGAACTGGGTAAGCTTGGCTCTGCTCTCGATCTCATGATCTATGGAAATTCAAAGTCCTTCCTTGAGGAAGGGCCTTACTCTTTTATGGTCACCCGCCACCTGAAACTTCTTTTTGTTTTGTCTTAAGTCAAAGCGGTTCCAGGAAGTGGCATTTATGCATTTCCATAAAAATACACTCACACTAAGAATATATAAACTCAGAAATCTTTCCTGAAGATTTGGACATTCCAGTGAAATTCACTTAGCTAAACTTACTGCCTTTTGTCATTCACTGACTTCCTTTTCTCTGTCCCCATCGATCTTTGCTGCTCCTTCCTTTCTTCCAAGATTGGGCCTGATGGCACAAATATTACCTTTCTATAATGTGATGAAGGAACTTAGCTATACCCAGATATGAATGCCAGTGATTAGACAGCGTGATGTGATAAATGCTATGAAACAGGTAAGAGCAGGGGCTCTGGGGACCCAGAGAAAGACGCTCTAACACTCCATCTTCAGGGCTGCAGCTCATCTAGGAGTTCCCTGGAGAATGGGATGCCTGGAGACCCTGAGGAAAGTAGGTGAAGTGTAGGAGAGACTCAGCCTGGTGGGCAGTGAATATCATCTGCAGGTTTGTCTACACGCAAAGGGACAGAAAGTTTGCGGAAAGAAGAGGTGCGGTGTTGGGGGAGCTAGGGAAGGGCAGCCGTGACGCAGTGCAGAAATTTATGGGGCGGAGCAAACAGGATGGGATGGCTGTAGGGTCGCTCTGTGGTCCGAATCAGCTCTGGGCACAGGAGGGCGCCTGTTGTAAAGGCGCACATGTGGGAAGGTGGAGCTGTTAATATGCTACGTCCTCTCCTTGGAGCGGGTCTGAACTCTTAGGCTGGCTGGGCTTCAGGTAAGAGGTTGTTCGGTCAGGTCTTGGGGGAAGCTGGTGAAGGGAGGCGAGTACTTATAAAAGCCTTGGGAGTTAGGGAAAAAGTGAAGAATTATTGTATCTCATAAAATAAAGAATTACACTTAGTTTAATCCTTATCTATGTATTTATATGTCTATATCTACCTGTTTCTCTTTGTGGTCATATGAGGATAACTTGACATTTATAGCTTAATTATTAACTCTGAATTCTATTACATTCCACAAACATTTACTGAATACCTACCATTCCTTGGTCACTGTGTTTAGCACTAGGATACGAAGATAAGAAAAATGGTCTCTGTCTTTCAAGATCTTACAATATCAAAAAGGCTAGACCAAGGGTATGGACAAAGTACTATGAAAACCTTTTAATGGGGTCACACGTGCATGCCCAGCATATGACTACACGACGGTGTCGTGTGTTTGGTCTTGTGGCACTGCATGCATTTCTCTGCAGTACTTTCATGTGGCAAACGTTCCTCACGTACCAGCCATTTGCACTGGCTTTGGAGACAAAAGAGCGAGCGAGACGGAGAAGGCCCTGGTCTTCATGCTGTCACTGCTGAACCAGAGAGAGTGACAGCAGGCCAGTGAGTGAGCAAACAAGGCCATCACAGGCCTGTGCTGTGAAGAACGTAAACAGGGATTCCAGTGCCATCTCTGGGAGATGGCCAAAGTTAGGCTGAGTGGTTAGGGAAAGTTTCTTTGCATTTCTATTAAGTAGAAGCCTAAAAAATAATGAAGTTCTAGAGGAAGCGTTTCCTGGGGACTATTTTCTGGGGCGCTGGAGGCATTTTAAGTCTGCCTGCGGAAGGCAGGTCCGCAAGAAAAACAGGGCCATCCCCCAGTGCCACGGGGTTCCTGAATTATGCTTCTATTACAGGGGCAGATGAGAAGCAAACTGGTGACTATATACTTTTACTGTCCAGCCTCCAAGCTTCTTATGAGCCAAGTAGATGAGGTACAACTTTGGGTCATTAACAGCACACCACTTTTCTATTGCTGTGTATCAAATTACCACAAATGCAGTGGCTTAAAATGACATCAATTTATTGTGTCACAGTTCTATGGGGTAAGAGTCCAGACAGAGCTCGCCTGGCTTCTCTGCTCAGTGCATTGCCAGGGTGAAATCAAGGTGCCAGGTGGGACTGTGATCTCCTCTGGGGTGAGGGGCCCCTTCACGCTCACCTAGTTGTTGGCAGGATTCAGTTCCTTGTGATGTAGGACCAAGGTCCCCACTGTGTTGCTGGCTGTGGCCCAGGGACCATTCCTTATTCCTAGAGGCCACTTCGGCTCTTTGACCTGCAGCTCCCGTCAAAAGCCTTCTTGCACAGTAAGTCCACCTGACCTCAGAAAGGACCCTGTCCCTTTTAAGGTCAGGTCAGGCCCACCTGGATAAACTTCCTTTTGGTTTACTCAAGTCACCTGGCTTATAACCTCAGCACAAGATTGGTACCCTCCTTCACACAATGTTCTGCCTGCACGCAAGGGGAGAGGGGTATAAAAAGCCTGCACGATGGGGCAGACATCTTGGGGGAATCTAAGAATTCTGCCTCCCGTAACTGGTAAATATGCAGGCTGACCTGAAAGGCTAGCCTCGCATATACCAGGCTGGCAAGATCATGTTTTTCTAGCAGTTTTTCTCAAGGAGAAGCCATTCCTCATTCAAACTGCTTACTTATGTCAGTTTCACTAGACATACATGCTAATCAAGAGTGACGCTGAGCGCTGACCTGCCAGGAATCACTTTAAGAGGCTTCAGTACATATTAACCCATCTAGTCTTTATAACAACCCTGTTAAATAAGTACCATACATACCTCCATTTTACAGGTGAGAAAACTGAGAAAGCCACCTGAAGGACGATGAGTAATCTACCCAAGGTCATGTAACTGGTAAACGGCAGAAGCAGGTTAGAAGCCAGGCAATTAACCCTGCAGCTTACTGCTGTGAGATCCCGCAGTGTCTCTCTCTCTGGTCTCAGGATACTGCACGATTTCAAATTTTACTAAAACCCACCCAAACTGGCATTTCCAATAACCCTTTGACTCTAGCACCTAGTTATCAATAGCTTTTACTGAGCTAAAGGAGCCCAAATAAGATGAAAAGATTTGAGCAACAAAATAACTCTGTGTATAGGGAAAAAAAAGAGATAATTTCCTTAGATTTTCGTGAATAAATCATTGTATTTTTATATACTAACTCCCAGCGTCTTGGGTGTTTCTCAAACAATTTAGAGACTTTGCCACTAATAGCACATGAGGTTTTTAAAACTCTCCTTTACTCAGAGATATTAGATAAGGGAGCAGGGAACAAACAATGACCTATACGAGGCCATCAAAAATAAACTTCTAACTAGAATGTGTGACTATTACTAGTACTGTTCCATTCCATCAAACAGAAGGATAAAAAGCTTTTCTGATGAGTTGCGCTGCAAGGCTCTTCATCGTACACATTTCTACGGAACGTGCCTTAAACATCAGAAAGGGGTCATCTAAGGATTCATCTTTTGATAAGAGACACAGGAAATAATGTTCTTTCAAATTCTGGTTTAGAATCTGTTTGCCTAACCACTAGATTTTTTTTCCCTACTCACCAGACAGAGAAATGAGATAGTGTGGTTTGTGAAATTAGCCCTTCTAAGCAGATAACGTGATGGAAACCAAGGAGCAGTGACTCACTTATTTCTGGCACATTCATAGCCAGGTTCTGCTTTCTTTTTGCTCGACTTGTGAACTTTGCAAGTCTTACGACCTTTATAGAGCATGATGCTTTACCATGGCTCAGTGGTCTGCCGTGTGCCGTTCAGGTTTTGAGCTGTATGTTGAATTTCTTTTATTTGGCCATAGGGTTTATATCCTGCAACAGCGATGCTCTTCAGAGGGAAAGTGGCCCTCACCAGGCAAGGCAACATAGCCTGAAGCTGTGTACAACGTGCTGATGTAAAAAGGCAACACAAATGGCATCGTATAAAGCCAGCGCCCAAGGAAAAGTGCCTTTATATCGGAACATCACAGAAATTTCCCCAGCAAGCTTATAAGGACCATGGTCATGGTGGCAAACAGGACCACACAGACCATGATGCAATTTTAAAGGATGACCAACTACCCATAGGGCAATAACAGTGAATGTTACTTATGGACAATGTAAGATAGGCTTATGTTACTTGGATCATTGTTTTCATTATTGGTGGTTTTTTTAGTGTAATTTTATATGCTGTATTATTAAAATTTCCCAATATAAAATTTTTTCCAATATTTAAGTAGGAACTACTCATCCTGTCTAATTTTATAAAACTAGCACAAAAAACACGAACACCTACTTAGGTTTTAATTCCTTGAAGTGTGATGTCAGTATTTTTAGAACTCTTCTTTGAACCATGAGTTGTCCCTCCATAAAGTGAAAGAACTATATTTGATAGGAGAGTCCACCTACAGAGCTTTTTGGAAATGCAAGGGCTGCCTTGTGAGAGGGGCTTCAGGTTTCCCACCCTCACTTCAGCCAGAGGAGTCCGAACTCATCGTTTTTATATTGTTGGGTTTTGGACACTTTTACAATGTTTTCATTTGTTAGCAAGAGAAAATCCCACTGAAACTAATTTAAGTATAAAAGATAATATATTTATTCATGTAACTAAGTTCAGGGGCAGCCAGCTTCAGGTACAGTTTAACCCATCAGATTAGTGATGTTTACCTAAGGCTCTCATTTCTTTGTCCTTCACAGAGATCTGTGTGTTTTGCCTGCTTTGACCTCAGGCTAGAATTTTAATGGAAGCTACAGGGGATCTGGGCTGGAGTACATCCCACACAATACACATAAAGGAAAGGTATTTTCTCAAAGAAAATTTAGGTATACTTTATCAAGAAGGAGGTAAGTTAGGAGTATTACATGCCTACCTTGGTGCCCATTTAAGATGCTGCCTGAAAGAGTTCCCATTATTAAAAACAAGTTTGAAAGCTCTCGGGAAGACCATTCCTAAGACTTCTCTACCTTTCTCCCATTTGACTCAGTGTCAATATCCCCAGAATGTTCTAGATCCACAACTAATCTCAAAGCTCAGAATGGGTTAACAGCTTAAAGCGAAAAGCATTGAGTGTAACAAATAACATCTCCTATGTTCTTAGAAAAAGTCCTAGCTGAGCATCCCATGATTTGCATTAACTCTGAGGCCAGTGTGTAATTATTTAAATGAAAATGTTCTTTTTAAAAGAGGAATGATTCCCTGAGGGTTGATACTCAACAGTTGATTGTCATTTGGTGACTGGAGCCAGCTCTTGCCTTAAGTCAAAATTCATTACAGGTATCACAGAAGGAAAAGAAAATATTCTACTTGTTATGAAGAGATCTGGAAGATCAGGGCATTCTGTCTATCCAAGTCTGGCACTTGAAATAAAGTCCCTCCCTCCCTGCCAGGGGATTAGTTGATGCCATTCCTATCACTGTGGCATCAAGTGGGGTTTAAGAGATAATCCCACACTTGAAGGTTTGGAGACCCATCTCCAGGGGTAACAACTGTGAAGTCAAACATCTAGACCACAGAGAAGGCAATCAATAAATATATACCAGGCACCGGCTTTGAACTTTGAAGAGAGCCTGGTCAGGCAGTCAAGTGAGCTACTTTACATAGAGATTATTACTCATTACAAAAAAAAAAAAAGAAAATGAATGAAATTTTTCTATTTGTAACAACATGGATGGACCTAGAGGGTATTATGCTAAATGAAATAAGTCAGACAGAGAAAAACAAATACCATATTATTTCACTTATATGTGGATTCTAAAACATTATATGAACAACCCAGAAACCAATCCATAGATACAGACAACAAATTAATGAATGCCAGATGGGAAGAGGGTTGAGGGGATGTGTGAAAAAGGCGACAGCATTAAGAAGTACAAATTGTCAGTTATAAAAATAGTCATAGGGTTGTGAAGTACAACACAGAAAATACAGTCAATAATATTGTACTCATTGAGTATGGTGTCAGATGGGTCCTAGACTCATCAGGGCGATCACTTTGTAAATTACACAAATGTCCAATCACTGTGTGGTAGACCCGAAGCTAATATAATATTGTATGTCGACTGTAATGGAAAAGAAAAAAGAAGTGATGCAAATTCACTGTCTTCTTTCAAGGCCCCCCACATTTTCCCCAGGCATTCCTTTGTCATGCCTTCCTCTCCTCCTTTTATTCTCAAGGCTCACCGCAGAGTCATCCCCTCCAACAAGTTGCCCTCCATCACCTGGAATTCCTGGCTTTAACTATTCCTAAAGTAATTCCTAAGGGTAGCACTTGCCACTAATGGTTTCTTTGGTCAGCTTCCCTCACTGGGGCAATTAACCCTCAGTTTTCTTGTCTGTAAAGTGGAGGTAATAATCCTTCCTCAGAGTGATTGTGAGGATACAAGTGGAAGTGCTTCATCTGTGTTTGGCATTCGGTAAATATTCAGTAATTGTAGGTGGTAAATATAAACGCTATACAGGGGTTAAAATTGAAGATGAAGAGTTTGTAACATGAGCAAGGGTGAAGTCATGACTCAGCTTTTGGAGTAGCCACATACATGACTTACTGAAGAAACAAATTCCTTAGTACTTCAATAAACCATCGTCCTAGCCATGTCACTGATCAGTAACCACTTGGGATTAACACTGCCTTGCAGACAGATTCCAGCATACCCAGGCCTGCTCTGTGCCTGCCAAGTCTCTGCACGGCTCATGTGGAATATTTTCTTTGAAATCTGGGATCCCACTGAGAGGAAAAACAGCATCTCTTCTTTGGATGTGTTAAAACAGGGTTTGGATGGCCAATGCCCAGGAAAATGCGAGAGAGGATCCCTGTGTTGGTGGCAATATTATGGCAACGTTAGATGTGACATCCAATAAGGTCTCTTTGAGATTTATAATTCTAGGCCAGTGGATGTTAATTTTTCTTTCTTTTTAAAAAATGCCTTTTATTTTTCTATACTTAGATGAATTACTTAATCCTGGTTTCTTGGGTTCGCCACCTGTGTAGGTGGGAAAATAAATTTTAGTGTCTATTTTATTTTCCCATTAAGAGATGATAATACATGAGGTAATAAGAGAACATTTGTGTTATGAGATCCTTGGAAGCAACATTAAAAATAAATCTAAGATTTTACTCTAGGATATGAATGATTCATATGCCTAAGCAATACATATATTCCAAATATATTTCCATTTTTCTCCAGAAAATACTGAACTCTCATAGATACGACAGTGAATCATTTCAGCCTTTTTTTATTTTTATTTTTTATTTTTGACTAGGACCACAATTTGACGCAGTCAAAAAATAAAGACTAAGAACAAAAGTCTGTTTCTCTTCTTTTTCCCTCTCTTTTCACCAAGATGGGAGCTGGTGACTGGAAGGAAATCTACATGAACTTGGAACACGGTCTCTGATAGTCACCTGTGCTGGATTTGCTTCAGCTATGGAACATTCAACAACGGTATCTGTTCCTTGATGCTGCAAGTTCCCACCTATAGACAGGGCGGGCTTGCTTTTACCTGTTTCAACACCTTTGTTCCTTCCCATCTTCAACCACCATACCCAAGCAAAAACAGGCTAATCACTGTGCTTGCTTTGTGGCAGTTTTATGGATAGGATTTAAAGTTAATGTACTCTCTCCTTTCCTGCCGGAGGTAGGAAGCCAGGATGCTAAATGTGCAATGCTTTGCTCCTTGGGAGTGAGCCCCACTTGGACTCTACTTAAACAGGGACGGAAGGGTTAGAATGGGGAGGTAAACAGGTTAGAGTTTAAATCATTGCTCTGTATTTCCTGGCTGCATGACCATACATGATTGTGTCTCAGCTTTCTCATCTATGGGAAGGTTATAATAATGCTGACTCTCTGCGTGTCTGTGAGGTTCAAATAAGATGATTTAAAAGCCTTTGTTGTATAGTGGGCACTCAATAATCATTAACTTCCTTTCTGATTTGTCTCCTCATTTCAAGTTTATTGTATTGATGAAATTGGGAATGATCAGCCACAGTTGCGTGAATAGGAGTCTGACACTGACGTAACTTCACAGGTGCAGAACCAACTTTGGAAGAAGTTGGACAGCCACGGACATTTGTCTCCAGGTTGGCCACTTCTCTTCCTGTGCCCTCTCCTCTGCGCTGCTCTTTCTCTAGGGCACCCAGATTCCTCATGTGTCTTTCTTCTTCCTCTCCTCAGTCTTTGTCTCTAGAAAATATCTTATATACTTATTTCCTAAGGTGCATAGGACTGGGAAGTTTCAACATATATTTGGTGTTAGAGATTTAATCCTAACTAATGAACCACTCCCTTGGAATATTTGGCAACAACCAGGATGGTGGCTGACTTCCTGCATTGCTTACTTATTCAGCAAATATGCACAAAGCTCCTTCTCCCTGCCAAGTTATGGAGGTTTAGCATACATGGTTGACCGCTGTCCTCAAGGGTCTCCCAGTCTTATTGGACAGCACTGTGTAAATATAAATAATAATAATAAACATTCAAAGAGTACTTACTGTGTGCCAGGGGCTGTGCGTTTTACATATATTAATTCATTAACTTATTGCCACAACCTTATTGGGAGTTTACTATTATTAGCTACAGTCTGAGGTGAGGCAACTGAGGCTCAGAGAAGTTAAATATCCTACCGAGCTTACACAGCTAGTCAATGTGGTAACTTTTTGTTCTCCGGAGCTTTTGTTCTTTACCGTTTAATTGCCTCATTACACACAAGATGGTGTGATGACCACTTTGAGGATTATAATCAATGATGTAGACGAAGACTCTGGGTGATTTATGTGAGAAATGGGAACAGGAAAAATTACAAATATCCACGAGTGGTAGAATGCATATGTTAATTATGGTATAGCTATTTGATGAAATATCTGCAACCCTTAAAAAAGGAAGGGGTACAACTCTAACCTTTTGGAGCAAAAGGGAGGGCACAAAATTTTTATATATTATTCTAATTTTTTAAAAAGATTTCATTTATCTATTTTTAGAGAAGGGAAGGGAGAGAGAAAGAGAGGGAGAGAAACACTGAGGTGTGATTGCCTCTTGTGCGCCCCCTACTAGGGACGTGGCCTGCAACCCAGGCACGTGCCCTGACTGGAAATCTAATCGGCGACCCTTCGGTTCACAGGCCGGCACTCAATCCACTCAGCCACACCAGCCAGGGCTTTTCTACTTTTTTAAAATTGTACTTGTGTATATGTATCTTTGTATGTCAGTGCCTAAGGCATTTAGTACCAACACAAATACAACACAAACCTAGCGCTAGGGGAGCTCTCAGTTGAGGAGGAGATAGGTGTTTCAGTCATGGTGTTCCAGGCTACACTGGAGGGTCATGCATGGGGTGATGGTGCCCAAGGGACCTGGGCTTTGCTGGAGCAGTGGGAGGGATCAGGGAGACAGTCACAGAGAACCCCAGCCTTGCCTCTTTCTTTCTAGGACTTCATCTTCAGAGGTCAGACTGTAAATTTACTCTTTTCAAGTGTGCCTCCCTAAGAAGGATGGAAACTCAAAGCACATCTGTCCTCTTCCAAAACTCCAGCAGCCTCCCGATGAGCTCATCGATGACTCCTACTTCGTTTCCCCGCCCAGCGGCCCCATCCCTCCCAATCCTCTTCCAGCATCCCCTGTGACGTGTCGTCATAATCCAGGAGCTCCTCTGACTTCCAGGATAGTAAGAAAATTGAAGCTGAATCCCTGGTTTCTGACCCCGAACTTTCTTTAGCTGGGACTCTGTCCAGAGTTGTCGCTGAGTGTTTGGCTCTCCCGTAAATGGCTTCCATTCTCCAAGACACCTTACGACGAGCCTCTCCCAAAGAGTGAGGAAGAATCATCATTTCTGTTGCCTGCCTGCTGGCTGTGAGCCAGGCATGCTCCCCGCGTGGTCTCCTCTACTTATAGCAATTACATGGGGTAGAATTTATCACCCGCATGTTAAAGGAGAGGAAGGTCTAGCTTCAAGCAGGTGATGGAGAGTCGGCTGAGGTTCCACAGATGGTTACAACTGCAGGGGCTACTATAGTTCTTGGCACATAGATTCCATTGGCAGTTGCGCTTTTGAGTCTCAGAGGAAGTGGCAGGTTTGAGGCCACAGTCCACTTCCACATGAGCTCAAAGCCTTTTCTCTGCGTGCTGTGCCAGGCTCCTCCGCCTGGGTGCTCACTCGCCACAATGGCCTTTTCATGGATAGTCTTCCTCCTTGGCTGCTCCTAATTTGGGGGCAGAGATAAGGGCAGGACCACCCCTCCGACTATCAGCAATTTGCGATGGCTTCCAGATCAAAGGGTTAGGGAGTGTGCCCAGGTGGAGGGTGGGGGCCCTCTGGATGTTTGCAGAAACACTGTTTCACATTGTGTACCCAGGATGGTAATCTTTCATCCTTCCTCTGCCTTCCTTAGAAGCCTATCAAACAACTCCGGGCCTTTTCCTTGTCCTTTTATCACTCTCTGGAACAAAGTTGGGACTTGTGCAATGGCAGGGTTCTTTTCTGTGGGAACAATAATCTCATTTCAATATGTGTGGGTGGGTAGATTATAACTTATGGCCTTGGAGCTCAGCTATGGGACTAGGGAGGGACTGGGTTAAATAATTGTATGATTAACTGCATTTTTTATGAAAGAAAAGTTTGCTGCAAGGATTATTGGTTCAGATTGGGAATGATTCACCCAAAAGTATTCAGTGGTTTAGGTGGTGAGAAGCTGGCAGCGGTGCAGAGGGCAGAATTAACAAACCCCCCGACCCCCCGCCATACACACACCTTTTGGCAAAGAAAAGAAAACTATGTTATGTACTCTGAGGATTTTAATCCTTTTTTTCTTTATAAGTCTTCCTCCTCCTTGTGGGAAACTTCTCTAAAACTATGGAGAGAATGTGCCGTGTAATAGATACTGCTTTATATTCCACCTGTGCATGGCACTAGCAGTGTGTGTTAGAAGAAGCAGAGCTTTGGAGATCAGCTGAGTAGGTGATTTTGAGTAGTCACGTGCACTCGGGGGTTTCTGTAAGGGTAAATGGGGCTAGCTAATCTTTTGGGCGTCTTGCAGGTCCATTTATTCATTGAATGTTTATCGAATACCTATCAGGACTGAACAAATGGATGTTGGTCTTCAGGGTCCATCAAGACCCCTCTTGCTTTCTTCCTGAGTTCAGACTCAATTGAGAAGACACTGAGGTTAGGCAGATGGAGATTACACTATCACTGTTATTATAGATAAACACTACTTTGAGTATAAAGGGAAGTGAGTAATGGCTTTCCTAACACCAACCTTCAGAATAAATCTAATTTATTCACCCATGCTCTAGCACTGCTGGACCATCACAGGGTCTCCCACCTCTGTGTGTGTTGAGGGGATCTTCCTCAGCAAGTTTGCAGCAAGGAGGAACAGTGTAGAATGTATGCTCTCTGCAGTCAGACACAGCCCCAGGGGATGAAAGGAAGAGAGGGGCTATTCCAGGAGCTTAGCTCCTTTTCCCAAATGTGCCCAGGAGCTAAGTCACTCTCCCTCCCAACGGAGGGTAAGACAGAGAGTGGAGAGAGGCCTTAGGGTTTCAGATAAGTTCCTCCTCATGTAAACCAGAAAAGCTGGGAATTGTGTTTGAGCCAGGTGACATTCTCCCCACATCTACGGTCTTCTACATTTCCCAGCCTTCCTTGCTGTTACACTGGGGTTATGGGTCAGGTGACCGTGACTGGCCAATGAACTTGAGTGGAAATAATGTGTCATTTGTGAGTCGAGTCAGTGAAATCCTTCCTCGGTCCTTCTCATTCTCTGCCTCGGTGACCCTGGAAGGCATATATACCACATGCCATGGCTGTAAGACAAAGGAAACCTGTCTAAATGGAAACAAACTTTGTGCAAACGAGAAATAACCTCTATTTCTCTAAGCCACTGACATTTGAAGATTTATGTGTTACCACAGCAGAGTCTGTCCTATCCTGACTAAAATAACGCTCCTCCTCAAATATCAGGGACTGGATATACCGTGAAGATGAAACAGACATGATCTTTGTGCCCATGAAGCATTTATTCTGGAGAGGAAGATGGATAACGAATGGGCGAAAAATAAATAATTACAACCAATGGTAAGGCCCTAAGGGAATAATTAGGAAGAGTAATCGGCAGGGTGTAGCTATGAGTAGGGCAGTTAGAGTAGGCATCTCTGAAAAGGTGACATGTCAGCAAATCTAAAATGATGTATCTCAATAAAAAGTGATAGTTATTTTTTACATAATAACCTAATGCTATTCAGATTTCAGTATGCACCTTTCAGGGTGTGAGCACGCTTCTCTTGATGATACACTGGCTAGGACATGTACGCCAAGGGCTTTGTCAGCCCATTGTCATGGGCTAAGACAAAATTATCTTTCTTTTCCTGTTATGGTTTCCATTATAAAAATAAGGCTTTGATCTTTATTCAACAGACATGTATTTGTAATATTACATCTGTGTTTCCAAACTACATCAGAACCCCTTCTTGACAATATCCCATTGCCTGCCCCCTCATCCCCTCTCTGTGTGATGTGTCCTTCCCAGCTGCGAATCACTAATCCAGCCCGTGACTTTGAAATCTCAGGATGGGAGCTCCAGCGACTGGTGTATAGTTAGGGAACACATAGGTCCCTGCTTCAGCAGGACAACATGGGCACTAATTTAATGGAAAGACCTGCACTTTTTTTCAACTGATAGACCGAATGTAATCTGAAGATGACTGCAGTGGATAATTCCTTTCATTGGGTTGTCCAGGGTCCCTTTTCCCTTACGTAGGTAACAATTCCCTGATTTTCCACGGGGTATCGTCCCCTTCCCCATTCACCCAGCTACACGCTCTGGGTGGACCTGCGACTCGGGCCTTGGCCATCAAAACATGGCATTGTCCTGGTTCCAGTGATTGCCCATGTGACCTGATTCAGTCCACTGAAAGCGAGGCTCTATATTTGTGTGGGCATCTCGGGTGGAGAGACAATCGCCTTCTACGCTGGATGAAACCTAGGAGAACGCAGGTATTCAGCGGCTCCCATCTTGCTCTGGAACACAGCCCACACTAAAGAGAAGAGGGCGCTTCACGCCATGGATAAGCCCACCGCTCGTGCCAACTTCCTCCTGGACCCCAAGCCACGGGTTTCCCACGGCTTACAGTGAAAACAAATCTAACTGATCTGCAGGATAACATTCACTGAGGAAAAGAAAGATGTTGATGGACCCCGTGCCAACTGTTTCGCTGATCTATAGTCTTTTTATTGCTTTCTCCAAAGTTTTTGGTGCTTCTGAGTGGTTCTAATAATTGCCTGAGGAAAAAGAGCTCATGTCTAATAGCTCTATATTCCTTGGTGGGGAATGTATTTATTGAGGGGAAAAAAATAGTTACTACCTAACAACTAGATGTTATTCAAGGTATAAAGTGAAAAAAAAAAAAAGAACACTGTAAAGGCACATTAAAGACATTTAAAAGCTAGACAATAAAAACAAAACAAAAAGCAAAACAACAACAAAAATCTTGTTGAAAGTTCTCTGCCCAGTAGGAGCTAAAATAAATGTTAACTGCTTGACTCCTTAAAGTAGACTTAATCAATTCCCATAGCTGTTTAATTATTTCTCTTAGTCTCTCTCTCTCCCTGGGTAATGCATTATTTGGGGTTGGGCGTGATGTATTTTTTATTCTAGGTGGCCCAAAGGAGAGGAAAGAGTTTAAAATTGATGAGTAAGTCAGGTTTGCCTCAGGTGGTCCTCAGCTCTGGTCCACAGCCATTTCCTCCTTTCTCCAGGAAGGAAGGAAGGAAAAAAAAAAGCAAGAAAAGATGCCAAGAATTATCAAATGCATCATTTAAAAACCTAATCGTCACTACAACCTTAGGAGTTAAATTATGTCACTTCAATTTTATAAGAGAGAAACTGAGGCTCATAGAGGGCGACAATTATAATTATTTTTTTTTTAGTATTTCATACGTTGCTGGTGCTTTTCCAAGTGCCTGTAGGAATAGGCCTATTTCATTCTCATAAAAGCCCCAAGAGGAAGGCAACATTATTTCTCATTTCTGGGAGAAGGAAACAGAAACACAAGGAGATAAAATAACTTATCCAAGTGCACACAACTTGTGTCAGAGCCAGGATTCGAACCCAGCTGGTCTTGCTCCAGAGTCCACGCCCTCAACCCTTAGGCTGCTTTGCCCCTATAGGCCAAGGCGTCTGTGCGCGCTAATCTGCCCAAAGTTCCAAAGTGAATTAGTAGTTGTAGTGGCTATGTTTCTTTACTGAAAAGAACAGGAGTAAACCGAGCTATTTTAGGAAGAAAGGGGTTCAATTAAGAGATGTAGACAGCTCCCACAGTGGATGAAGAGGCTGAAATAACAAATTTTAAGCTAAACTTCCAAGAAAGATTCCCATTCAGAGAGCGGCTATCCTGTCTTGATAAGGGCATTGGGAACCAGGAGGTGCTACCCCAGCTGAAGATGCTAGAAGAGCACCCTGTGTCAGTCTGTGGCAGTGAAATGGATTCCCTCAGCCCGGCCTCCTTCATAAGTCTATCTCATTGTCCCCAAAATGTCCTCTAGGATCGATGTGATTAACAGTCTCTGGTGTATCCTGTGACAAGAAAAAACAAATTCTATGTTGGGAAGGAGAGACTTACCCTCTAGAGAACCATCAAAATGTGAAGCAGGTAGTTATATGGGCTTAATGTCAGGTGTCAAGCACATGGTAGAACTTGGACTGGAGCCCAGAACTAGCCAAGCCCAGAGTCTATGTTCTTAACCATATTCTATACAGCCCACTAATGCCCTTGTCCCAGAGGACCCAGGGCTCACCCGTGTTAGGAGCCTTGGATCTGTGATTCCGCACATGCTCTGTTTAGGATCCTTGCAGAAATACCTGCTGCCTGACCCATGTTCATTATCTGGCAGAGCTTGTCTGTCTTGAATTCCAGGTGTCATCTCATCCTGAAGAACAGGTGTAAATATGGGAGGTGGTGCCCTTTACAATTCTGCGGAGTCTTGATGGACTCAAGACTCAAGGACTTGCCTTTCCTGTGCTCGAGGCTATTTGCTTTTGGACTCGGAACATCCCGAGGGAAGAACGGGTGCCTTCTTCATGCTGGTTTTCCTGCTCCTAGGACTGGGCCAGGCAACATTGTGGGTGCTCAAATGATACCGGCTGAATGAGAAAAAGAATGGAGGGATGTATGGGTGGTGAAGAGCTCTCTTGATTCTCAGTTGGCTCCCAAGGAGGGGCAGGTCTAGTCAGGCTGGGGAGAGTTTGTAGAGAGATGGAGAGCAAAAGAGCAGGCCAAAAATAACACAGAATGCCGCATCGCACTCCAAAGGAAGCCATAATCCTCTCACTGACACAATCACTTCACACCCCGCTGCAGCCCATTCTCTCCCCAACACCCTCTTCACACCCATGGGAATTAACCAATCTCCCTGCACAACCAGTTCCCACATCACATAAACCCCAGTCCTCCCTCCTCATAAACCCTTGACATTGCAGGGTAAACCCCATCCTCTCAACTCGGCAACCCCCTCACACTCCACATGAGACACCATTCCTCCCTCTCCACATATATCTGACACTAACGGCAAGCCTTGGGGTTTCCCCTCCAAAGCACTTTCCTACCGCTGTTACCACTTCACACTCCATGGAAAGTGCTACTTCACACCACACTTCCACCCACCTCACTCCCACAACACGTCCCATCCTCTCTCCACAAAACCAGCTGCGTTCGACTTTAAGCACCAGCATCCCTCACTACGGCATGGCTTCACGCTGAAGAGTGAAGCCCCATCTTCTTTCTCACGCCTCTCACATTCCCCAAAATGCCGATCCTTCTTCCCGACAGCCCCTTCACACTCTATATGATCCCTGATCCTGCCTCCTCAAAGCGCTTCACACACACGTAAATATGACCCTCTCACAAACACTTGACACTCCCCAGTAAACCCCAAAGCTCACCCACCATATCCCTTCACACTCCACTATGAAAGCCAAGCCACCAGCCTCGACCCCTTCAGGCCCCGAACTCTCACCTCCACCATCCTTCGACATTCACATTAATCTCCAATTTTTCCTCTCCACAAACACCACACACTCTACAGTAAACCCCAACCCTCCTCACCCACAACCTCTCCACACTCCGCAACAG
Source organism: Mormoops blainvillei (assembly GCA_004026545.1). Classification (NCBI taxonomy): domain Eukaryota; kingdom Metazoa; phylum Chordata; class Mammalia; order Chiroptera; family Mormoopidae; genus Mormoops; species Mormoops blainvillei. The sequence goes on along the minus strand of PVJD01001791.1, from coordinate 14,914 downwards.
ACAGCAAGCTATTCACCCTCGTAATATGTTTATACTTCATAATAAATATACCTCCACCACCATCCCTTGACACGGCAGAGAAACCCCATCCTCGGTTCCTGCAACCACTTCACCCCCACAGTCACTCTGGATCCTTTCTCCTCATGCATAATTCACACTGCACCCAAGCTCATAACCTCGCACTCCACCCTAAACACCAATCCTCTCACCCCTGCAAGCGCATTACAATCCACAACGAAGCCTGACCCTTTCACCCCACAACGACTTCACATTCTACAGAACTGCGGAAAGCCCCATTACCTCATCCTCCTGCCAGTTATGTCACACTTCCCAATGCACTCCATACTCCCACCACATAACCAATTTACAGTCCACATTAAGCATTACACCCCCCTTCCCACATACACACTCGCATTCCAGCATAAATGCTGCCTCCCCTCCCGCAGCCTCCCTACATTCTGCCTTAACCGCCAGTCCTCCCTTCCTACATGCAGTGCACATCCCCGAAGAGCCCAGCCCATTCGCCCTCACAGTCCACAAAAAACCTCTGTCTGTCTTCCCTCCATCCTCCACGACGGACCCCAATCCTTCTGCCCTAATGACCCCTTCATATGCCACAATAATCCAGTCACCTCCCTCTGGCCACTGCACACGCCACAGTAACTCCCTCCCTATAACCAGTTCTCATTCCGCACCAAACCTCCGCTCTCCCTCTGTATCGCCACTTCACACTCCACGCAAATGACCAATCCTTATATATGCACATGCACCCACAGTGACCCCAATCCTCCCTCTCACTTCACACACTTCACACCTTCCCACCCACCATCCTTCCACATTCCACGATAAATCCCCTTCCTCGAGCCCCACAGTCCCTGAAACCTCCACCACAAACCCCAGGCCTCCCAACTCACACAGCCAGTTCACACTCCCCCATCTTGTCCAGCCTTCCTCCTCCCAAGCCCTTCACCCTGCACGGCACGCCACAGTCCAGGTCCTGTCAGTCATCCCACACTCCACGGGGAGCCCTTTCCCTCTCAGCCTCCACCAGTTTTCCAAAGGACGTTAGTGGGAATTGGAGTGCTATTTTATAATCGAATCCTTGAAAGATGTTAATAAAATTAAGTCAGTGATCCCAAGGGCCTACCTTAAGAACTTAGAGTGAAAGAACAGTCCCATTTTTCTGCTTTGCCATACTATTTAAGCCAGTGAGTGCTGAGAGTGTGATGTTGTTTGCATCACTCACCCACAGTAGGAGCTTTGCAACATTTCTGAGTATGGGGTGACAGCAAACACTTAAGACAGTACTGAATTTGAGCCCTCAGTTATTGTTGGTAACATGCAGGATTTACTATTGTATAACCCAATTTTAGTAATTTTGAAGAACTCCCACAATCAGTTAAAATGAAGTAATGCAAAACTGCAAGTGTATGGAACTGAAAATCCTTTGCAGATGAGAACCAAGGACACAACTTGAACTTCTGACAATTGCACGGCCCATCACACCTCATTCAGGCCCCATATTGAGGGGCCAACATAAGTAACACTGAGCTGGGATGGCAGAGGGCATGAGCAGTTCTCAATATTTTAAAAAGCCTAAAATAAATTCCACAGTAATTTGCGTTACTACTTTATGAACTGACTAAAATATTAAATAAACTATGTTTCAAGCTGGAATTACTGTCTGATTCCTGTTGACCAGAAGTTTAGATCGGTAATTTGTATTTCTTGGATCAATATTTAAAAAAATGGGAAATCAATCAAGCACAGAAAACTACCATCATTTATTTTCAGATCAAATCCTTTCTGAACTTTGGATCCATGGGGCGAAAGCAACGAGAAGATATTCCTTGTGGTAAAAAGGTGTGTGGGCACCACCACGCCAGTCCAAATCCATGTTCTATAAGCACGTCTAGAGCGGACTTTGGATTCTCCAAAGCTCACGGTTGGGCAGGGCCAGTTCTCTAGTACTTGGGCGGTTTGCACAGAGAGGCAGGCATCCTGTCTCCTTCACTGATTGTGTTCCCTGTGCCTATGTATCGAATGGCATTGAATCAAAATCTTCTGATTTACTCAGTTTACCCGGGCAGCACAGCACTTATTTCAATTAAGCCATTGCTGGTGCTATTTTCCATTTTTCTTTTCTTTTTTCCCCCTGCAGCTTAACTAACATTGAATACTGTGTCAGAATTAGTCACTTGCTGGCTGTGCCAGCCAGCAGCCTCATAACCACAGCCTTGTCACAGAGTGTGGCTGTTGCAGTGACTGGGACGGAAACGGAAATAAATGAGGCATTATTTTTCTCATGCTGAAACACCTGAGAAAGGCATCGGGCTTAGAAATGTGAACTTGGGGTAGGAGATTTCAAGTCCGGCAAAGCTGTTACAGCTGTGATCCTGGCTGGGAACTGGGTAGATCTGGTGTGATGGGTTACATGATGTGACCTCATTGGAGCACCACAGAGGCAACTCCTAGTGGGTGTGGAGGGAACCCCAGGCACGGGAAGGGCATTAAGGCACATGATGGTGATGTTCCAAAGTGTGATTGGAAGGAAAGGGCGATGTCTGGGACCAATAAGCCCTGGCTAATTGTTTGCACCTTACTGGAAAGCCATGTAAATTAATGGAAACTTCCTGGCAAAATACTTTGACTTGTAGCAACTTCTCTGCCATACTTGAGTGATAATCTAGAAGGAAGGTTTGTCCACACCCTATTCATGTTAACACTGCAAGCAATTGTCCCTCTGGCCATAGGAGAGCTCATGTTTGTGAACAGAAGAAAGCTTTAGATGTGGCATCCAATTAGACAACCATGGAGAGAGCCAAGGTCTTCCGCAAGTTACCCAACAGCTCCTCCACACAGAACTCGTGGGCTTCATTTCAGGTCACTTCCATTGGGAGGTTCAAGAAGAGCTCCAGAAGGATCATACTGGCACAACCAAGACCAAGTCAGCAAGCAGTAATTCAGTTCAGGGTGGCCTGAGTGCCCACCATGGTGCTGGGCATTCCTGTGCTAGTTCATAAAGACGTTCACCTATTCAGCAAATACTTACTGGGCAACTACTGCATGCCAGATACTGTGTAGGTCCTTGCAGATTCAAAAGCAAGCAAAGCTCCCGATCCTGTCTTTAAGGGGCTCCAAGCCGGGTGGACAGGCTTAGATATGGGGACAGAATATAATGCCACAGTGAGAGAGCTCAGCCCGTGGGCATCTCTCCCATCCTCGGTGGATAAGGAGGGAAGATTTCCAGAGGAGGTAGTCCTTCTGACCTTCATCATAAAGATGGAAAAGGGACTGCCCAGTTTAAGAAGCAGGGAGGCAGGAGAAGGAAAGATGTGAGCAAAAGCACACAGGTGGGAAACCACCTGGTATGTGGCAGGGTCTGTTTGGTCCTACTAGAAGGAAAAGGAGAAGAAAGTGGCCGGAGCCACTTTCTTTTTTTTTTTTTTTCCAGTCCTGGTGGAGCACCTTGGGTACTGATGAGAACTACAAGCAATTAAGAAAGCCATGGTCTCATTAGAGAGGTAAATAACCTGAAATTTATAATAACCTCATATATCTATATCTATATCTATATAGATATAGATATCTCACTTTATATATATGATACACTCTATAACCATTTAAGTTGCAGCTTACCCCTCGCTGTGGCGGGCCAAGGTGGAGGGCAGAGACACCAGGACCTGACACCATCAGAACTTGGTTCCCTGAACCCTTGGGCAAAGCCTCAGGAGGCCGCCAGCCCCTCAGGGCAGCCTTCTGTGGTCAGCACGAGACTACTACGATCCACTGAGGTGTGGGAGTAGTGCACACACCACTGCCCAGGGCACAGAGAGCCACAGCGTATTACTGCCACCAGCCCCGGGGGGGACAAGGAGATCCTAACCTGCAGGAGGCCTGCAGTCAAGATTAGGGCCCTGCAGAATGTGGACCTCAAGACTGGAGGACACCACAATGTCTGTTGTTGGCAGAGGACGCCAGCATCAGGGGGCACCCGGATGAGAACCGGGGCATCTGCACTGCCGAGAAGCCCGGTCGTCCTCCTCCAACACCACAAGGCTGCACGACCTTCTTTCACCACCGAAGTATCCTCTTGGGACATAGAAGAGGGTATAGGAGAAACGCCGAAAGATAGGTTCGCACCTAAAAGAGCCCAAGGTCACCTGAAAGAGGCTGCGGTAGGACAAAGAGTTACCCTTGCAACTCTTCAGGGACCAGTGCTGGGTTCCACCCACTTTTGTGCCCCAAGCAGCTGGCACAAAGCCTGGCATTGAAGAGTGTCTCAGGAGGGGGTCACTGAACGGCAAAGGAAAAGACTAGAGAGCAGCATCAATGTGTACAGCCGCCCGCAGGCCTGAACTCACCGAGGAAATAAGGGGGAGAAGAGCGGACACCCGCCCTCCGGTCTGAGAACGAATCGCACTACAGGAGCAAGAGCCCTTGTTCAAGTCGTTTACCGTGAACGAGAAACCAAATTCGATTTAATGCAATCAGATTACAGAAAAAGGCATCACTGTAGAAATAAACAAGGTTACACTACTGACAAAAAAAGAATACGGTGCAATGTTAAAAAGAAGAGGTGAAGAAAGAAAAAACACAATAAAGCCCAATTTTGGGCTGTGTGAATCAAAGCAGCGTGCAGCGCAGATTAAGGGAGCCCATCGGAGCAGCGTTCAGTGAGTGGAGGTGGCTCTGGGCACCCCATGAGGGAGGAACATGGACAGTTTGCGTGTCTGTGAAACCAAACCTGTTTTGGCTTCCTGGAGGATTAGAACAGCTGGAGGAGAGCCCGCCTGTCTCGACTGAGGATGGCCTAGTCCACTTAATTGCTAGTTGGCCCCAAACACATGAGTGAGTCCAAACATGACTGGCAGAGCTGACCACCCAACCATCACTGGCTGCAGATGCATGAGTGAGCCCAGCTGAGGCCAGAAAACCTTTCCGGCCACTCCCTAGGCTTGTGAACAATGTCAGTGCTTACTGTTCTAGACGCCACCTTTTGAAGTGTTTTGTTACACAGTAATTACTAACTAAAATACCATGGAGTCAAGGAGGCCTGCGTCTCACCACTGTGCGAACCTAAAATGTTGACACCATACGCACTTATATAGTTCTTGGGAGGATTCAGTGTAGTAATTTTCAGAGTGCCCAGCACATAATTAACACTTAACCAATTCTGTCTATTATTAGCATTTTTATGAGTGAGCTGGAGAAAAGTACCACTGAAGAAATGAAGACATCACTTGGGAATAAATTCCATAAGACAGGCATTCTTTCACACATCAAAAAGGCAAAATAGTTATTTTCATTATCTTTTTTTTTTTTGATTGATATATTTATTTTGGGAGAAATCACTTCCTTTATGTGTCTGTGCACTGGGCACACATCCAAATGGACACAAAGAACTTCAGATGCCAACACCCTCTCCCCTGCTTCTTTGGGGCAACTGCGAACATCCTTTGTTTTATAGGCTCTTCTTGTAAAGGCTCTTTCTCTGCCTGGATGATGGTTGGTGTCAAAATTTTAAACTAGTCAGGACCACGGATATGACACGTTCATGTAACCTTGAGCCCTTCCTGGGCTGACAAAGAGCAGAGCATCCTAAGAAGATCTTTTCGCAAAACTAGGCAACAAAAAAAGAGGAGGCTAAACATAAGACTTTCAAACAACCTCTAGAAAAAACAATCCTCCCCTGAGAACTCTATATATTTTCTCTGTAATAAATTTCAAAATCCAGAGCACGAATTTAAGGTTTCTTTTTCTGTAAGGATGAAGGAGTCACAAGTACACCAAGTAATGATTCAACTCAGCGTTAGAAGGGACAGCAGGGTCTAAATGTGGGTCCTTCGCAAATACCGAGTCCCAGGTCATATGCTATATGCTCTCTTCCTCCTGAAATGCCATGTTTTTGTAACTTCAAGACCTTTTCTTCTCTACTTCTGAGATATTGAGCCAAGGACAGAATGTGTTAGTTTTGTGTGTATACAATACAATTTCAAACCTATTCTCCTGACTGCACTGGAAGTAAGATATACCTCAGGGATGAAAACTGTTACAACTGGAGATCAAAATACTGTTGCTCATGGGTAATTCATGAAGACTTTGAATTTATTCTGTTTAAATATTTTACTCTTAAATTTGTTCCCACGTATGTTACTAATTTTACTGACATAACAAATTAGCAGCCTAATGCAACGCATATTTTCTTCTCTCACATTTTTTAAATTGGAAACCTGGGTGACTTTCAGAGTTTTGTGACTAGGGTGTCACCAGCCGGAGGCAGATTTAACGGTGGGCACACCAGGTGCATGCCCTGGGCCCCGACTTCTGAAAACATGTATTTTTATTTTCCTTGTCTCTCCTCTTTTTTTTAAGGGACCCAATATTTTCTTCTGCACCGGGGGCCTCAACCAACCTTCATCTGCCTGTCACCAGCCAACCCCAGCCAGCCTATTCTCACAATTCCAAGGAAGGGTCCACTTCTAGGATCTTTTAAATTCTTGTCAGAAGCTGTTCCCTTCCCACGCTTCCCACGCTTCCCTCGCGCACCCACCCATAACCATCCTCAAAGCCAGCAACAGTGTGTGAAATCCCTCTCATGTTTCAAACCTCTCCTGCCCTATGTCTCTGCCTTTACTTTTTGCCTCAGGGGCTCTTGTCATATGGGGGTCCACCAGATAATTGAGGACAATCTGCCTATTTTAGGTTCAGCTGATTAGGCAGCCTTAATTTTAACTGCAAAATTCCTGTACCATGTAACTAACATAAACACCCAGCTTATGTTATACTTGCAGTTGGGGATTTGCCTATAGTATTCTGAGACCAGTGCATTTGTTGCAATAAAAAATTTTATTTTAAAACAATAACTACATCTGTAAAAGTACTGCCACAGTTTAGCCCTTGCGATAGTTTCTTACATGGAACAGACAAGGGGCACTATGTCCTTAAAATTTTTAGCTGTTTTATTATGCTTTTTAATGATAAAACTTACAAATGTTTTAAGTTTAGAAGAGCACTTAGAGAAAATAAAGTATTTTAGAAATACCACAAAAAAATAAAGATATTTTCGTCATGTCAATGTTGGGACATAAAAATTCTTGTGGCACTAAAGTGTTTCAACATACCAGCAAGTCTTTCAAAGGGACGGACTAGTACCACCTTCCAACACTGCACACAGGACACTAGTAAACAGTCTCTCCCATCAGACCCGCTGGATTTGATCCTGTATGTGGTGCCCCAAAAGGAAAGGGAAAATGCTGTTGGGTGTTGTTCACACCCAAATTTCAGCTGTTCTCTTGTACAATCAATTCAATTTAAGAGATATTCAGGGACATTTTATGTGAGCAAGATTTTTGCCTGAGCCTCAATTTGAAACCACAGGAAATGAAGCAGGTTATCAAAGAGGTATCGACACCCCCACGTTTACAGAAGCATTATTACAATAGCCAAGATATGGAAACAACATAAGCATTTGTCAATGGATGAATGGGTAAAGAAGATAAAGAGATATGAATGGAATATTAAGTCGTGAGACAGAAGGAATTTCTGCCATTTGTGACATCACAGAGGGACCTTGAGGGCGTTATGCTAAATGAGATAAGTCAGACAGGACAAGACAAATTCTATATGATGTCAATTATATGTGGAATCCAAAAAGGTAAAATCATAAAAACCGAAAGTAAAATGCTGGTTACTAGGGGCAGGGAGGTGGTGGAATGGGAGAGGTGTTTAAGGGCACAAATTTGCAACTTGTGCACAGACAGGTCCGGGAGATCTACTGCACAGCAGAGCAAATACAGAGAACGATACTGTATTATAATCATCCAATTTGCAAAGAGTCTAGATTGTAATTATCCCAACCACAAAAAAGAAATGACACTTACGTGATGTGATAGAGGTGTTATCACTACAATGGTAATCACATTACAGTATGTAAATGTGCCAAAACACATCTTGTGCATTTTTAGTTTACGCAATATGTCAAATATATTTCAATTAAAAAAAAACAACAAGCAGGTCGTTCAAGCCAATCACGCATTACATTCTTGAATCTTCCTAAGTGCCTTCTTACATTCACGACTGAGTACTTCTACTGCTGAGAATTTCACTACCTCACGAGACAGCCTATTTCATTATTTTTGAATTGTAAGACAAGGATTCAAGTACACTTAGGTTACTTGGGAGGCCATCCCAGTGAATACAGTAGGGGCATGGAGAATTGACCTAAGGGATGGGCAGGGAAATGAATACAGAGTATATTTTTAATCAAGTTATTGTATCCAGTAACTGGAGCTTAATCTCGCCTGCTAAGGAACTCTGGGAAAAATATGAATGCACGCACATCAGAGTTATTGAACCCGAGGGGTGAAGCTGCTGGGTACTTCCGCACCAGGGCGCACACTTACTGGCTCTGCCTGCTGTTGAGCTTATCCCCATACCGGGGCGGGCTGCCATGGCAGAACGCTGGTCAGCCTCGAGCGAAGGGGCACGGCACTAGCGACTGTCTGCGAAGATAAGAGCAGGGCTTTGATAAGCTGTGCTCCAAGGTCTGGAAGTCTATTCTTCATTTCAAGAAGTCTATTCACATGCCACTTGGCCTTCTCAGGATCGCTCTCGTTTTGTTAACCTTCCTTTCCCTGGTCTCGGTCCGTATGGTTTGGAGGTGCTGACTGTGGCTCCTCCTAGTTGACTCCCTCGCCTCCAGGTCAACATATGACCCAGCCCTGGCCAATAACTAAACCATTTCATATTCATAATGATTGGTTTACGGGTGGATATGTGTCAAAGCCAGCAGGTTCAAAGCTAATGCTGGGGTTTTTCTAGGGTAATTAGGAAAAGGAAAAATGTACTATCTCCTGGGGGTGCTGATAGCTCATGCGCAGAGATGTTCTTGTGGCCATCTTTGTCGAACCCTGGGGATGAAGCCAGCAGGAGAAAACATATTCTTGTCCATATTGTTTGAGCATCTATAACCAGATATGTATGATTCTCCCTGGATTTTCACCTTTGATCAGTTTGAATGGGGTGCTGGTCAATACACATATTTTAAATCTCTATCTATCTGCCTTGGAATTTCTTCTCATTTGTCCTAGGACCACTCAGTAGGGACATACAGGTCAATTCCCATCTGTCTTTCAAGTCCTCACCAATCAGGCATAAAGAGAACTATGTGGTGTAGGCAGTACATGCATAAGCAGTGATGAAAAACTTTTTTTTTTTTTTTGGATTCTGACCAGCCTGAATTTTAAACTTGGCTCAGGTGTTTGTCAGTGTAGCCTAGGGTAAGATTTAAACGCTGTAAGCCTTATTTTTTATCATCTATACAATGGAAGCTGGTTGCCTACTTTGCAAGGGTTTTGAGAGTTAAAGCTTGGAATTTGCTTAGATATGTGATTTCTGATAGTAAATGCCTAATCAGTTTGGTGATATTGGAAGAAAAAAAATTACAGAATTGAAAACAATAGTTTTTTTAAAGGTTAATTTAATGACATAGGTATTTGTCTGCCATAGAGGGAGAACATCATAAAGGCAGTTACAATGGTCATATCTCACATGAAGCCTCTTTTCTTGGATAAAACTCTGCCATTCCTAGGTATACATCGTTCATATTTTTCCAATGTAATCTCAGTAAGGCTATGGTAATGAGAAAGGTGTTTGAATCTGTGTGTCAGTCAGAACTAACAGCGATGTCTGCTGGTTCACTGGGTACCTGGCATGCTTTTGGGTCCTCAGTCCTTTAATTTACTACTCTTATTAAGTATAGTTCAGATGAAAAATATAACTACTTCAATATCTTGCCTGGCATGCACCTAGCAGCGGCTTGCTTCACCGAAAAAGTAGTCTTCATTTCTCTTAAAGCAGAGATTGCCATGGATACATTTTCTCAGTGACAGGACTGGTCTGACCTCACAGAGACACTAGTTCTAGTGGGCTCTGCCCCCCGTGACTATAGGGCACACTTGAAATTCTTGCCCAATGCTGAGGTGGTAGAGGTCCCTGCAAAACACAGGCTTAGGAAAACTGTGAGACGGGGAGACCAAGTCACAGAGTGCGAACCTGGCGTGATGACGCCGAGGGGTTGATCTTTCACCCCAAAGTAATGGGTGGGGTGCTTTTCCAATTTTTTGATCTATGGCTCTTCCTGGACCAGAGAGTATGCTCTTAGACTAGTATTATTTTTGAACCACGGATGCTGTCCTTAAACCACTGCAAAAAGATTTTTTGAATTCTTACTCTGATTAGTCATTTGTCGCCAGTGATTTCCTATTGTCTTATCCGCGGTTGAGTTTCCTGGGAAACAGACTCTGAGATGGAGACTGCATGCAGGAAGTCGACTGGGTAGTGTTTTCCGGAATGACATTTGTAAGAGATCACTGGAAACAGGATTGGGTGGAAGGAGAAAGTGAACTGCAGTGCCGGCGTATCTGAGGCCTCGGCCCATCCCACAGGGCACCCGAGCTGGGACAGGCCTGCAGATTTCTCCTAAGGGCAGACGTCTTGCCTTCGTGTCTCCAAAGGAACCAGTAACTGAATCAGGCTGGCCCCAGGGAGGGGGTGTAAAACAACTGGTCAAGAGGGCAAAGTAGCTGCCTTCCAAGAGGGTGATTCCCATCAGCAACCAACATCCCTGGCGGCTGACGAAATGGGTGCCTTGAGTCAGAGTGACACACTGTAGCACCCACAGGTCTGCCCTCAAGGAAACCTGGAAGCGGACTGGGCACGTGGCTTGATTCAAACCAAAAATGAAATCTGAAAACATGAAACCAAGGCTCTTCCTTAGAAGTAATGGAAGTAGCAGGACGACAAACTGGCTTGAGGTGTGGAGTCAGGCAGAACTGGGACCCCATTCTGCATATTCTACTCTCAGTGTGAACTTGGAACAAGCCCATTTCATTATATACATAGCTTCTCTGCGCGGCAGCTTTTTCACTTCTGCCACGGTGATGTTGGGAATAATATCAGTTGCATGGCATATATGAAATAATATGAGATGTGGTTCTTGAAGTACCAAGCAAAGTGCCTTGCACAGTGAAAGCACTTAATAACTAGCAGTTTCCCTTCACTTTAAAAACACTGAATGGTTTGTCTGCATGTCCTTCTTTATCCTAACGTTGTAGTGAAGAATGTATCCGAATGTTGAAAGTCCACAGCTGGTTGAATGCAGGGGAATATAGGCAACAAGTGAGGAGATACATGCTGAGATGGAAGCCAATACAGACTGCACTGGGAGTACAAGCCAGGAACCCCCAGAACAGTCTGAGGAATCAGGGAAAGCTTCCTGGAAGAGAAGGAATCTGACCTGTGTGCTCAATGATAAAGAGGGGTGAGGGTGGCGATGGAGCAGTGAGGACAAGAATTCAAGGAGGGGGTTCTCAGGTCCAAAGTCAACTGAGACCAGGGCACATTTGGATGTCTATAGGTGTCACAGAACATTTGGGGCATAATTGGGAAGGGGATGGGCAACCAAAGAGAAGGTTTCATTTCAGTACATTTGGTAATAGCAGCTCTTAACTCATCACTGTGGGTTAGGAGTCTCTTGTTTCAAATTCACTAAAAAGCACTGAAGGAGAGAGGTAGCTGGAAGGGTTCATGGCCTTGTTTAAATAAAGTCTACCTGGGGCTGAAAACCAATTGGCATGGGTCCCACTTACTCCACCTTGTTAACAGCCCTGGATCTCAAGTTTAATGGTCCAGCTGGTTTAGACCAATTTTGATAAGTAGCCCATGTTTCCTTTGGATGAGGGGAGAAGTTATTCTCCTAAATCCTGTGATCAAATGGAACCAAGATCCAAACGGCATTCGAAGTTCGTCGCCAGCCCAGAGTACTCACCATGTCCGTAACAGGAGTAGCTGTGTAAGGAGAGGCAGGTCTACCCTAAAAGGCTGTTCTCTGAGGCCAGGCTCCATCCCCACTCACCCTGCGTCGGCAGATTGGCTGGGGAGCAAAGCGCCCCATGGCCTGTCTACGACATGATTTCCACTGTAAACTTTGTTTTCATTCTCTGTGAAAGAGTACTTTATGCTCTGAACCTTATGAAAGTTTAAAAAAAAACCCATTTCACATGAAATTTTTCAATTTTGGACTCAGCCCAAGTGGGATTAAAAAAAATTGGCAAGTGAAAGTAAAATATTCCAGGAGGCTTTTAGAAACGCAGAGTGTTAACCAAAAAATAATGAAAACTTTAGAGTGTCCGGCTTGACCGTTTCAGCGAGGGTGCTGAGTTCACTTTCACACGTGTCTCATCCTGGTCCACTTCCGCACTTCCTGAAACTTCGTAACAATTGCTCCAGGCTTACACAGGACTTCAGGGTTTCAAAGCTCTTTTCATTATTAACTCCTATTTTTAACATATTATCGCCATGAGGTAAGCGAGGCCAAGAGATGAAGGACTAGGGACACAGACAGATAATGTGACTTGCTTATATTGGTTATGGCTAATATTTGGGGGGAAGGGTACAGTCTTTGGATACAAGACGCAGCTGACTTCATAGATGCTGCAACTGTGGACTAGCTGAGTACTAAAGCCCTTGACTTACTTGTCTGAGCCTTGACTTACTTGTCTGCAAAATGGGGACAATAGCATTGCACAGAATGATGTGAGGATCCAATGAGAGGGTGTTGGAAATATCCTCTATAAATCATAATGTCACTTCCATGTTAAGTGATATTTAATGCAATTTGACGTGTAGTTCAGGATGTAAATGAATTCAACCCATGTTTCCCGAGTCCTGGGTCAGCGTTTCTATTCCCAACAGACCATCATTATCAACCTGGAATCACTATTATCAATTTATCTGGCAACTATCAGATTTAAGACTTCTTCCAAGTTCTAAGTAGATCACAAGATCCATTTCAGAGCTCTCTGTCAACTTCCCCATCACTTTCGCCCCTCCTCGAGAGTGGCCAAACAAGGTTCATGTAGAATGTGATCTTTTGTTTTGTTTTTCCCCCACTAGCTCACCTTGCTTCCTGGAGGACGGCCTCTCATGTAATTTGGAGTGGCGCTGTGTGATGCTTAGGGGCTGTGTTACTATTAGAGAGTGCAGCTAGGGGAAGACGGCATCCTTGCCCTCGAGTACCCTTCTCAAAGCCACTAAAGGCAAGGCGCACGCACAGGTCTAAACACCTGCCAAATCAAGTCTGGAAAGAAACACAACAAAATGAAACCAGCCAAACCTCGCAAACCAAACATCAAAACACTGACCAGCCATGCGCAGAAAAATCCGAAGTTCCCCAGATGTGCCCTCTCAAGGAACTAAACACTGGCCATGATGAACTTCCTGTAAACAAAGACTACTAGCTCTTTATCATCACGTGCCTCCAACCCAGAAGTTTTAAAGAAGCAGCAGTGTAACAGTAAGACGTATGTCTCTGTTTCCTATCTTCTCAAATGACTGAAAACTGGGACAGCTAATGATTAATTCTTGGCCCCCCAACCCCAGCACTTGGATGGGGTGGAAGAGTCATGCTTACTTACTAAGCGCCCCTATCCAGGGCCAGATGCTATATCACATTCTTCACACAGCTTATCTCATTCATTCTTTGAAATAATTCGTAAGCAGAAGGTGTAAACATTATCCCCATTGACAGATAGGGAAACAGGCTGGAGAGGGTAAATAACGTGTTCAAGGTCGCATATTTAGTAAATAGTAGAGCAACAATTCGTATCTGAGTCTGTTTCCTATTAGACCTCTTTGCCTTTCCCTTGGTTCAGTGACTGAAAAGTAGTATGTGTTTATGGATACAGGTTAAACTGCCATATTACCAAGCCTAAAATAATGTTTGTATAAGATGTAGCAACCTGGGCAGACACAGATCTTATGTTAGAATTCCATAAGGTCTAACTCTTACTTAGACATCAGATCCTGGATCTCCATTATAGTACTCACATGCCATCTGCCCATTCAAGTAGAGATGAAAGGCATGCATTAGAGTCATAAAATATAACTCGCAAAACCACCCTTTGCAGTAGGCATTGCTGTTACTTCTATTACATATATTTTGCAAATCAGGAAAATGAGGTATGGAGGGTTTGCACAACTGAGATTCACCCTAGACCGTTCTGGTTCCTTTATGCCTATGCTTCTCAAACTTGACTGTAATTTAAAATACCCTGGGAGTTTTCCATACGCTGGGGCGCCTGGACCTCAGCCCCTGAGACGCAGATTCTGCTGATGGAGGTGAGGCCCTGGCATTCATGTCTTTCACAAGCTGCCTATGGGATTCTGCTGCACAGACAGGGCTGGGGGTCCCTGCATTACTCAGACCGCCTCGGAATCTCGCTGCGCAGAAGCCTTGTTCTCTATGCAAGCCAGAGGTCTTGTTCAGGCTTCTGCAAACCAGGTTGTCTGAAGTATTAATATGAACTGAATTAATAAGATAATTGGTTAAGAATAATTGAACCCTCCACCTGGAATGAGAACTTTTTGTGGTTCAGGTTCCAAGAACCACGCTAGAAGCTTTACATGGCTTATTTCAGTCAATCCGCAGAACAGCCTTATGTGGTAGGTATCATTACTGTAGATATGTTATGTCAAATATATTTCATCTTGCTTCCCCCCAATCTGGTTGAATGGAGGAGCTTGGAGCCTTGCCACCCACAGCGTGGCCTGTAGAGGTCACCTGGGAGTTTGTCAGAAATACAGATTCGTAGGCCCCTCCCGACCCCCATCCATCTAAATAAAATTTATACTCTGATAGTATAAAAGCACATGGTTGTTCTTAACAATGGCTCTAATGGTGGGCACTTAGTAGACAAACAAATAGTTGCCTATTGGCCAAATACAGCACTTCATACTGTGGATTTTCCTCTAACATAATTTTAGTTCTTAGTACATGACATTCTATTGCATCAAACCAGACATCACTTTTAAACAGAACTAAGCTCAGTAGATGACAGATGTTGGGAAGAAG
>PVJD01001790.1:202767-240249 GCA_004026545.1 Mormoops blainvillei | reverse complement strand
TAACCCTCTTTACGGCCTAACCTTGTCCGTCCAAATCCTTATCCCTGTTTACAGAGAGGAGGATACAGGGGACAGAGTGACCAAATCACTTTCCCAAGGATACTCGGCTAGTAGATGGCAAAGCTCTGTGCTATCTCCTCCAGTGACAGGGACTTTATGGAGTTATTTGTGACTTGTAAATGCTTTATGGAATTGTAAAATCCCAACATTCGGGGCTGGATGGGGCTGTAAGGGGCATCGGGCTGAAATATTGTAGGTCAGGAAAACAAGACCTAGAAAGGCAAAGCAACTCACCAAAGATCATACAGCTGGTAAGCGGCAGACTTCCTGGTAGCATTGTAGAATAATAATAGTAATAATAATAATAATACATTTTATATATTTAAAATGTTTTAAAATACAGTGTCCGGCAGAAGTAAGGCCTACTTGAGTGTGGTTGGTAGGGTAATAATGTGGGTGTAATAATTTATAGTTTGAATTTGAACATTTCACCAAAAATGTCACCTGGTGCGTTTGAGCAGGACATTGTCATGTTACAGAATGACATGCTTATGATTTTGTAATAAAAGATTTTATAATAAAAAAGGGCCATTATTTGTGCCGGACCCCGCATTGTTTTTACTTTATGAACTGCACTGGACTTTGGAAACTCTTTGTAAGTGCACAGTCCATTCTCTGCAGATCAAATCACGAAGCCATTGAAATAATTACCCATTAAGCAGAACGCGAGGGGCATTGGAGACACCACCCCCCTTGAACACACAGCACAGCACACCACATGAACACACCCACTGCTCTCTTCCCCTGGGGGTTCGATGTGTACCTGCGTGTGGCGTGTCTCTTTTCCCCCCTCACATGCTACTCAGGTGAGAGGTGGTTGTGGGGCATCTGTGTGCTATAGGAAATCGCGTTTGGTACCGCCCGAGTTCCCATTTCCTGGGAAAAAGTGTGGCTTGGACAAAGGAGAGGAAGGTGTGGAGAGAGGGATTTGGGGCTGATCACCCAGGGGCGGGGCAGCACAGGGAAATGAGCGGAGGTGACTCCTCCTGGAAAACTGGAGGGGGTGGCACCTCAGCCCTGCGGCCACTGAGCCCTTGCACACTGGGGCTGGCGGAGTCCAGCGGGGTGCACCCGGGGGAGGAGTGGATTCCCGGAGACCCTGCCTGTGTCATTGATCCTAACCACGCATTTAGGACCCAGAGTGAGTCTGCCCATGTCTCATCTTAGGGATCCTGCAGAGTAAAGTTTCTTCGTCTGGGAGAGACTTTAAGGAGGCACGAGGATGAGACATTATATGATGTTAAGCCCCACCTGGAGAGATAACCCCTTTTCTAGTCCTTCTCATTCCCTTTGATCCCATCAGGTAGCAAATCCCAGCTCGGTGCTCTTACTTCCTCACCCCCTCCAACCTTGCTAACCTCTCTTAGACAGAAAGAGAGCTCCCCTGCAGGCCAGAGCCCTCCCAGCCTTATCTGATTAGAATTTAGCAACTGCGTTTTTGTGTCCTTTGTGTCGGTTTTTAAGATGACTTGCTGCCTGGAGCAAGGGACCCTGGATTTCCAGTGTAGGTAGCAATACTAAGTCACCTTTTGAAGTAAGTGTATTTGACAACAAAGTGACCTGGCATGAAGGCCATCATTCAGAATCTTTGGGCAGACCACACGTGGGTGTCGAGGACTGATGCTGGGAAAATGCCGACCTAGAGGAGAAGGGGACAGAGAGAGTGCGGGGAGGGGGCGGGGTGCCTCTGTCTGATTCACATGAAGGTGCCATGCATGCTAGCTGTGGGCCTGCACGTTGGCAGTGGGCAGGGAGCAGCTGAGTCCTACAAGGCAGGACAAGCCCGCCGCTGTAACAAAGGAGCCTAAGACAACAGCGTCTCTGCCCAGTGGTAGTTTTTCCCTCTCTAAGGGTCAGTCGGGAGCCCCTCACAGTGGGATGTCTTCCATGTGGTCAGCGAGGGACCAAGGTTCCTTCTATCTCGTGACTCTGCCTTCTCCTAGGGCCTCATTCTCCCATTTTGCTGGGAGAGGAGCATCATGGGTAATGTTTATAGGCCTGGAATGGATGTGCACATAACACTTCGGTCCCATCCCATTGTCACATAACTACACCTAACTGCAGGGGCAGCTGGGAAACATAGTCTAGCCACGAGCCAAAGAGGAGAAAGGAAGTGGTTTGAGTGAGCAGCTAGCTCGCCTCTGCCCTAGGCGCCTAGCTCATTCAATTTATTTATTCAATATTCATTCTCTATTTTAATATTTATTCATTCAATATTTATTGAGCAGCTACCAACTGCCAAGCATTGTTGCATCTTAATTTAATTAAGTAAAGTGACCGCTTTGCCCTGTCATGTGTGTTCAGAGGTCATGCAGGAAACACGTCTGAAAAATTAACGGCACATGCTGTACACACAGCTACATGCAGTGGGGACACTGCTCTTTTTACATGTTTAGAGATGATTTGTGGGATGGTGTCTGAACAGTGAGTCACACTAACTATAGTGTATTGAAATGGTCTTTTCAGAAATAATTACTCCCCTTCAGCAGAGATGCTTGAGGGCAAAGGCCACATCTCAGATATTTGCCCAAATACCTAGCCTAGCTCCGAACCAGGCACATAAATGTTTGGTGGGAAAGAATGTAGGTACAAGCTCCTAGAGATAATGGCCTTATCAGACTTGGACTGGACCAGCAGGTTGGGTTGCCTTCTAACAACCAAGTCCCTCGCCCCCCTCCACCCCCCACCCCCCAGCCCACGTCACTGTCTCCTCAGCCCAGGACAGAGCCCCAGGGCTGAAGGGAGGGACACTCCTGGCTCAGTCCCCCCATCTCCGCTGTGGCCAAGGGGACATGTTCTCTGGCAGGTGCAGGCCAGGAGAGTCCAGGGATCCCAGACGTTCTCCAGGGCTTCCTATCGGTGATCCTCGCCGTCCCTTCTTTTACCCAAAGCACAGGTGTTCCTTCACCTGAGGCACAGGTGGCATTCTCCGGGAGAGGCACAGCCGCTTGCCCAAAGCCACGCTGCTGGGACACGGACGCGCCTCCACGTGAAGGCACACAGCCTGTCTCCAGGGCCTCACCCTCAGCCTCGCACTGGGCTGCTGTCGCCGTCCCAGTGTTTTTTTCAGGCTGTTCTCCCAGACGCTTGTCTTCCTTCACGGCCCCCTGCCCTCTCGCACCCTTTCATCCTCCATGCTGCTCCGGAACTAACTCTCTACAGTGGGGGAAAGTCTGCTCCGATTACGCCCTCCCTTACCTAAAAGTCTTTGATAAAGAAACAAGTTATTGTGGAAACATTAAGAATAATGTTAATGGCACAGGACAGTGTTCCAGGATATATGCTGAAGGGCACCCGTTTTAATAGTATAGTCTTAACTCTGAGAATAGCATGACTGGAAGGAGGGGACGGCCTTAGGACGTTATGAGTGGCTGTCGTGTGGTGTCCTCGGGGTTCATGGTGCAGGAATGCCAAGACCTACAAGCCATCCCCAAAGTAGGTGTTCAAAGATACGGCTCTCACAAGGACTGTATGATTCGGAAGCGCTGAATTCAGTACACATTCGATGGATGAATGAATGAAGAAAGAGTGAATGAGTGAATGAACTGTTTTAAGCCAGGGAATGGCAGGGTGCAGGGTGCACTCAGTATTTTAGAAAGCGCTGGCCATTCCTACCATCCCCCCCACCCCCCCGAAACTGTTAGAAGCCCATTCCGCGGAGAAGCCCCTGTTAACTACCAGCAGCATCTCTGGACTTTCTTTTCACTGTGCACAATTTCACATTTATGTGTGTGAGTCTTGGCTTGGCAGCGCTTCCCTTCGCTCGGCTGCAGACTCCCTGAGGACAGGGCCTGGCTGGCCGTGGGCCCCACGCTGCGCCCGCCCGGTCGTCAGGGCCACTCAAGAATAGCCAGGGTTTCTGAGCTGTGGCAGACCTCCTTCTTGGACACATTTCTTGGTTTGACAAAAATATTCCTTGATATAGATCCTGATATTTAGGATTTTCCACGACGAAGACTCCAAACTGGGGGACAGCTCCCGTTGTTTACCTGCTCGGCCACAAGCTGAAACGTCCTTTTAAAAACGGCCTTGGCAAAAGGCACACCTGACCCTCAGTCTTCGTTCTGCCCTTTGCTAGCTGTGTGACCTTGGGCCACTTCTCCTCCCTGAGCCCCAGCTTCCTCTTCGGAACTTTGCTCCCTACCTCCTAGGATAGAATGGGGCATCGTACGGAGCCCAGCGTAGTGCCCGGCCTACGGGAGGCCCCCGAGGGGTGCGCCTGCTTCCCTCCTCCCAGGTGCAGCTTAGACTCCTGCCGCGTGGCTGTCCATCAGGGAGAGTGTCGGCGACGAGCCTCAGACAGGCCCACTGGCTTGACTGCCCTGCCCCCGTGGCTGCTGACCTCACTGGGGTCAAGGCTTGTTTGCCTTGGAGGGTGTACGGGTGGCTCCAAGGTGGTTTGTTTAACTGATGGCCTTTGAGGGCTGGGACGAGGCCTAGAGAGACCCAGAGGCTCCTGGTCAGGTCAGAGGGGCTTGACAGACAAGCTGGGACAGAAGCCTGGCGAGGCATTGATCCAGAGTGGAGTGACTGGTTAATCTCTGTTGCTTTTGGAAAGATGGCCCTGGGTGTCTGTCACCGATGGAGGCAAAGGTGGGGACTTGTAATTTCGTGGCAATGGCTTGAGCATCGAAACACTCTGGGCAGGAGAAAGAACGTTCAGGAAGATGGCAGTTTCAGGTAGTGCTTTTTCAGGCCCAAGCTGTTCCCTCCATGGAATCCCTCCTGTTCTAGATGAGGGACAGCAGGTGTTGGCAGTGGGGCTTCACGTGAGGCATGCAACCCCTTCCTTCTTATTCATCACCCTCAGCAGTTACTATCTGCGGGACCCCCGTGGTGCACTCAGCCCCGGGCTCTGGAAGCAGTCGGCATGGGGTTCACGTACCGCACTTGGCACGTCCCCCGTAATCAGTGTGCAAATTGAATTATAATGTCGACTCCATCCAAGGAGCTGATTGAAAGGAGTGCAGTGGGGGAACTCTTCTATAGCCCATGAGTTATTTTGCTAAGTAAGCATCTTTATACTTTATTAATCATGTGACTTTGGCTATTAGTCATCATCCATCTGTCACCCACCCTTCCACATGGTCCCTTATTCGTGCATGTGCTCCTTTATTTCTTCACCCTCATCCATTGATTTACCTATTTAATCACCCATTCGGTCATCCAGTCACTCATCCATTCCTCCATATTTTTATGTATCTATCTGTTTACGCATCTGTCCACCTTTCTACTCATGTGTTCAACCAGCTGTGCATCCAGCCCGCCACCTGCCCAACGCCCATTCAGTCATTCACTCACTTTCTTCTATATTCTTTAATTAATTATTCCTTTCACAGTCTTTAGTG
This sequence comes from Mormoops blainvillei, assembly GCA_004026545.1. Taxonomy (NCBI): domain Eukaryota; kingdom Metazoa; phylum Chordata; class Mammalia; order Chiroptera; family Mormoopidae; genus Mormoops; species Mormoops blainvillei. The sequence continues at coordinate 234,841 of PVJD01001790.1, read as the reverse complement.
GAGCACTTCCCCTGTCCCTAGTCATTTTCTAGGCACTGGGAAGGTGGGACTGGCTCTTCAGAAGCATGTGATCTCACAGCAGAAACCAAAATATAACTAGGTAACTAGCGGACCAAAAAGACAAGTAAAAATTAGTGTTTCTTCAGGTGGAGTCTCGTTTTATGCCAAGTGAATGTCAGGAAAGCCCCTAGCGCCCTAGGGCAAGCCCGTTTCCTTTTAAAGAGACATGGACAGAGTACGGAAGTGGAGCGAAGACGTCAGGCTAGCCCTTCTCTGTTCAAAATCTTTAGTCCCGTTTGCCATATCTGTCAGATTGTCAGTCCTTTTCCCTTTCTAGATATCTCGCTTCTAGAAATCAGCTTGGAAGCAACCCAGATGCCCACCTCCAGAGCGCCGTTAGGGGCATGCTGGTGCACTTAAACGGCAGGGCGCTGTGCGACGTGTGAGGAGCAGAAGGTGGAAGCGTATGGGCCGCTTGGGAAAGAGAGTCCAGGGTATATTTTTAAATACAGAAAATTAGGCTACAGAATGGCGGATCAGTACAGTCATTCTGCTAGGGTGACGGGAGATGACGCAGATGTGACCACGTCTCTCCTCTATCTGTAAACATCATTGCTTTGTTTTGGGGCTACAAAAAGAAACTCTAGTAGAACCAGGGTCTGCCTTTCCTCACCACAGCACACCCCCCCCCCCAACCTATAGCAGTGTCTGATGCAGTAGGCATGCAGTAAATATTTGCAGAATGGATAAATGGATGCATGATAAAACAACAAACTCATTATTTCCTTCAGCGTGTGGAATGAAAGGCTTGGTTAGGGCCTTTTAGCTTTTATTTCATTATACAAAATACACGGATGTTTTCCTGCAAAACTTTTAACATTTAAAAACAAAGTTCAAAAAACAAAAGTCCCGCAAAGCCTTCAGCCTTCCTGCTCTCCCGGAAGGGATTACACAGTTGGGGTGACATGTCTCCATTTATCCAAACTGTTTTCCTGTCCAATTAGGGAAGGAGGGATCCTGTGTTTCAGCTTCCCCCCTCCCACGGGGAATGCCAGACCTGTCTGAGAAAACAAACTGCAACTTGTGTGTGTGTGCGCGCACGCGCGCGCGCCTGTTCCCACTAGGGCGCGCAGGCTCATAAAACCCCGGACCCCCCTTTCTCTGGGGTAGGAGCCCACATTAGGGAGCTGTTGACAGCCCCTCCCCCTGACCTCTTGCACAATGCCAGGGACAGCTCAGCAGCTTAGAAAAAGGAAGAAAACAAACACAAAAGTTGGCTGAGCCTGTTTGTTCTGAGGAAACTCAAAGAGGTGTTTGACAGTCAGTAAATACCGGCTTGGCTGTTGTTTTTAATCTGTAACATGGGAGGCAGGGGGCCAGGGCAGTGGCTGAGTGGGGAGGAGGAGGAGGGAGACCAAGGGAGAAATGTGAAGAAAGGAAGGGCTCTGGCAGGGTGGGGGGAGCACCTTCAAAAAGTGCAGGGGAAGCAGGAAAGTCAACTGGATTGGGAGCCTTTGGGGAACTGATTTGAGACGTGCCCTGTGAGCTCTTAGATGTTAACCACTGTGTCTCCTTTCCTCCCTCCCCACCCCCTCCTTAACCTCCCGCCCTCCCGCCTTCTTCTCTTCTCTCTCTTTACAGCTACCTACTGGGTGTCTACTGGGGCCCAAGCACTGTTCCCGGTGCTGAGGAATGTGGTAGCCATTCAGTCAATCAAAGTCTCTCTCGTGATGTGTTTGTGCTAGACCCATTTTAGAGATGAGGGAACTGAGGAACGGAGAACAGACATGACATGCCTGTAAGAGGTCCCACATGTTCCTGATTGTGGCACGCCATTTCCTGCCACATGCCTCACGCAGGCTGCTTCCTGTGCTCGGGGCACCCTCCCCTCCCAACCCTGCCAGGCAGGCACACACCTCTCTGATTTTTTCAAGGCTCAACTAGCATCTCCCCTTTTCTGTGGATCCTTCTAAGCTCACTCCACAGAGAATTGGTGACTCTTTCTTGGTGTCCCCAAAGCACACTTTCTTCACCTTTTCTTTTAGCCATGCAATAATTCAAGCATACAGAAAAACACAGTGAACAAAATAATAGAAATGCCTATAAAGATACATTTTTATAGCTACCCTCTGCACCTTTTGTTTTGGAGTTACGAATTGCCTGAAAATTGAGCTACCTGTGAAAGGTATTGGAATGTTGCTGATGTGTGGACCCACGGGTTGGAGGAAATCATTTCAGATTCATGTGGTCAGTTCTTGTAATGCAACATGGCAATGTATTCCAGTTGATTTGTGGGAAAGTGGAGGGCAAAATCCACTGTGAAAACACCACCGCCACCACCAGCAACAGCACCAGCAATACGGCAATAATAGCAGCACTGTCTTTACCAACAGCAGCATCACCAGCACCACCACCACCTCCAACACCAGTGGCAGCGGCAGTACCACCCACCGGCCACCACCACCACTGCCACCTACTCCACTGTATTACCGCCATCACCACCACCACCACCAATACCATCCACACCATTGCCACCAGCACCACCATCGTTAACAGCGGTAATAACAACAGCCGTGACAACAGAGGCAACCAGAAAACCTCTCTTTTCTGCTTCCGAAGGCGAACCTTCAGCACCCACAAGGCACTGCGCCAGTGGGCAGGGCAGCGGGTGAGCAGGGAGCGGTCTCCGACCTCCAGGCTCTCAGCGTCAGTGCGTGAAGCTAAGTAGGCGCCCCGGGAGGGGCGAGGTGGTCACAGTATCCAAACGAAGAGGCAGGGCGCATCTGCCCATGTTGGCAGGGGAGGGAGAATTTGAGAAGGACCCTGAAGGGAGAGCCACGTTTCCCCTTGACCGGGAACAGCAAACGAAATGTTCCAACCCCGTTTCCCCTGCCGTGGTAGATGTCCACAGTCTGGCTAAGGGGACTTTACCGCTCAACCTGAAGGGGCCCTAGAATTCACTTCAGGGCAGAACTATTAGCAGCCCAACCAGCTGCAGTGAACTGGCTGGAATTGGCTCTCAAGACCTGCCCTAAATTAGAGGGCCAGTGTCTTAGGACAGTCACCTCGCTCATTCCCTCTGTTATTTCCTAAGCCTGGGCCATGGACCTGGCTCAGGAACGGCTTTGAGTGTCATTGAATGAATGGATGAACCACAGTGGGAGGAAGGGAGAAGTCCCTATGGAAAGAACGTCATGGAAAGAAGCCCGGAGGCAGGGAATCACAGTCCCTGTCCCGGGAGCAGCATGTAGGTCGTGAATGTGCATGAAGAAGGAGAAGAGATCCTGTTTTGGGGTCCTGATTGCAACCACTGAAGGCTTTGGAGAAGAAAAATGTCGTGATGTGAGTTGTTCATTATAACCCAGACGGAGGGAACACTGCCACTCTACAGGTGAGGAAACCGAGGCGTGGAGAAGAGCAACTCACCCAGAGTCAAATGCGCAGCGACTGGCAGCGCATACCTGAATGGGTTAAGTCTGTTTCGGAAGGAAACTGGGGAAATCTCCCCCCTCTGCCTCACAATATTTTAGCTACATTTTCTTTATTTCCGGTTAGAACCAAAGGATTCGTTCCCTTCTCTCTCTAGCAGTGGGGGGCAAGAAACCCATCTTTTATGAGGCTGGCAACAGCTGTTCTTCCCCCCACCCAGCTGTCTTCTCCTGAAATAGGATAGGGAAAGAATCAGAAATTTTCACAGATATCAGGGAGATAGCCCTGGGGTTGGAGACCTGAGTTTGAATCCCAGGTCATCCATCACCCTCTGTTTGGGGGGCCCCAGCAGCCTCCTTCAGCACGCAGCCTCAGTTCCTCATCTGTAAATGAAACCATCCCCCACCCCCACTCTTGGCTGCTGTGATCACGATGAAGAGCGGGGAGTTGTCCACAGGCGTGAGCGCGCCGCGAAGTCCGCATGTGCAGAGCCTGCAGGGTGTGTGTCTTTTGCGACAGGAACCCTGTTCATAAGAGCGTGGTCGTAGCTGTGACGATGACGATGACGATGATTTCCTGCTTGGCTCCTGCACTCAGTTGGGAAGCAGTGGATTTGGGGACCTCCGAAGCACACTTCCCATCCCTTTGCCTCTCCTCACCTCACCCGCCCTCGATTCCAGCCACCACTTGGTGCCTGGTTCTGCGCAGGGTCCGACCACACTTCACGCAGGCGTAAGGCACAGGGGCTTCACCCCGGGCCAGCTCTGTGTACCCGCTGCCTCTGGCCCCAGGGGTTTTCCTTTGGATGTCATGGTGTGGGACCTAGTAGAGCAGCTCATCGTCCTGGAGATGGCAGGAATAGAACCCCTGTTCGGGCAGGCTCTTGGTCAGTGGGGGATGCAAGGATGAGATGAAGCCTTCCTCTTCTTCTTCGCAGACAGACAGACAGGCCTGAGGTTCACCTCACGGGGCTTCTTGGGCAGTCCTGCAGCCTCATGGTGGCCCGCTGCGTGGGAACACCTCTCTCCATGGGCTCTCTTTTTTTGCCTGCTCCACCCGTCCGTTCCTCACTTGCTCTCTGGGGCCCCCCTTGGCCATCCAGGTAGGGACACGTTCGCCTTTGTCACAACCTCTGCTTTCCAGGGAGCGCAGGAAGAAATAGAGTGGGCTCTAGAGTTGGAAACTTTGATGATCTCCCACTAAAGGGACTAGCACAGTGCCTGGCACACAAAAGGGACAATAAATAGTGACTGCACGAATACAGTCACGACATCCTTGTATCTCAAGAAGATGGTACAAGACAAATTGGATGTAGGGGCCTCAGTGGCAGAGGATAGTGTTAGGGATGAGGAATTGGGGACTGAGCAGTAGGATTCAATTCGCCTGTTACCCCAAGCGAGTTACGTGGCCTCTCGATACCTCGGTTCCCTCGTCTGTAAAGTGGATGAAATAGTATGTCTCACACAGAATAATTCAATGGCATCCTTTATATAGAGTTCAGGGCACATAGTAATAGATCAACCAATGAAATTATAATTCATGGTAATAGTAGTACAGGTGGTACATGAGAAGGAATATATTAAAGAGTTGTAGGGTACGTGTGACTTCAGGCACGTCACTGAATACCACTACTCCCCCCCCCTTTCTTTTTTTAACTTTCTTTGTACAGGGATAATAATTCCTAACTCATGCACACCCCATGTGGTCATTTCGAGAGCACTTGACAAAGTATAAACAGTTCTAGAAATAGAAGGGGCTGTTTTTCCTTTGTTGTTGGTGGTAGGTAGCTTTTCCTTTGTTGTTGGTGGTAGGTAGAGCCATCCCCAAAGCAGTCTGCTGGCTGAACAAAGTTCTCTGCTTTGGGAGGATGGAAATCCAGCCATCTTTTCTGAAAGGCGATCTCCCGAACGGACCACAGCACAATCACCTGCTGGGATGTAAGTCCTCCGGACGTGGGAAGGGAAACCAGCGTCTCGGGAACCTGGAGGGTGAAAGTGGCACTGTGTTTCCCGTGTGCGGTAAGCCCATGAGCGCTGATGAAAACAGGGTCTTTAAAGGACACTCCTCCACCTTGCTGTATGCCGCCGAAGGAGTCCTGGTGCCTCCCACCATGGCACTGCCCCGGGACAGGAGGGGCTCCGTTACACGCCACCTGCAGCGTGGAGGCGATCTTGCTCCTCCTTTGACAAGACATCATTGCAGCTTACACGAAACACCCGTCGCCTGCTCGCGTTGTATCGTGTCCTAGGTGGTGCATTTTCCCTCCCCCCCCAGGCCCCACTCTCGTCTCCCTTTCCCGCTAAGGCGTCTACAGGCATTCACTTTCATATGCCTAACGCGCCGTGAAGCAGTTTTTCTTTGAAAAACATATAGTGACTTTCTGTGCATGTACTTATTTTACATAAAAACCATGAGTGTAAATCTGATTTTGTTACTTTTTTTTTTTAAACTGAACGCCATGTTTTTAAAACTCTCCTTGTTGCTGTGTGACTATTAAAATATGGGTATGTTTTTTGTGTGTGGGTGTTTGTTTCTAGTTAAAGCATCAGGCCTCATAGCACACATTCCCCACATTTTCTGTGTCGTTCCCCTGGAGATGGACAGCGAGGCTGTCTTCAGCTCCTTGCCACCACAGCCAGCACTAGAACGATCTGTGCAAGATTTTTCCCGAAGATAGATTATTGGATCCTAAGATACGGCTTACTTAAATTAAGATAGATTCAGTTCAAGCCATGTCGATAATGAAGCTAAAGCCCCTTGGTGGGTTGCTTTGCCCAAGCCTCATCTCCCTGGGGGTGTATGTTCCTGCTCATTTGTAGAAGGAGGAGATTGGGTGAGAAACTCGCCAACAATGCTCTCGGCATTTAGACCCCCACTAATTTTCAAGCCGGCTGGGTTGATCAAACACGTGGAAGAAAATGTGGTGGTCAGTCATTCAAGTATTTGGAAGCGGCCAGTTGTTCAGCAGCTTGTAGACACCCCTAGGGTGCTTGGTTAGGTGGCTATCTTGGGGGTATTTGTGTTCTTTTAGATTCCCAAGAATTTCTCTCCTCCCTCTCAGAGCTAATGTAGAATTCCGGCTGCAGGGGTCCTGCAGTCCCTTAGGAATTTTGATTTCAACTTTGTTCAACTTTGCATTGACACCTGTTTATCCATCCATCCATCCATCCACCCATCCATCCACCCATCCATCCAAACATCCATCCTCCATCCCTCCCTCCCTTCCTTTCTTCCTTTTTTCCTGCCTTCCCATCTAACAGCTATCCACCCATCATGTGTGTCTGCCTTGCTGTCTGTCTGCCTCGCTGTCTTTCTGTCTATTTATCTACCTACCTACCTACCTACCTACCTACCTGTCTATCCCTTTCCTTATGGGGGAGGTGTCAATATGTATGGAGTTAACGAAAACATTGATTCTGAAGTCAAATAACACGGTGCAGACAGACGTGTGTTCAACTGACTAGCCGTTTGGCCTTGAGTCAGAGATCACATCTTGGCATCTTGGTTTCCTTGTCTACACGCTACAAAATGAAGATGATAATGCTTCATCGACTTACCGTGAAGACCCGCGAGACCATGTTTGCTTAAGAACTTAGCTTGGGACCTGGCACAGAGTAAACCCTGCGACAAATTTTTTTTACCTTCTTGCTGTAAGAAAACGGGGTCTATGACCCTTCCAGTTGAATAAGGGTGGGCTTGTGACTCCTCGACCTATAAAATATGGCTGGCAGAAGTGACAGTGTGACTTCCAAGGCTAGGTCATAAAAGGCAGTGCAACTTTTGCCTTATTGGCTGGAGCACTTGCCATGGGAAAGAAGTCAGACTGCCCTGCGGCCGCCATGCTGGAGAGGTCACTGGCAGGTGCTTTGGTGAACAGTTCCATCCAAACCCAGCCTTCCAGCTGTGCCCCGTTAGGGTACCAGACATTGAGAAGAAGATTCTCTAGTCCCAGCTGTCCAAGTCGTCCCAGCTCACTCTAGACCTAGTGGAGTGGAGACCAGGGACCCCCTTTGTGCATCGTCTAAATAACTGAGCCAGGCTGTGTGAGCATAATAGAATTGCTGTTCTCTTACCTCGCTCTGTTTGGGATTACACTGCTAGGGAGTGATACTAACTCGGATACTTGGAACTGTGAGTGTTTGTGTGCTTATCTGAGGCAATGCTCAAATACCGTGTCTTCTAGGAAGACATAGTCTTTTCTTATAAGCTTATTGAGGTATAATTAATTAATAAAATTGTAAGATTTAAAGTATAAAATATAATGACTTGGTATACGTATAGTTTGTGAAAGGATTTCTCTCATTGAGTTAACACCTCCATCACTTCACATAGTTACCTTTTCGTTTCGTTTTGTATTTTTTGGTGAGGATGTTGAAGTTCCATCCTTAACAGATTTCAATTATACAATATATTGTTATCAACTGTCGTCACCACGTTCTACATTAGATCCTCGGACCTCACTCGTCCTGTAGCTGAAAGTTAGCCCCCGTTTACCGGCCTCCGCCGTCCCCTACCCTCAGCCCCTGGCGACCGCCCTTCCGCTCTCTGCTTCGCTGCCTTTGGAGTTGGCCTGGTTTTTTTAGATTCCACACACAAGTAGCACCATGTTGTATTGGCCTTTCCCTCTCTGGCTTTCTTCCCTTAGCATAATGCCCTTCAGGTTAATCCACGTTGTTCCAGTGTGTATGTGTGTGTATGTGTGTGTGTGAGAGTGATAGCATTTCCTTGATTCATTCGCGTATTGAAGGGCACTTAGATTCTTTCCATACCTCGGCTATTGTAAATAGCGCCACCATAGCATGGGAGTGAAGGTGCTTCTCTGAGACAATGGTTTTGTCGGAAAGACGTGCCCTAACATTCAGTGAGGTTAGACATGTTCCGGCATCGATAATGCCTAACATTTATCCAGTGTTCGCTAGCCAGCGTTGTGAGGCAGCTGCTCTCATTTACATTTGAGACATGAGAAAACAGAATTGTAAATAATTTCTCCAAGGTCATGTAGCTAACAAGTTGCTAAACTTGAATTTGAGCTCTGGTCTCTCTGACCCATCTAATGGGTATTCATGAAATGACTGCCCTGGGCGTCGTGGGTGAAGAGACAGCCTTCATTGCCGGTCACTTATGAGGACATTGACCATGAACCTTGGCCAGAGAAGCTCCCATCCTTTGTGCATCCCCGCTTCCCTCCTTCCCATTTGGAAACTAACCACATTTTGCCGGAAAAACAAGCTGATATTAATTCTTCCAGAAATATGGGCAGGGGCGAAACTTCCTAGAGAAATCCAAGAGAAAGGGGCTTCGAGTCTCACTGGGAAGAAAACTTCTTTCTAAAGGGATAATACAAAGATCTACAATTTCTCAAAGTGCTGAGAGCCTCCCAAAACTGAGGGAGCCCCCCAAACCTAGGTTGCCACATGCTTTGGTCTGGAAATGGATGGAAGACCCTTAGGCCTCTTCTCTGCAGGCCCACCCACCCTCTGCCTTAAATCCATAACTGAAGTGAGCATAACCATAAAGCCACTAATGAAAACATCTCCACTGGCTCTGTTTACCCAGCTGTGCATCTCAGGATCTGCCACTGACATTTTTAATACTCTCTCATTTCTCTGTCTTCCAACAGGATTCATTTGAAGCAGCCCACAGGGAAGGGTGTCGCCGAGGAAACAGAACCCAGGCCCCCCAGGCCTCTGACGAGGGGACTGGAGCATGCTGGGAAAACACTTCCACCCGAGGAGCACAAAGGACCCCAGAAGCTGAGGAAGCTGGCCTGAGGCCACCTGGAGGTATCAGGGTGGCTGGGCCCTAAGAGGGAGGTCTACCGAGGGGCCTCAGAGCTCTGCTCCCCCCCAGTGCTCAGGCGAACAGCAGCCCCAGCTCGGGTCGCAGGGAGGGCGCTACCCGTTGAAGTCAGATGGCGGCAGTGATGCAGGCCTTATGGTTTTTAAAAACATTTTTAGGAATTATAATGTGTCTATAGACATCCCCCCCCAAAAAAAAAAACTTAAATGATCTGCTTAATAAAATCACAAGGTAAACACCATCCCACTACCCCCACCCCTGGCCAAGAAATAGGGCCCCACCAGCCCCCCAGGAAGTCTCCCACGGTGCCTTCCCAAGAATTATATTTTAACCCTTGCCCCAAAGTAACCCTGACCTTGATTTTTAAAACCGGAGTTGAGTTTTGCCTGTTTCTGTACTTGATACCAATGAAATCATTCTTTTGTAGTCGGTGGCTTTGACTCGGACCTGTTGGGAGTTTTGTTTCCGCGCCCTGTGAAAGCTGTTTACTGTTGAGGGTCATTCCGTTGTACGAATGGGCCATGACCTACGGGTTGATGCTACCGTGGATGGGCCTTTGGGCTTGGGTTACTGGGGCTAGGGGCACCGCGAATATTCCTCCTTCTGTCTTTTGGTGCATTCATTTCTGTTAGAGACCTACCTAGAAGTGGAATTGCTGGAAACTAGACAATTCCTAGAAGAAAATACATACACAAAAAGCTTCTCGATACTGGCCTTGGCAATGCTTTCTCAGATGTACTAGTGCCAAAAGCACAAAACCAAAAGGAACAACCGACAGGTGGGGCCACATCAACTTAAAAAGCTTCTGTACAGCAAAGGAAACCATCAGCAAAATGAAAGGCAGCTCACAGAACGGACGAAAATATTTGCGAGCCATATAGCTGATAAAGGGCTAACAGCCGGAATGCCCAGGGAACTCCCTCAGCTCAGTAGCAACAGAACAAATAGCTCCATTAGGAAATGGACAAGGGAACGGGACAGATATTTTCCGAAGCAGCGATGTGAATGACCAGCAGGTACACGAAAAGGAGCTCACGTCACTAATCATCAGGGAGATGCAAGTGAAAACCACAGTGAGGTATCACTTCACCCCTGTTAGGACGGTTATTTTTATAAAAAACAAACAAACAAAAGGTAAGTGTTAGTGAGAGTATAGAGAAAAGGGAACCCTCGTGCCCTGTTGCTGGAAGTGTAAATTGGTGCAGCCACTGTGAAAAATAGTGTGAAGGTTCCTCAGAAAATTAGTAACAGCACTACCGTGTGATCCAGCAGTTTCACTTCTGGGCATACTCGTATGTGCAGAAGAAATAGAAACAGGGCCTTGAAGAGACACGTGCATGCCCTTGTTCATGCGGCCCCATCCGTAACAGCCGGGACCCAGGAGCAATCGGAACGTCCGTCGCGGGGGGACGGACAAAGGAGAAGCGGGTCGACGTGCAGTGGGGCATTATCCAGCCGTTAAAAGGAAGGGCATCCTGCCGTTTGCGACAGCGCGGTTGCACCTGGAGGACACTGTGCTAAGTGAAAGCAGCCAGACACAGAAGGACAAATGCCACATGATACCCCTTCCGTCAGAATAGTAAAATAGCCAAATTCATGGAAGCAAAGGGCAGAATGGTGGCTACCAGGGGCCGAGGGGCGGGAGAAACAGGGATGTGTTCGCCGAGGGTATACAGTGTCAGTTTGCAAGTTGCGTGAATCCCAGAGCCCCGCAGCACAGTTTCTACAGTTAACGACGCTGTAGTGTGTGCCGAAGGATTTGCCGAAAGGGTAAGTCTTATGTTAAATGTTCGTGTCACTGTAGATCGATAGAGGTAGGATGGGAGGGAATAAAAAGGAAAGATCTAAGATTTCTCGTTAAAAATCAAAGCAATGACAAGCAAAAATTATAGTTTTAGGTGCAACCTAATAAAATCCATGGCTGACTCTCCAGCCCACCCCAGTCCTCGCCGAACATTAACACTCCCATGACACCAGCCAAACTCAGCTTTCAAGTGTCGGTTTTGTGCTTCAGTTGAAACTGCCACAAAGTGCTTGGTGATCCTCCATGTCCTCGCCTCCCTCTTGAGGTCTCTCGGAAGCCTCTGGCTCAAGACTGGCTAAGAGGAGTTTTCTTGGGAACACCCCCCCAAAGCACACACCCTGAGCTGGCTTCATGCTGTCCCCTGAGCTCCCACTACCTCCCTGGGGGACTTCTCTCATGTCAGGACTGTCGAGCATTTGCTTCTAGAATTCAGACTGAGCCCTCTCTCAGGGTGGGACTGACGTCCCCATGTCCTGGCATTGTCACCAAAACCATGGAGTGCTCCACAGGCCTAGTTGAGTACCTAATGAGTCACCTTTGCTGTGGGGCAGGGGCTTGAACCCCGGGCCCGGATCTCTGCTCGTGTGGTGAGAGGACCTAAGGAAAAACCCTGATGATGAGATGCCTGTCTGCAAGGCCCTTCAGGTATGTGGAGCAGAAACATCTTTACTCTGACAGAGGTGAGCCTCTGGGGGAGTTTTAACCTGAGTGGAGAGTGTTTGGTTATTAGTCAAAGGAGACAAAACAATTCATTTTTCTTGACACTTTCTATCTGGCCTTTGGAAAGGTGGGTAAATAGCTCTGTTTGCTGGAGCTGCTATTTCTGTCTTAGAAAATAAATTAGTCCTAAGCCTGGAGGTGTATTTTTCCTCCTCTAGTTGCTGGAGGCCCGGCTCTGGGGAGGTTTGGTAGGTGAGCTGTCCCTGGGTGGTCTCTCACCCACTGTTAATTCTCGCTTCAGCTTTCACAGCCCAGGTGGCTTCAGAGAAGCACTGACCTGCAAGTGGGACAAGTTTATGCTCAGCAAGGAGCGGAGAGGATAGGGAGGGGGCAGTGAACTTGAGCTTCAGTGGGCCAGGACCTGCACATGCGCAGGTAAGGGGAGCTACCATCACGCTGTACTTGTGGCCGCCAGCAGCGCCTGCATCTCTGCCGTCTCGTTTAACCCTGAGCAGCTCTGCGAGGTAGGCACTGATGGGAGTCTCTCTTGGAGGGACACAGAGAGGTAGAGTAACCGGTGCAGAGTCACACAGCTCAGTCAGTGGTAGAGCTGAGATGTGAACCCCAAACTAGGGCACTCGGCCACCAGGCTGAAGTTGCCCCACCAGTATCTGCCTTGTGCTTTACCATATCTTGCCCTCAGTTTTACCGAGAGCTCTTTGGAACCGCAGGCCAAGTTCATTCTTCCTGCAGTGTGGAACCTGGGAGAGTGTGCTCCCCAGAAAGGAACCACACACTGGGTTAGTCCCCTACCCCCTTAAAATCCGTCCCTGTCCTATGTCTCGTGTTCATAGGCTTGACTTTCCTTCATACCACGTGACCTTGTCGGATCCACCAAATGCTCTCGAGGTGAACTCAGCCTTCCTCAGCTTCATGAGAGTTTTCTGAAAACCTCTTGTGCCGAGATCCCTCCTCGCCCTTGTGTGAGGCCGGCTAGGACAGTGACTCATGGTTAGAAGCTATTTCCTCCACAGACAACATGCAAACCAATAGGCGTGGCTGTGTCTAGATGAAACAGTAGAGTGCTCAGTTTGGTCTGTGGGCTATAATTTGCTGACCCCTGTTCTAGAATAATCCCTGGCACTTCCTAGCCACTCAGTAAAAATCTGTGGAATGAATGAATGAATGACCACTGCCAAAATGAACTCCTCAAGGGTAGCCACATTTATCTCTGCTGTTTGGATTCTTAGCCCATAATAAGAACTCAACACGCTTTACAGTAAATGCATGAATAAATGACAAGAACACGTGTGTGTGAACGAATGCGTAGAGAATGAAATGAATGAGCGAATAAATGCCGTACACTCTAGATTCCTTGACGTATTTCTCATAATTGCACCCACGTGTGTTCTATCAAAATGCACTTTGTTCCAGTTATCTTTGCTGTGTAACGAAGTATCCTAAGATGCAGTGGCAGAAAGATAACCATTTCATTATGTACCCGTTCTGTGAGTTGGGACTGGGACAGAGGACAGCGAAGATAGCCCCTCTCTGCTCTAAGATGGCCGAGGTCTTAGCTGGAGAGTTTACAGGCCAGCAGTGACCCCATGGCTGGCACTTTAAGAAGTGCCTTTGCTTAGTGCCTCCGTGTGACCTCCTGGTGCTGCCTGGGCGTCCTCGCAGTGTGGCTCCGGGGCAGTTGGACTTCTTACCTGGTGTTCAGGGTTCTAACACGAGTATCCCAGCAGATGACACGGAAGCTGCGTTGTGTCTTACAGCCTGTGCATTGCGGGCCTCAGAGTTTAGCCTCTGCTGTTCTCTACTGTTTTTCAAAAATAGTCCTAGCTCACCAAGCTTCAAGGTGCGGGGAGAGCATGGGTCCCCCCCACCCACTTCGGGACAGGACGGTGGCAAGATCACACTATACAGGAGCATGTGGGGTGGGAAGTACTGCCATAGTCCCCTTTGGAAAGTGTCACCTACCACCTAACTTAAACCAAGTAAGTGGGTCTGGGGGGCAGTTTCTGGCTTTGGAGAAAGATATTTCTCATTGCCCCTGAAATCAAATCTTAAGACTCCCTCCTGGACCACCTTAGCTCTGCCCAGTGTGATTTCTCTGCCTGAATTCACGAATGAGTCTGAGATGCCGGAGATGTCCTCGTCCTATGCTGGAGACATGTGGCATGTTACCTCACACGGCGAAAGGGCCTTCGTCAGTGTGATTATCTGGAGATGGGGAGATTCTGAGAGGGGAGTGGGCGTGTCAGTCAGGCAGGACATGTGATGACAGAAGCAGGTTTGGAAATCTCTCTTCAACAGCTACACGATTGGCTTTGAAGACGGAGAGAGGACTACAGACCAAGGACTGTGAGCGGCGTCAAGAAGCTGGAACAGGCAAAAAGTGGATTCTCCTCTAGAGCCTGCAGAAGGAACCCAGCACTTCTGACACATCGGAAACCCATTTTCAGACGTCTGACTTCCGGAACTGTAGAGTGATAAAGCTGTATTGTTTGAAGCTAGCACATTTGTGGCGGTCTTTTACAGCAGCCAGAAGAGAACTAAGAAAAGAAGAGCCTTCAGCTTTCTGGCCGGCTGTGACTCAGAAGTCGGACGGCTATAGGCCGTTTGCAGTCTGACGTCTCACTCTGGGGCAGTCCGAACCGGGAGACTGGTTGCGATTGATGCTAAAGCTTTACCCAAAATACCCGTGCTGTTCAGAAATGGTAGCCGACAATAAGAAGCTGTCCAGCAGGGACCTCAGAGTTCTACCCCGGCGCTTTATCGCGGAACTGCGTTAGAGCCCTGCCACACGCGGTCCCCAGACGGGCAGCCGCAGTTGTCTTGGCAAACCAGCAGGTGCGATGCAGAGCCGCAGGGCCGACCTCAGACCTGCAGGGTCGGACGCTGCGTTTTAACCAGGTCCGCAGGAGATCTGTGTGCACGTTCAAGTGAGAGAGGGGGGTCTAGAGATCTGACTGCATCAACTCATTTCTCCGGAAGCCCTCAGAACGGGCGTGGAAAGGAAGCAGCCACGGGGCTCTGTGGCCATTTCCTTTTGAAAATGAAGCAGAGGTGGCCCTGCCTGTGAGCAAGCACACGGAAACAGAACCAGTGTCCCCAGCTACTGGCGCTGGGGATCTGGTTCGTGATGCACATGGCGTTTGTCACTGTCACTTGATGCCGTTTCCAGGCTGAGCGGAACACAGACACCTGTGTGTTTTCTCCAGCCAATATGTACAATGGAAAGTTCGTGATGTTCTAGGAAAGGGGCCAGAGGTTTCACCCCAGCTGAGGAACAAGGCTCCCTCAAAAGGGTGGATGAACAAAAGAATCCTCATGTTTTCTTCAAAAGGGTCAACATTTCATTTCTGCCCTGGGCACACTGCAGCCTCACAGAAGATACTGGTCTTTTTAATAAAGTCACGCCTTGGGGGCTGTTTCTGTTTAAACCCTCCCTAGGCAACGCCACACAAAGGCCGTGCTTCTGAGCCTGCACAGCCCCAGGAACACACAGGCAGGGCAGCAGAGACGTGCTTAGGGGAGAGAAAGGAGGGAGCCCCGAGACTTTTCAAAACAGTGCACTTGGTGGATAACCTCGGCGAGATTCTGCTTTGGTTCTAGCTCCAGTGGGTCTCCCTTTCTGGAAATGAGGTCAGGCCGAAAACTGTGAGGGGAGAAGGAAACCATCAGAGAACTGGAAAGGAATCCTTGAGAAGGAGAAGACGCCAGCATCCAGGGAAGGGGGATATAATTCTTTGGTTCGCGGAGGGAAATTGCTTGTTTTCCATTCTCACATCTCCACCAGTGACTTGGCAGGGAAGTAGGAGATTTGGACACTGAGGGCGTAGACCCGAAGACAGTGTCTTCCTGGAAAAAGTGTGTAGACACGGGACAGTTGGATTTTTCACGTCGGGTTCTCTCTACCTGGGTAAGACCCTTTCAGGGACTGTCACTTAGCACAGTCTCTAGTTATTCGGAGCAGTGGGAGAAGGGTGGTTTGACTTGGAATTATTTAACAGATTATTGTTAAACACTATCCCGCTGACTATCAGTATGGGATTTTATCTAACCGGTGATGCAACCAACCCAAGCCAGCCTACCACAAGCTTGGCATGTAAACATGCAAACGCTTCAGGATGCCAAAATTATAAATGAGTTCAGCGATACAAATGAATGGCAGACAGACTAAGGCTGCCTTTGTCAAGTGCCACGCTGAGTTACACCCATTATCTCCCGTAATCCTCGCCACATTCTTCCCGCATGCGTGCTGCTTTGTCTGGATTTTACTGACAGACCGAACCGAAATGAACTGAAGCTTATTTCCCTGGGTTCACAAGAGGGAGGAGGAACGATGTTGGGATCCGAAGGCACAGCTGCGACCAGGGTTTTCTTATTTCTAGAGTCTCTCTCACAGATTTCTCACTGCAAATCCTTGGGTTGATACCATTGACCCATTTTACAGATGGAGAACCGGAGGGTCCGTGACGGAGCCACCCACCCAGCATTTCAGCAGTGAAGTTGGGCTTCAGACTAGGAACTGTCTGACTCAGTGTCCGACCTTGCGGTGGCTGAAAGTTGTCCGCAGGAGACTCTTGTGGTTATGGAAGGAGTAGTTGCATGTCTTGTCTCTGATGGTGGTTACTCGCATGTGCACGTGTGATGAAATCTGGAGCTCCGCCCGCCCCACACACGCGAGCACATGTGAAAACTGAATAAGAAGTCTGAGTAAGGTCTGCCCCTGAGTTAAGAAGCTCTGCAGCCAGTTTCCTGTTCTTGACACTATGTACTGTGGTTGTGTAAGATGCTATCATTGGAGAAAGCTGGGCGGGGAGTACGAGAAACTCTCTGTATATTTTACAACTTCTGGTGGGTCTTACTACAAAAAAGAAAAAAGAAAGAGTCTTCAAATTCTGCAATGTTTCCCGGATGGCGAGGTGGAATCTCTTCCTTCCTGCTGAATCTGGGACGGCCTCGTCACTGGGTGGCCAATAGGGCACAGGCAGAGTGATGCTGGGCCGAGTTCAGGCTCAAGTTCAAGGACTTGGACGCCTCACTCCCTGGGTCCTGCTACAAAATCCCCTAGAGCCTTGAGCCACGATGCTTGAAGTCTGACTCTCCAGGGACTGCCCTGCGGAGAGGCCATGTCCAGGCATTTTGATCCACAATACCCACTGAAGCCAGCCTTCCATCCCTTCCTGCTAAGTGACCCGTCACAGATAAGCGACGCTAACCTGGACCCTCCAGACCAACCCATTCTCTGCTGGTTAACACCGAGTGACCTCCGTCGACGCCACACCGTGCAGAGAATGCGCTCCGCTGAGCCTGCTCAGATCACTGACCGACGAACTCATGAGGCATAATGAGGTGGTTGTTGTTTGAAGCCCCTAAGTTGTGGATAGTTTGCAATATAGCAGTAAATAACAAAATAGACTTTTCACGATCTGATAAAGACAGGAAACCTGATGAAGGTAGCTGGATGTGTAGAATTAGAGGATATAATACAGTAGGCATATTCCTTCCCTCTTTCGGCCTTAAGAAGACCGGCTTCACCTTGAACATCACTTTCTCCAGGAAACCCTCCCTGATGCTACAGACTGGATTAGATGCCTCCTTCATGCTCCTTCCTTTCTCCTCCTTGGTGAGCAAGCATCAGACGTATCTTGATGTTATGCTTTATTTATTTCTCTCTGCCACTAGGCAGAAACCCACTGAGGTCAAGGACTAATTTTGCCTGTACTCTCCTCTGCCTAGTACCCCGACTTCAGTAGGCCTCCCACGGTTCTTTCTCTCTCTGGAGCTTTGGGTCAGGTCACAAGAACCCCGTGTGTCTCCAGCACGTCTGACGCCAGCTGTCTCTCTGGGAGTCCCAAGATCCTTAGTCCGCAGATGTACCTGCTGGGCAACAGCTCAGGAGCAGCAGCAGCTGGGAGGGTAGGCAGGCCGGCGGTGTGCCTGCCGGTCCCCCACCGCGCTGGCGTCACCCTGGGCTGCTTACCTTCCTGCTCGCCTCGCTACCTTAGCCGGGGCGGGGGGCCACTGCCAGGGCTCCTGCCTCCTGGGCCATCACCGGGGGGAGCTTTGGGGCCCCTTCCTGTGTCCGCCTCCGCAGCCCCCTCTGTGCTTGCTTAGATCCCGCGGGGTGGCAGGGGTGACCGGGCTCCTCCCAGGCGGCCCTTGAAAACTGCCATCACAATGACACGACAAATATTTACTGAGCATTACCCTCCAGCGAGGCTCTGAGTTGAGTAAGGTGTCAGCCTCTGGCAGTTGAACGTCTCAGTGGGGTTTTTATGGGGTAGAAGCCAAGAGGTGACAGGAAGAACAGCGAACCCCTGGCCTGTTCTGAGGAGGGGTAGTGGTGTGGTCAGGCCAGCTCTTAGGGGTTCGCGAGAGCCAGCGGGAAGCCTTCAGGAATGTTGTGAACTTGTTAGATCAGCAGTGACGGGCAGTTGACCATAGTGGGAATGTATACACCAAGGTAATTCTCGCATGCTAGGATCCAGCTCCCTTGCACTGGCCAGTTGACCAGCACACTGCTGGAAAATCCTGAGCCCGTTGCCCTTTCTGATAAAATGGAAATATACATCCTTATCTTGCACGATTTCACAGTATTGACACAGGGCTGGCTCCTAGCGGGTGCCGGGGAATTATTAGCTCCCTTTCCAGCTCTTTTCCCTGAACCAATATTGAAAGTCCACAGAGGGTTCGGTTTTCCTGTGGATTTATGAGTCGATGAATAAACATTACTGAGTAGGAAAGAATATATTTTTTAGGGTGGAGCATGGAAAGGGTTCCCAGGGGAGTGGTGGTAGTTTGGAATGTTCCTGAAATTTTCCAGGATCTTCTTTTCCCCTTCCACCCCTGATATTGATATGTAGGGAGGATCAGATTGGGCAGAGATGTCGGTGGGGTCAACAGGTGAGGGTCTGGGTGGTTTTCTAAGTTGCCCAGTTTGGGACAAGTCTGCAAACAAGGCATGGCACTCACAGTACTTCTTGTTATTCATCCATTCATTTGTTCATTCATTTAAAAATATGTTTAGCCCTGGCCAGCGTGGCTCAGCCGGTTGAGCCGATAGGGGGCCCGTAAACCAAAGGATCTGAGGTTCAATTCCCAGTCAGGGCACAGGCCTGGGCTGTGGGTTCAATCCCAGGTTGGGGTGTGCGCAAGAGGCAGCCAATCACTGTGTCTCTCTCACATCAGCGTTTCTCTCCCCTTCGCTCTCCCTCCCTTCCCCCCTCTCTAAAATCAATCAATTAAAAAAAAATACAAATTTAAAAATATGGTTATTGGGCATCGCAATAGGAGCTGGGCTCCGGGCATGCAGCTGTGAACAGATGTTCTCCCTGCCATGTGGAGCTTAACAGGTTACCGGCGAAGCCATGAAACGTGCATGGGTGTAACTTAAGGGACACACAGGTGGTCACCGTGTGAGTCTGCAGTGGGGGTAGAGCAATTTTAGCTGGAAGGTTCAAGAAAGGCCTTTCTAAAGAAGTGACATATACACAAAGGTCTGAGGGAAAATCATATGTTGTCCGGCTGGGTGAGCAACGTGCAGACAGACTCTAGGACGGCCCCCACGGTCCCTGCCCCCTGGCGCTTAGGCCTGTGCCGTCCTCTCCCTTGAGTGTGGGCAGGACCTGTGACTTACTCTAACAGGACAAGGCAGAGGTGATGTGATATCACTTGTGTTATTACATCATAGGAGTCCCCCCATCCATGGAGATGGTTTCCAAGACTCCTGGTGGATGTCTGAAACTGTGGATAGTGCCATACACTATATATACTGTGTATTTTCCTACATAGATGCTTTTTAAATGGGGACACTTTTTGGCTTCTCTTTGGTATATATGACTTGCTAGGCTCACTACTCTTGTGTTATTAACTAAATTCAGGGTGACTTGAACACAAGCATGACAGTCAATCTGGTAACTGAGGTGACCACTAAGTGACTGACAGCAGGGAGCATCTAGAGCATGGAGGCCCTGGACAAAGGGATGAGTCCCAGCCAGGTGGGACAGAGCTGGACCGCGGGAGATTTCATCACGCTGCTCAGATCGTAGCCTTGTGAGAGACCCAAAGCAGAGGACCCAGCCACGCCACGTGCAGACTCTTGGCCCACAGAGACTGTGAGATAGTGAATGTGTTTTGTTTTAAGCCACTACCTTTGTGATCATTTGTTACGCAGCAGAGCTAACTGATACAAAGAGGGAACAGGAGTTGGTTCCAGGCAGAGAGAGCCATATGCGTGAAAGGGGCGAAGAGTTTGAGCACCAGAGGAAAGCCAAGCAGGCCAGTGTGGGTGGCGCCAGCATGAGAGCAGCGGGTGCTGAGAAGCAAGGTGGGAAGATAAGCCCAGGCCGTGTCCTGCGGGACCCCCGGTGCTGTGGGACAGATCCGGTGCTTATCCCGGGGACTCGGCGGGGGCGGGGGGGCGGTCAGTGAAAATTCTGAAACAGTGAGCTTGATGAAATTTGCTTTCCAGAATTTTCACAGGTAGATGCGGATGGTTAGGTGACATGCTATGGTGGTTCAGACCAGGAACTGATCTCTGATTCGTAGGGAAGTAAACAGTTCTAAGAAATGTTTTGGACTAAGATGGGCAGAATTTGATGACAGAGAGGATGCAAAGAGAGGGAGATGTAGAGTCATCTGCTGAAATGGAGGAAGAGGTTTATGGTTTGAGTCTTTGAGGGAATGAGCACATCCTGTGTCCATCTGGGAGCTCAACGACGGAAGTGGGAATGGGCCTTTTGATCCTAGCTTCTGTCTGGGTTGTCGTGACCTCCCTTGGGCAGGACAGTTCAGGATTTGCCTAGCTACTGAGCACAATTAACACCGTATAAAGATTTCATTAGCATGTGGAGAAGGCCTGGCTGCAGAATAAATCTCCATGTCATTTGCCCATGCTAATTATTTCAGCTGAAAACAGTGTGGGGTCATCAGAGGAAGACTGTTTATCTCCCTGGGGAGCCGAACCAGCGCTCATCATAATATAGATTTATTTTGAGGTACGAAGCCCCTCTCAGCACATGGTGGGTTTAATGGGGGTAAATTGTTGCGAGAAGCGTGGAGAGCCATAAAGTGGGCTTGTTGGACTTACAGAGATGGGGCATTAATTCATGTTCCCTTCGTTTACATGTTCACACCATTTTTTTCTTCTTCTTCAAGTTGTTTAATTTTTCTATGCTGTGATTCTCTCCCATGGGGAGGTTGGCAGTCCTCACTCCAACTCCAGCAATTCTAGCCCAAATCTTGATGAAGCCAAGATGGCTTTTTCTACTAGAGCGTAAGCCCCTTGAAGACAGGAATATGTTTTTATTTCTCACTGCCGTATCCCCAGTACCATAGTAGACTGCGTGGCTCTATAAATATTTGCCGAATAAATAAATGACAGAACACGTGGACAGCATGGGACATCTAGAGAGCCCTCAGAAACTGGCAGCCGTCTTCCCTCTTTCTCGCCCGTCTCTGCTCTGGGTTCCTCCCTTTCTCACCCTCCTCCTCGATTGTCTTCCTCTTGCATTTGGTTAAAAGGAAGAAACTGGAAAGCATCTCTCACTACTGGCTGTCTGGTTCTTTTGTGCCTTGCCCAGCCCGTGCGCGATCATGGCAACTTCTCTTTACGTCATGAAAGCAGAGGGTTATCTTGCTGGGAGAGAAATGGCTGAAGCTCAGCAGTAGAGATCAGTGCTGTGGGGCCCCAGTCCAGTGCTTTCTTGGACAGTTTGGTTATATTTTGGGGGGTGGTTGGCAAGTATCACGGTTTTTCCTTGGTTTAGATGGCATTTGCTCAGGGTGGGGAAAATGAAAAGCTATCCTTAGGAATGAGACGGTGATCGGGTTAAACTTTAATTCACTGCTTCTGGAGAAGGAATACTCATTCTTCAAACATCCATCCATCCATCCATCCATTCATCCACCTATTCATCATCCATCTATCTATCCATCCATCCATCCATCCATCCATTCATCCATCTGTCCATCCACGCAGCCATCCACCCACCCACTTACGCCATCACTTGCTCTCTCACTAGTTCATTCATTTTTCCATTTAAGGAATATTTATTCAGCATAAGCTATGTGCTCAACCTTATGCTAGAATGTAGGGATACCGCATGACCAGAGAGGACGCAGGCTCTGCCCCGAAGGAGCTTACAGTCTAGTGCAGGTGATTCATAAACTATCAGGGAGTAGAGAACTTTGCAGGAAAAAGACGGCATATCTTTCTGCCATTTGATTACACTCAATAGTAAGTGAAATGCTATTTTTATTGTAAAGGTAGGATGCAGAGGCCAGAAAAACTTCCAAGACAAACTGCTGGACTTCGAGAGGGTTTCTGCTTGAGTGGGCTTCTTTGGGACTCCTCTTCAATTCAGAGGGGTCTTCTCTGCATTTGGGGGGCATTTTGGGGGGGATTAAAAAACACCTACCAAGAGGGAGCCGGCAATGAGTTTTTGAAGGCCATGGGGTGAAACACCGTCACTGAATATTAATCAGCAGAGAATAATTGTGTCCCCACGGTGCATAAGCTCTGTGCTCTGTCATGCGTGGGAGAGGGGTGGGCACATTTGAGGCGTCCACCCAGCCTGTGATTCACCCCCAGCCTTTCCGAAGCAGTGAGCTGAAGCGGCGTGCCAGGGATGCTGGTCCTTACCTGGTCGGACCGAGAACAGTCTGCAGACATGGTCGGCCCAGTACTTTTAGAAATTAATCCAAGAGGCAGGAGACTAAGGACAAAGAGACTATAAGGTCACACAAGGTTGGGACAGAGCCCCGTCATGGCAACAGGTGGCCAAGGAGAAGAGAAATCAAGGTAACATGTAGCAGATATGAGCCAATACATGGCCCAAGAAAGAGACCGAAGGCCTCACAGGACTGTATTCTATTGCTTGAACTTGGGTTTGTTGAGATTCTCCTGATTTTTGTGTTATGTTCCCCTTTGCTTAAGCTAACGTGTCTGGGTGTCTGCTTCCTAAAACCCAATGAGATCGCTAAGATGGGAAAAGTGATTTAAAAAGCATCTAAGACGACATTCCTACCCTCGAGGAGCTTAACTCTGTAATAATAGCATCAGCAGTCACAGCAGCAGTAACCAGCATTCGCCGAGCTGACGTGGTGCGCCAGGCCCCGCGCATTGCTATTTTGGAGCCGCACTACCCTCCGAGGCAGAGTGTTACTGTTGCAGTTGCACTGAAAAGGAAACGCGGGCTTCTGTGACTCCGCTACTTGCCTGCAGTCACAGGGCTTGCAAACGTTGGAGCCCGCTGTGGGCGTGGCTCATCGCTCCAAGAGCTTGCTCTCTTAACCAGCACGCTTTGCTGACTGGGCGGAGAAATGAGAACAGTGGGGCCAGAAAGTACGACGTGCGTGGCAAATGAATGAGAATCGTTGTATTATCAGAGAAGGGAAAAGGTT
Source organism: Mormoops blainvillei (assembly GCA_004026545.1). NCBI lineage: Eukaryota > Metazoa > Chordata > Mammalia > Chiroptera > Mormoopidae > Mormoops > Mormoops blainvillei. The sequence continues at coordinate 211,731 of PVJD01001790.1, read as the reverse complement.
GCTGTGGGTTGGTGCAAAGCAGAGAAAGACCAAGACACGGGGTTTTGGAGATCGGGAAGGACTGCACCTGTGAATGCATGCAAAGTCATTTCACAGCGATTGATCTGGATTTGAAATGCTTTTTGATGGGTCGGACTGAAACTGATGGCCTTTAAGGGCAACCTTTGGCCATAGGCACCAAGAATCCTAAAAACGCCCATACTGTTTTAGCAGAGTAATTTCACGTTAGGAATACTTCACATCCGAAATGCACACATCAGTTCTGAATCCTAATTTATAGTAGCAAAGAATTTGAGACAAGCTAAATGTCCGAAAGGGGGGACTCATTCACGTACAAATCGACCATGTAATGACGAGATTGTTAAGCGGTCACCTCCCGGCTTCACTTCCATCCTTATGTACCCGACTTTATGGTGCTGAGGCTGCAATGTGTCAACCACTTTCCTGAGAAAGGGGGTCTACAAACAGGTGGTTTCGGAGGTGACTGGGAGGCTGGCGCAGACGGAGGGGACTCACTCCTTCCTGTCGCTTGCTGTCATCAACAGGGTCACCGAGGCAGCACTGATTAATTTTCAGTGGCAGCCCCAGCATACAGGTTGCAATTTTTCTTCTCAGTCGGGACCCATCTTTCTGTGCTCCCTCGGAAACACCGGCGCCAGCAGGCAGCACCCGTCCTCAGAAGCCTGGGTCCCAGCTCTGCCAGGCCCCCCTTTAAGCTTCCAAACTGTGATTAGTAATCACGTAACACGATTTAAATGGCAGAGGACAGACGGTGGTGGGGGAGTACACTTGGGGGCGATGGCCCACGAGCTCATTACTCCCCAGAAACAGTGCAGGTGACCTGGTACGTGATACTCTTCTCTGCTTAACGATTCCTCCTGTCAGACTCTCTGCGACGTCTCCAGCCTCGGTCCTAAGGATGGAGACAGCTTTGCAAAAGGTAAATAACATGTGGCCGTGTTTACTTTCTAATGTGAAATGAGTAAAAAACAGGAAATCAAACTATAAGAACAACATGATTGAAACTTTTTTCTTCTCAGCTACCCGTCTTTTCTGTCATCTTTTTCATTACATTTTTTTAATTAAAAAACATCGAGATAGAATTTCACGTAACCTTTTTATTAGTTTCGGGCGTGCCACATAATGATTTGATATTTCTGTATATTGCCAAAAGATCACCTCTGGAAGCCTAGATAACATCCATCACCACACATGGTTACAGTTGTGTTTTGCTTGTGATGAGTTCTTAAGAGCTGCTTTCTTTAGTAACTTTCCAATTGCATTTTTAACACCAGTCACCGCGCCGTGCGTGACATCCGCAGGGCTTTGAGCCTTTGGACCCCCTTCACCCATTTCGCCCACCGCCTCCCCCGCCTGTGGCCATGACCAGTGTGTTCACTGTATTGGTGCGTACCTTTTGTCTTCACGTTTAGGGGATGAAGACAGAAAGCAGGTGAAAGGCCAGCATGCACGTCCACGCTGCGGAAAGTCCCCAAGGCCCTACTCGGCGGAACCCTTTCCCCGCTGTGGCTTCTCGTGAGAAGCCAGCGTGCCTGGCTTGGGACGCTTTAGAATTTTCCCTGCTGGCTTGTTTTCCTCCCTCGCCTGCCCTCTTTGGACAGGCGGTGGGGTCCTGGGTCCGTCCCGCCGCCCAGCAAGTGTGGGAAGGCTCCCTTTGATGTGGGCATGGCCAGGGAAGGAATCACTTTAGGAGGACGGCCTGACCCACCTCGGGTCCTGTTTCTATAGCAACGAAGCTGCAAGGGCTCAACGGCTCATTTTGTTTTGGGTTGTGGTGGCCGCTAATTACAGGCAGCCCCACATCTCTTTGCTCTTCCCTAGAAAGGTCTCTATTTATTTGTTGGCAAGGTTTATTTACTTTTTTCCTTTTTGGACTCCAGGCCTCCTCCTCTTTTTTCACTTCACCCTTAAGAAAATAAAAATCTTTGTTGCATCTGGGGGTGAGGTTTGCTTTACTGGTCGCTGTGGAGAGGAAAAGGCAGATTACAGAGTAGGCTCAGGAAAGGAGGGTGGGCAGCCGGACCCAAGTTGCCCTTGGCCCAGCCAGAGGTGCCTGAGAAGCAGAAGGCACAGATTTGGGCCCCGAGGGTAACTGGGGAGGGGAAGGAAAGAGCAGAGGGAAGAGGTGAAAGCCCTTGGCGGGGTGGGGGTCGGGGGCACAGAGGCGAGGCAGGCAGGAGGCTCCAGGCCTATCCATCAGGAAGGCTCACAGAACGCAAGATGGCCAGGTGGCCGCTCTGCCCGCCCTCAGCACACCTTCTTCAGTGATTTGCCACGCCGCCTGCTTCCTCCCTTCCTAAAGTCTGTTCTGCACACTTGGTTGCTTGGAAGGCTGAAGCAGCCCTTGAGGCTTCGGTGAGCCCTTCCGAGGAAAACCCTGCACGGCCTTTCTGGAACCGCCCCCCCGAACGGCTCTGCTGGACGGGCCCTGCACGGGGCAGTGAGGGCAGGGCAGGGCCTTCCTCAGTCTGCGTCTTTCCCGTCCAGGATGGTAGCCACAAGCCACACTGGCCATCCAAATTAACTAAAATGAAATCAGATTGAGAATGCTACCGGTCCCTTCTCAGGATTTTCTGCTCCTAGTTTTTCCCTAAACCTATAATCACTCCAGAAAAATAAAGTCCGTGAATTTAAAAAAGAAAAGTGCATCAGTTGCCCTAGTCACATGTCAGCTGCTTGGTAGCCACATGGGGCTGGTGGTTACTGCATTGGATAGCACAGATAGAGACCGTCTCCGTCATCACAGCAAGTTCTGTAGGACAACTTTGGTGGAGGAAATAGTGTTATCTTTCTGGGCTGCTCCGTACCCATTTCAAAAAGGAAAGGAAGCTAGATCCTGATGGCCATTCACTCGTTTGGTCACTCACTCACTCGTTCAACAAGGATTTACTCCTTGCCAGGCATTGTTTCGGGAGCTTAGGGTTCACCTGGACAGGCAGTTCCTGCCCTCGTGAAGCTTCTCTGCTGGTATCTGAAGGCAGGCATTACACCGATGCAAATAGCATACAGCTTTGGAGAAAAATAAAGCAGGTTAAGGGAGATGAAGAGTTCTGGGTGCCAGGGAAATGGAGGGTTCTGTTTTATAAAAGCTACAGTCATAGAAGATTCACCAAGAAGTTAACAGAAGAAGGGAATGGTGGAGCAAACTCTGCAGATTTCCAGAGATTTCTTCAGGGCCAAGCAGAGGGAGCCACCAAAGTCCCTGAGGTGGGAATGTGCCAGTCGCGAGCAGATGAGTGACATGATCTAAATTTGTTTTTGGAGGATCCCTCTGGCTGCGGAGCGGGGAGTAAACCAAAGGGGGAGAAGAGAGGTAGCAGAGAGAGACCAGCAAAGGACCTGTTGCCGTATCGCAGGTGAGGTGACGGTGACTTGGACCAAGAAAGTAGCAGTTGGAGAGGTGATGCAGTGTCAGGTTTCAGGAGACCTTTTGAGAGGAGAGCAGGTAGGATTTTCTGCTGGATTAATGTGGGTACGAAGGAAGAGATGTGTCAAGGGTGACACGAGAGTTTGAGAATCTGGAAAGAGAGAGTTTGCATTTACGAAGACGGGGAGGATGGGAGAGAGGTTCTGAGGGCGGCTGACCAGGAGTTTAGCTGTGGACATAAGTTCAAGATGTCTGTTAAATATCTGAGTGGTGTTCTCAGATACACAGTTGAGTATACAGGTATATTTACTCAACAGATATGTTGGGACTTAGTCATCCTGGATACAAGAGATTGGCGCACAACTCATTCTTATTTCCAGTTTCCTTCATTGGTCTACTAAAAAAACCAAAAAACAAAAAACACAAAAACAAAACCCATATCTGGCTCCCATTGTTTTTGTACCAGCTCACAAATCTAAAGTTCACACCAAGTAGTATACCCAGCTGACTGGTTTAATCCCTTGATATACACCCCCGCCCAAGTTCACCCAAGACACCAAGGGGCGCTATGAATATAAATCGTTGACCCAGCCCTTAAAAAACTGGCACCTAGTAGTAGCGACTTAGGCACAGAACAAAGCTTGTAGGTTTCAGACCCATCAGACCTGATTCCAAAAACTGGCTCCGGCTCTCCGCGGCTCCTTGGCGTGGCGCCAGGCGCTTAATGTCTCCGAACCTGTCCATCTGTGTAATGGAACGCCTGAGACCTGACTCTTCAGGGCTGTCAGCGGGATTAGGGAAAATGTGTATAAATCCATCAGCCCAGTGCCTGACACATAGAAGTGCTTATTTAATAAATGGTGGTTAGGATTAACTTTACTGTTAGCAGATGAAACAGACAGACATGTAATAGGACGAGTTATAATATATGGTGTTAGGTGCTTTTAAATACAGACCCAAAGCAAGTGATGAGAGATGGGACGGCGTGGAGACCAGCAGCACGGGCTGTGGAGGGAGATGTTGGCATGAAACCCAGTGCCTCTGCCTATGCACTGGGTTGACACTGGGCAAGTGCTTTAATGTCCCAGGGCCTCAGTTTCCCAGTCTGTAAAATGGGCGTGGTGATCCAGAGGTACCAGCTCACAGGTTTGTTGTGAATTTAAAGGGGGCACTATGTGGAAAGGGCTTGGCGCAGTCCTTGCCTCATAGGAGTGGCTCAATAAATGTCCGTTGCTACTGTTTCCATGGGAACACAGGGAGCCTTCAAGAGGAAAAAGTGAACCAGAGCTAACATGCACGTGTCAGAAATTAGGGAAAGAAAGAACAAAGCCCTTTTCTGGGTATAAGGAAGGCAGCCCAAGTTGCGCCACTGTTGCCCTGTCTGGTGTTGACAAATGTCTTTGATGTTCCCAGAGAGGCCCCTGAGGCTCTTCAAGATTTTAAACTCTCAAAGAAATCTTCCAAGTGTTTGCTTTGACCGAAGCAGGAAAACAATGGAAGGATTTTGAAGTACCAGGGGCCAGTGTGTTTCTCGGGCTGTATTTTCATCAGGGAACATTTAAACAAGCCAGAGCTGTCGAAGCCCACAGGGGCTTGGACGTCTTGCTAGATGCCAGCGTGAGGCCTTCCCTGAGCAGTGGGTGTCGGCAGTGGGTGCTTGTCATTGTCCTAACCCGGGTGGTGTAACCAGTTTATATGTATTGTTTTCCTGAGCTGGTAAGTCGTCCAAAAACTTTCACTAACTGCGCAGTCACTCACTTCTCGTGCTACCTGCAGGCTTGGCTGGTGGCCTGACCTACTTCACGTTGACACAGGCCCAGAGCTTACCTGCAAACAGAGGTGAGGGGCAAGGGAGTGGTTCATCTCCCTTTGCCATGATGTGCTCAAAGCACTAATTTGCACAGTCGGGGTAACTCCCTGAAGAGTTAAGTGGTCAAGGTGAGCCCTGCTCCATGGGCCCTCAGTACACAGATGGCATCTCGTTGGTACATTTTAGCGGCACAGCTGGTCCTGCGTATTAGGCAGGCGAGACAGTGCAAAGAGCACGGCCTTGCCATCAACAGTGAGTCCAACCAGGGTATGAATCTTGGTTCTAGTACTTAGTAGCTGTAACCAAGTTGCTTAAGTCTCAGTCCTCTCTGTTTCCTCTCTTGCAGAATGAGTTATAAATGAATAGTGTCTATGAATAGTAACATCTACGTCAAAGGCTGTTGTAAGAATCGAATATAATAACGTATGCCCAAAGCCTGTTCAGAAACTGTTATACACTAATATTTGCTAACACAGGCAGGCTCTGCCTTAAGCACTTTGCATTCATCAGCTTCTGTCATTTTCCTAACCACTGGGAGAGGCAGGAACTCCACTTTCCCATTTTACAGGTGTGGGAACAGAGCGGTGAGGCCACTTTCCCAGGGTTGCGCAATAAGTGGTAGAACGAACATTCAAATGATGCCTGGCCCCAGGTCTCGTGTACGTGGCCACGAGGTAATACCCCCTCTGATGACATAGCCACTGTTCATATTTTATTAACCCGGTTCTTAGTGGGGGCCTATGAGTTGTCTGAGTCCCATAGGGAATCCAGAAATAACCACCAGCCTGACTTTTTCCCACCATGGAGAGCAGTGACTGCTCTCAGGCCGTTGGGACCAGTACAATTCCATACATTTATTTATAGCGAGACATAACTAAATTCTGCCCACCAGGCTTTGCCCACCCCCTTCCCCCCCGCCCTCCATTACTCCCAGGGGACCTCTTAGTAGCTTATTTGGAGTGAACACCATCCGGAAAAAAAATTTAGCTAAGAAAAACAGGAATCAAGATGTCAGGACAGGTTGCCGACAGGACCTTTGATCCGGCCAGAAATAAATATCAGAGAAGCTGTCGAGAGCTCTCTTGCCTGATTTCCATCTGAAGCAATAGAACTGGGCCTCCGTCACGAGCCCCCGTGTGCCCCTAGGACTGGAGAGGACTGAAGTGTGACCTCTCCTTACTTAACAGTGGGAAGCCAGTGACCGGAGCTCTCCTAGAGGGCGTGTCCGCTCTGAGTCCCAAGGGCAGGTTGCAGAGAGGACACCCCCGTTTGACGCAGCATTGTTCACGGTAGCCGGGATCCCCGCGTGTCTGCAGAGGGATGAGTGGGTAAAGGAAAGATGGCATTCATCCTAAAAAAGGAGATTCTACCCCTTGTGACAAAATGGTTGAATTGGGAGGAAGCTATGCTAAGTGAAATAAGCCAGACACAGAAAGATAAATACTACATGGTCTCACGAATATGTGGAATCTTTAAAAAAAAAAAAATCAAATACCTAGAAGCACAGAGTAGAATGTTGGTTAGTAGGGGTGGGGAGGTGGGGGAAGTGGGGAGACGTCGGTCAAAGGGTACAAAGTCAGAGTTACGTGGGGTGAGCGGGTCTGTAGATCTAATGTACAGGACGGTGGCTATAGTTAGTGATGCTGTACTGCGTACTGGAAATTTGCTAGGAGAGTAGATCCCAGGTGTTCTTGCCACACACAAAAAAATAAATATAGGGGGAGATGGACATGTGCTTTGCCTTGACTTCAGTGACCGTTTTACTCTCTATACCCTGACATCACGGGGGACACCTCAGGCACACGCAACTTGTGTTTAAATTTTTTTAAAAATCAGGACAAGGAAATCATTCAAGTGATGATTTGGACCTGCTGGGGCATCTGCCAGGTCCAGCTCGTGGTGTTAAAGTGACATGGAAAATGACTCGAGCACGTGGGCAGTGACAGCAGTTACAGCAGGTGCTTACTCATCGTTTCTCAGGGACCAGATACTATGCCAAGCACTTGAATGTGTTATCACACTTCACCACCACCACAGCCCTGTGATGTTTGAAGCGTTATCATTTCCAGTTCCCAGATGGGAAAATGGAGCGTTTTAGCAGGTGGCCCAAGGCCGCAGTTGCTGAGGGCTAGAGGACTAGGAATTTGAATCCAGGTCCTAAGATGCCAAGACCTGGTCGTTTAACCACTCACCTGTCCTCCAGTAATGGCCAGAGTCCAGAAAGCTGACTTCCCAACGGTAGTTTCCTAGTTAACTGTATTGGCCCCAGAACTATGATATCGTAGAGATGCCAAGGCGAACCTTGGCATTTATTGATCACCTACTGTGTGCCTGGCACTGACTGTGAGATTTCAGAGGGTCACAGAGAGATGGACAGGACAGGACTTGGGGAGGAGTGAGCAAGGGAGAGGGAGGAACCAGGAGTGGCTCGATTATTACGTGATACAGATCACGGTGTCTGGCTTGGGTGCCGGAGTGGGCTGCACACCAAAGGAGAAAACCTGGTGGCAGAAGGCAGGGGAGACAGCAGGTTACTTGCCTGCAGGCATCTCCCTTACCCCCTGAAAGTAGGTTTGCTCATGTTTTGGCCCGTGGCCTAGAAGAGGGCCTGTGACCCACTTCTAACCAGTCAGACCTGGATGGAAACTGTGACCAGTCTGGAATTATTGCATCTTCATTGGTCAAAGGAGAGAGTGATTACAGAAAAAGGCCTCCCCTCTCTCCTACACTTTCTGCCTTGGGCTGAGGTCTCGATGCCTGGAGCCGTGGCGGCTGTCTTGTGAGCATGAGTTGACAAGCGTAAAGAGAAGTCTGAATGTCGAGCCTGGCATAGTGGAGAGGTGGATACCCCCTTCCCCTGATGTCCAGGTGGGTGGCTGCCCCAACCCTTAAAAATAGCTACCTTCCTAGAGAGTCCAAAATAAATACAAATTAAATATCTTTGATGTTTAATCTGTTGTGAGCTGGCTTTTCTGTTACTTGCAACTAAACTGATCCTAATGGATGTCATTGCAAGTCCGGTCCTTGGGCTCTTCAGCATCTGAGGGGTCCCTTCGAAAACCTCCTGAGAAGGATGGAAGAAGAAAGAGCTGTGGCCACAAAGTCGCAGGTGGGCACAACTTCGTCACTGGTATTGGGAGAACAGAGTAAGAAAGGAGGGATGCAGTTGCTGGAACTGAAACCCGGAGGGTCTGCCCACGTGCACGTCACCCCCATAACAGTAGTTTCGAAGTCGGCCGTCTCAGGTAACGTCCGGCTCTCACACGGACCGGAGCAGCCCGGGGCACCTTTCCCGGATTGTGGTGCTGGTGCCAGGGCTGGCCGCTTGGAGGACACTCCTCAAGTCTCGGCCAGCCAGAGTCCATGGGGCTCAGGCTCGGAATTTGGGTCGGGAGAGATGCTCTGCCTTCAGGACCCCCCACCCCCCACCGCCCACCGCCCTGCTGGTGAGGGGAAGCTCCCAGTCGGGGAGCTTTGTCGTGTCTCCTTCTGCCAAAGGTCGTCCCAGCATTTGTAGAACCAGCCCGCGCTGTGCTGTGTTCCCAGGCAGCCAGATATAATTTGCTCTCCACTGTCCTTTGCATTCCATCTGCAAGCATTTGAGTGTCCCCTTGCTCTGGGGATGGAAGACCTGACCTCTGCCTCCCTCTCTCTTCCTCTTCCCACCCCCCTCCACTTCCTCCCGTGACATCTGAGAGGCCCAGGCTGCCTTGTTTGTCACAGTTCCGATCTTTGAGAGGCCCCTCCACTGCAACTGCCTCCCCCC
>PVJD01001790.1:0-202667 GCA_004026545.1 Mormoops blainvillei | reverse complement strand
AGATGTGGCCTAAACTGTTTAGTCTTGGAGGTCTCCAAAGGGCAGAATGAAAGGGTGCCCCCACCCCCACCTCAGTCTCTGAGCACCCAGTCTGAGCCCGCCTTGATCTGTGCAATTTGGAAGAGTTTAATCTTCTGCCCCCGGCGGGTTTGTCAGACCTCTGCAGAATTAGGCCCGTAATGTATGCACAGTGTCAGCAAGTGCCTGGTGAGCAGACTTGGAAAAAAAAAATTAAAAAGGGTAATAATCAATTGTTCTTGCATCAGAAAGTCAGGAGACAGCAATCCGAAAGGAGAAAGTTGTAATCCATCAATCCGACATGGGAACAGTGGGCTGTGACTTGATATTTTTAATTGTTAAGCGAAGGGCCTGGAAGCCGGGGCTTGAACCAAAAGACCTCTCAGCCCTCACGACTGCCAGCGCACGTCCGGCCCGAGTTGGCCCTGCAATGTTCCTGCTTGGGGGACGTGAGACCGTGATGGTCTGAAGGGCAGGAAGGCCGAACTGTGTGCTTGGAGGCTCCAGGCTCCGTAGTCAGAGCCCGGGGATCAAATCCCACACCGTATGAACTGTGGCCTTGGCACAGGTCCTTTCTCTTCTCTGAGCCTCAGTTTCCCCAAATCCCATTGGGAGGATTGATAGACTGTTGTCATTAGCTAGCTTAATGTGTCATCTTTTCCTGGCTACGGTGTCAGCCTTAGGTACTGCCGCATGGAGGGGAGGGACTGGAGAGACCGAGAGGTTCCATCTTCAGACGGCTGATTTTAGGCCCCCTGTTTCTCTGCGTTGTCTTTCTTTCGCAGCCTTTGTAGGTGGCCTGTGGAGCTCACTGCCCTGACTCCAACGTTCAGCTAAACATGGCTGGATTGGAATTGCCTGGTGGTTTATTTTGTTTCTACCAGTAGCCAGTGGACTTCCTGTTGGCAAAAGCCACGTGAAGCTTGCTCCGTGGTAGAATCTCCCAGTAATTTGTGTAAGTGTGGCTCTGGGCGAGTGACTTTTTCTGAGCCTCATTTTGTTCAGCCAGAAAACGAGCCTCAGCAGATAGTGCCCGTACCCATAGGAGTACGGTGAGAATTAAACGAAGTGATTCAGGTGCTTGGTACATAGTAAGCCCTCAGCAGTGTTTCCCGCATAATTATCTTAATGATTCGGGTCACCCCTGAAGGGCCGTCCCTTGAGTCTCAGATATCCCGTTTCCAACCAGCCCTACCATGGGCAGCAGCAGATTCTTCCCTTCGTGGAATCTCTGGGAAACTGTTACTAAGGGGAGTCTAAATGAAATTCCTCTCCTCTTCTCTTCAAACCCAAGCCTCTAGCTGGTCCCTGAAAACCCAAATACATTCTGATCATTCTGCCAAATGCCTCCACAGGTACTGTGAACCCTACCCAGAATTTACAGTAGCTTGGCCAGCCCACCCGACCTCATAAAAACCACTTGTAGGCAAATGCGTACACCCGGCAATTCTACTTCTTTACTTCTGTCCTAGAGAAATCACTTGCAAATGCTCATAAAGATGCACGTAAAAGGGCGGTCATTGCTACCCTCTTTGCCAGAGCAGAAAACTGGAGACGGCCTGACCGACCTCAGGAGGAGACTGGTTCAGTCAATCACCATGTGTCCATGCAGTGCAAGGATATTCGGCAGTTTAAAGTCATGATATATGAAAGGGTCTCTAGGACATATTGATAAAGCAAAAAGAAAAAAGAAAAAAAAGAAAACAAATTATGCAGCAAATTACACCCATGTAAAAACAAAATTTAAAGGCATATCGCTGTTCATGGCATGTATCAGTGTATAGATTGTACAGATGCAAAGGGCAGTGTCTGGAACAATGACCAGCAAACTGGTAACAGTGAAGCGACGTGAGCTGGGACAGGCGAGGAAAGAAAGGGAAAGCTCCCAGAACGTTCAGTGCTTGATTTTTCCCCAAATCATTGGATTTTTTTTTTCGGTCAGTTTCTTAGGCATTCCTATCAAAAGTCAGAAAGTGAAACACATTCAAAGATAGGGAAGGTTAAAACGACAGCTCTAAAGAAAAGAACTCCAGTAAAATTCTGTAAAAATGAAAACATCCCCAGCGCCTCTCAATAGTAGGATGGAAATAAACTCTGGCATGTTTACGTAATGGAGAGCCATATGCTAATGAGAACAAACCAACATCAGTGCCACGCAGTGCCACAGAGAAAGCTCAGAGATGAAATTCTGAGTGAAATGAACCAACACCAAGAACCACGCACAGCAATTCCATCGGTACAGAGGACAGCCAGGCAAACAAATCTAGGCTATTTTGAGTCAAGCTGGTGGCCAACCTTGGTGAGAGATGGAGACCGGAGGGAACGTAAAGAAGCTTCCAGAGGCAGTCATGAATGCTCTCTCGATCTGGGCACAGGTTACACCGGTTTGTTCAGTTTGTGAAAACACATTAAGCTGAACATTTATGATTTGTGCACTCTTCTCTTATGTATATGTCAGTAAAAGTTCAAAAAAATCAATACATTTAAAAAAGGGTTTTTTTTTTATATGACAGGAGGAAAGAGCCCTTTATCTTTCTAGAAAAACCACCATAAACCAGTCTTAACCGTTTTCTAAGCCTTTTGCACAAGTAAACAATCATTTATTTAATGAAGGGAGGAGTCTGTAGCTTTCATCAGATTTTCAAAGGGAACCTTCACCCCCTAAAAGATTAAGAACAAATGCTATGCTATTTTACAGGGGATGGAAAGGTGGGGAGGGGGGAGGTGATTACAGGGAAAAAAAAAAATCCTTGGGAGAAATTTCCTTCCTGCTCTAAAGGTACAGGCCATGAAATGTCAAGCTCAAGGCTGTGGGAAGCGGGGGGAGGGGGTCAGGACGAGTTCCTCCAGCGCCCACCCCTTCCAAGTTCTTGGTCAACCTTGCGTCTTCTCTTGCCGGCAGATGCTCACCGTGCTGTCCCCCACACATCTGGGCTTTACGGTGGTGTGTGATGTTGGGAGGGTGATTTATAGCGAGGCTCAGGCTTGGGAAAAGGTTTCTGGAGGAAGGTCCCCCCCATTCGTTTGTAATTTAGGGGCATTTCTTGAATTCCCCAGGCCATTGGCTCCTGGCAGAAAATGAATGTGGGTCATTTCTGGGATGGATGCTCCCCAACATATGTGTCCCTGTGAAGAGAGATGCTTGGTCAGGGGAAGTGACTTTGCCCCATAAATCACCGAGCATTTGGAATATATTGTCTCTCCTTATGAGATATGAGAGAGAGGGAGACGGGGTGGACCCACGTGCTGGGCACTCTCACAGGAAGCGATGGATTAGAGGGAGGAGGTAGGACTCGGGGGCTACAGTTTAAAGAGATTTTGTCCTGGCGATGGCCTGACACCTCCAAGCCACATGGCGGACCTGTCCCTACATTTTCTGTGTCTGTCTTAGGACCTGGAGTTGTGATGCTGTCTCTTTGATTCATCCACTTCCCATCTTTTGTTTCCCTCCCTGAACAGTGTTGGGGAAAGGAGTAGACGAGCTTGAGTTCAAACCCCAGCCCTGTCTCTACTGGCTCTATGAGCTGGGGCTTGTTACTTAAGCTCTCTGAGCCTCAGGTCCCTCATCTGCCAATAACGCCCGCCGCACTGGGTTCTTGTGGGGATTAAACGAGATATTAAATGAGGTTAAAGGAGGTGAAGTGTCGTCCACAGTGCGCTTCGTCGACTCAGTTTACAGTGATTGCCATGTTTTATACCTTCCTCTGCATTAGCGGTTCTCAACAGAGGGTGGCTTTGCTCCCAGGAGCTATTTGGCAGTGTCTGGATACATTTTTGCTTGGTCGTCATGACTGGGGAAGGGGGATACTACGGGTGTCCAGTGGGGTGAGGCCAAAGATGCCACTTAGCTTCCCACAATGCCCAGGACGGCCCTCCACCACAAAGGATTCCCCAGACAGAGCACCAGCGGTGCCGAGGCTGAGAAACCTTGCTTTAGGTTGTCTGTTCCGTTCTCATTCCTCCTTGGTGTCCCCATTCTGCACTTGGTATCCCCATTCCCTTTTGCCTTTATAACATGCTGGGTAGCAAAGAGGTTGTCCCATTTCCAACATTATTAAGAATTCCAGACTCAGTCCAAATGTTGCTTCTTACCTGCTTTGTGTCCTTGGCTAGTTGCTTAACCTCTCTGAGCATCAGTACCCTTGTTTCTGAAATTGGAGGCTGGTTATGAGGGCTTAACTAGGACGATGTACAGTAATGAAGGCACAGAGCACTGCTCAGAAAACAAAAAATCCGCGCACCTTCCCCCTCTCCAGCAACCTCAAGAAGACCATAAATTTCCCTGAGATGCGGGTCCGTGGCCAGCTCATTTCTATTTCCTGTGTATGTGCAGGAAAATGATTTTCTTTTCTCTCTCGTCTTTCCCCTGATCTCACCTAGTCCCTTCTTTCTATTTAACTTCGCCCTTTTCTTGTTCCCTCTCATTTCTTCTCTTTTTTCCAGCTCAGCCTCAGGCGGGAGCAAAGGGGCCCAAACCCTCTCTGCTGTGGTTACACATGCACAGTTTCAAAGCCTACTTCTGAACACAACGTGACCGGTTTAAAGGGGACGGTTTGCTAGTCTGGTTTATTTCTCCTTCACTCCCTGGCTCTGCTTATTAAAGTTTGGTTCCTGTAAGAGGAAAGGGTGAGCTTTGAAAGTTCTGGAATAAAATGCTCCTTGGGGCCACCTTATCACGTCACCCTCACCCCCTGCCTGTCTTTTCTTGGTGGCAAGAATTGGGGATCAGAAACTCCTGGGCAGCCGGCCTTCCTCGCCCATCATCTGAGCACCGTGTGCCCTGGTGCCCCAGCCGAACAGCCGCTGAAAGCCATGCGCCCCCTGGCCTGCCCATGCATCTGAGTACCGCCTGGCCGGCCTTTCCTACAGGACCCAGGTGGAGAGTGAGGCTTCCGTGTCCTCGACGTGAGCTCCTGCCTCGATTTCCCCCAGGAAGAGCCTCGGCCCTCTCTGGGGCTCTGTTTTGAGCAACTGTCATTGAAATCAAGGAAGAAAGTTCCAGTCAACATTGACTGAGTGTATCCTATGCCCCTGACAGGTTGCTAAGTGCTTTTCATGAATTATCTCATTCAATCTTCCCATCAACCCAAGGGGTCAGCCACATCACTGTCCTTGTATTAAAGACCATAAACTTGAAGCTCACAGAGGTTGAGAGACTTGCCCCGAGTCACACGTTTACTAAGCTCTAGAGCTAGGATTTGAACCCATGTTTCTGGGAGGCCAGAGCTACAGTAATCAAGGTGTCCCAGTTTGCGACTTTCCCATTGTAGTGCCGCAAGTCCCAAGTCCTGGGAAACCCTCAGGCCATAGAAACCAGGATGACCTCTAACCAAGAGAAGAAGCAACAAGAGCCACTCTGACGCTACGGATTCCGAGTGTCGTTTAAAAAGGTTTTCCTGCCTCCTCCTTCCATCCTTTTCCTTTCTCCTACGGTGCACTGCAGGGGAAGAGGCTGGGTGTGTGTGTGTGTGTGTGTGTGTGTGTGTGTCTGAGGACCAAGAATTACTGAAGACTGGCAGTGCGTGGGTTTGGAGAAAGCCACTTTCTGGTGCTGAGGTTTCTGTATAAGAGGTGACGGCCTCTGTAGGCTGAGGATCTCCCCAGAACCTTCTCTCGGTCTTTCCTGGCAGTCTGTCAACGTGTTTTCGTAGATCACCTTTGGTCTTCTGAAATGTCCCTGTGCGGTGGCAGCAGCAGGCTCGTGTGGCGGGATCCAGCCACTTGACAGAGTGAAACCTGGCACTCCAGGCCATCCGGCGTCTCTTCCCAGCTTAGCGGTCTGTGCCCGAGTCTGGCCCACTCATCTCCAGATTCACTTCTCTTCCCCCGGTCACCCGCTGAGACTACATTTCCCAGCTTCCCTGCTGAAAGATGGGGTCATGCGACTTAGTTCTGGCCAGCAGGATATAGGTGGAAGTGATGTCTTCCATGTGGCCCATAAACATTGCCCATATGTAATCTGCTCTGCAGCCACATGGAATCTTTTCACTTCTGGGTGACCTTAGAATATGGGAGAGCCAGAGGGTGGAAGAAACCTAATTCCAGAATCATCTCTTGGAGCTGAGCTGCCTGTTACAACAACTAGCATTCCTCTAACTAATATTATATCCAGCCCCATTACTCTCCACTCTACTGCACATACATCTCAATTCTGGTCAAAAGAGCTCATGCACTTCTTCCCCCACCCCTATTTGTATGCCTTTTGCCTGGAATAGTCTTGGTTATTTTCATGCCATAGCACCCATCCTGAGGGAGACCCACAGTATCTCTTACCCTCATTCATCCATTCTCTTCGCACGCTTACTGAGCCTTTTCATGCGTGTCAGGACCTGTGCTGAGTGTTTGGGCGAGTGTTTGGGAAGAGGACAGATTTCTGGCCACTCTTAAAGTGCAGTGAGGGAAATAGGATGGAACAAACAAACAAACAAACAAAAAAAACCAGACACCACAACCCACCGTAATAAGTGCTGAGCAAGGCGACATGGTGAGGCTTTTGGGGGCCCAGAGAAGGGATGACTGGCCCAGCGCTGGGAGGGCAGTGTAACAAATAGGAATTATTGTTGTCTTACCAGATCCTGGGTTTATTCCAACAAGGGGAACAGAGGCGACAGGGCAGTTGATAGCCCAGCTGGTCCCTCTGGACCTGAGTCTCTCTCTTTTTCACCTTACTTTTCATCCCATGCTGTGCCACAGCGCCAGTGTGGCATAACACGTCAAAAGAGCGGATTCAAAGAAGAGAAAAGGAAACTTAAAGCTGATAGGTGCCAGGCCTACGAAGAAGTCCGCATCGGGCCTGGGAAGGAAACCGACGTCTACTGAGTGATTACTGTGCGCCGCGCACCGTCACACTCTGAGTGGCTACAGTCGTCATGACCACCCTGCGAGCTGCTGTTACTTGTGCGCTCATTTCGTAGGCGAGGGAACTAAGTCCCAGGCAGGTGAAGTCGTTTGCCAAGCTCATATTCCAAGGACGGGATGGAGCCGCTGGGTGTGAAGGTTTCCTGACTCCAGAAATCCTGCCGCTGACCACAGTGCCGGCGTTGGCCGGGGTCCCTGCTGCAAAGAGAATGTCTGCTCAACAGGAGGGGTGAAGAAAATTTCATTAAGGGGCCATTTGTAAAAGTGCAGGCAACCGGTAAGCTGGTCAGATGCCTTGCGGTTGGCAATAGCCTGACATGTTAGCTACGCGAGGCCCCAAAATGTAAGTGTGGAGATGGAGAAGTTACTAGAATGTGAAGGGAGATAGAGCTACAGGAAAGGGCTTCCAGACTTTAGCCATGACCTTGGTAGAGGAAGCCAGTCGTTGGCCAGCACTGGCCGAGCGTGAGGGACCTGAGGGGGTAAATACCCTGACCCCTTTTCCTCATCCTTCACGTCTCTTGAGAATGCCTCTCATTGGTCAAACCCACTTGGAATCCCAAAGGTATGGGGGTCCGTCGATGCTGACCATACAGGTGAACCTTTTAGGGCAGAAGGCAGGGTGGAGATCAGGGCGGGAAGCACGAACCAGAATATTCCGTATGAAGATCTATTATACTTATCTATTGCTTCTCATGTAATTTAAATGATGGTGGGTTAAACCTGTACCTTCCCGTAGTCTTTGTCGGCTTTCTGGTGGTGCATTCATGTGACTGTGTTTTAGTGGGACTAAAAGCATGACCGAATTTCACAATGTTGTGACCACAGGCTGTAAATTCCTGCAGCTGAAGGATTCTGGGAGCAGATCTTTCTGGAAAATAGGACCTGGAGCCAGTGTGGTTTTGTTGGACCAACCAGACGTCCTTAGGCCGAAGGAGTTTCATTAGAGTCTTTGGAAGTCTAAATGCTATCGTTTGTTGGACAGACTTAAAAATCCATTCCTTGTTGCTGGGATTGACGGTACCAAGCACAGCATAACTGATGAGATTAAACAAAAGCAAAGCTTCCCGGATGAAAGAAGAAGGAGGAGGCGCCCCAAAGATGGCTTCTCCAGGAAGCAGAGAAAGGAGGGAAACAGCCCTCTGGGATTAGAAGACGAGAGCCTTAGAGAGAGCCAGGGCCTTCAGCGGAAAAGGAAAAGGAGGAACAAAACCAGAAAAAAAAAAGAAAAAAAACCAACACAAAACAAAACCACCCATTTCTGATTTCCTGAACTTTCAATATGGGGACCATTAACAGGAGCATTCTGGCTGATCTTAATTGCTAGGGCCGAGGAAGCGAATTGCCTGGGTAATCAGATCCCAAAGCATCCAGGGCTTTATAGATTAAAGCAAAGTTATGTCCTAATCCCATCAAAACGTCATAATCTTGTGTCACAGCGGCCTCTAAACACAGCTGATTGAGATGCCACGAGTGCTGAATCTGGGATCCATCACAGCCCTGCCGTCCGGAAAGCAAATAACCCCAAATGAGAAGATTGGATTTCGTGTGGTCTGGAGACGTTTACTACAGAGGCCGAGCTCCGCTCCCATCTCTGCCTCGGGCCTCGCGTGGGGAGAACTCTGCTCTCCCGAGATGCATTCCTCTTCAAGAAGATTTTCCCCAAATGGAAATTGATTCATCATTTTGGCTGATTGTAAAATTAATATGTACCCGCCGTTAAAAAAAGCAAAAAGCAAAAAGCAGGCAATACAGAGAATAGAAAGCATAATCTCACCAGCCAGAGTAACTTTCGTTATTTTGCTCTGGTATCTTTCCAGAGATTTCTAGTGTGTATACACACACACACACACACACACACACATATCTTTCCAGAGATTTCTAGTATGTATGCACACACACACATTCATATTCTCTCTCTCTCTCTCTCTCTCCCACCGTCACCTTCTCCCTGTCCCCCTCTCTCACTCCCTCCCACATGCTTCTCCTCATAACCTTCTTTATTCTTCCCCTCCACTCCTGAGATCAGCCACGTTGGCTGATCCATGTCCATGTGTCTAAATGTGGCTGACCCACAGCTGTCACGCTCCCTCTGCTCAGTTTAACCAACCAGCAGAGGCTGGCCAGCCTCTCTGAGTTCCATCCTAAATCCCAGAGCACAAGGGTCAGATGTGCCCCTCTCTGATCAGTGATGGCATGACCTTGGGGTCCCATGTACATCGACAACACGTATACAGTCGAGTCCCCTTGTTAGAGGTGGGGAGGAGATGGAGGGGCCTGGTGGCGGGTGGCAGGTGGCAGGAAAGAGCCCCTCACTGACTCTTGAAATAGTATCCAGTGCATTTTAACTGGTCCTAGCTCACGTCCTGCTCCCACAGAGAGGAAGTGGCTTATAAAAGTTCCTCGACCAGCCAGTGGCTGACCCAGGTCTGAGGTCTGAGATCAAGAGCTGTTCTTCCAAACTCTGGGTTCACTTTATCCTATCGACTGCGCCGCCATCACAAAAGTGGTGTAAAGTTACGTGACCAATGAGAATGCAAGAACGTGAAGAAATATAATTGAGCATTCACACAACACGTTACGTGCACTTTCCAGGGTTTCAAAGACCCATTTAACTTTGAAGTTCAGTCCATGGCTCTAACATTAAGAGCCCAAATTCTAGGGGAAAATAATACTCATGTTTTTAAAATACTCATGAGTCTCAAATTTAAGTACCTTCTACTTGCGTTGGGCAGAGGAGAAGATTCTAAACCCACCTGTCAGTTGATGATATTCAGGGCTCAGAAACTGACGGCCATCTGTCCTCCGTTGGTCTTGAGGCAGAAGCCCCAGTTCTCGCACCCCCAGCCATGGGGCGATCTTCAGAAGTCAACGATTGCCTCTCCTGACATCAGGAAGAGTTAATAAAGTGGGCAAGGCCCAGTTACAACGAGGGAGCAAGAACCCGTTTAGCCTGCCTGTCTCCCTGCGGACTAAAGCTCAGCGTCCTGGTTCCAGCTCAGCCTCTGACTCTCGCTAGCTCTGCGCCTTCACTCGCGTTCTTTCCATCAGACAGACTGCCTTCCCGTCTCTCAGATGGGGAGAAAGAGTGCCTCCACCTCCCGTAGATGTCGGGAGGTTCCCGAATGAGGCACTGCACGACCTAGCTCCCACCCGATGCTAGGAATGCGTAATACCGAAGGGGCGCCTGACTGACTCCAGGGAGATCCAGGAGGCAGCATTAGCAACTGTGGATCAGAGTTACACGAAGGTGGAGTTTCACTCCGTGGAAAGAGCTGTCCAACAGTGGGCTAGTTTGTCTCAAGAGATAGGAAGCTCTCTTTCATGGAAGTATCCAAGGGAAAAGCACAAACCCAATATTCCTGGGTACAGGAAAGGGAATTCTGCACATTATGTGCTGTGTCGACTTCTGAGCCCCCTTTTAAATATCTTATTCCTGGTGACTCAGTGTCCTTGGATTTTTACAGCACACCCGTTCCTTGCAGCTTTCTTTTCCAGGCTTGTCACTGCTATTTAAGCTCACAGAACTCTTGGGGGAGGCAGGTTTATCTAGAAGTTCAAGACACGAGACTGTCTGTATTTGGAAACGTGATTCTGTAACAGTAAGGAAAGCACCTCACTTCTCTTGGGCTTAGTTTACTGAGATTGACGGGTTTCTCTCTCTACCCCCAGCAATCCCATCAAGGTGAGGTGGGGACACCCTCGTCCTGAAGAGTTGGCTCGCTGCTGTGACAGGTGGAGATGGGCATATGTGAAGTGTGTCCAGGGCAGGGATGAAGGGCCCTTACCCACTACAGGGAGGAAGAGGCCTTCTAGGCTCCATAATAAGAAGTGCAGGAAGGAGGCAAAAGAAGCAAGGAACTGCACGGGCCAACGATGAAGATGACCTCCCGCTGCCGGAGGGGCAGGGAGAAGCCAGGGTTAGAGAGGACTTGCCTGGTGGCATCCTTTGCCCTCCGGGATCTTCAGTGGAATATCTGTAGCTCACTCGCGCTCTTGTTGCAAGTGACTGTGTTCTGCATTGATGTTGACATCAGTTAAAACAGAGAAACCACGGGGGGCAAGCTGACTTCCGGGTCCCCCGTCAAAGGAGGAGATTAGCGGGAGAGGTTGTGAGGGTGAACGCAGGCAACGCCTGCACACTACAGGCACTCGATAAAAGTCCGTTGAAAGTGCAGGTTTTCCCTGGAATGCACACGCCACCTCTTTCCAGACCACTCGCACTTTCCTCTCTGAGAGATGACCAGGCATTTGAGTTGTTTTCGGAGCCTTGAGTTTCACATTGACTTTGGCCTGGAGCGTGAGCCCAGATTGGCCTGTGCACCCCAGGCAGCTCTCCGGGGCTCCCCTGGGTCCTTCTCCCCGACCCCTACTGCACCTAGACCTCAAGCTCATTTTGGAAACTTGGAGTTTCCGTTGCCTGAAACCCAATCCTTTGGAGCCTTTTCTCAAAGGAGAGAAGCACTGATGAAGCTACAGAATGGAAATGTCCAGCTCGAAGGGGCCTTCCTTGGGGGCGGGGGGTGGAGGCAAGAGGACCATAAAGTCCCTTACTGGGATAGTTCCCCCTACTTTTTTCCAGAAATCTGATGGTATCTCTGAGTGTATCTCTTCAATTGTTTTTCTGAGGCAATAAATGGCAAATAGCCTAATTGATGACTAAACTGTTTTTCTCTGCTCTAAGGTGTTCTGCTCGGGGAACGGCTTTCACGGGCCAGCTGGAAGCCCTGGTTGTGGTGCTGAGGACATAGAGTTCCCGTCAATAAGATTTCTTGGGGGGTGGGACCCATGGATGAACCGAATCCAAAACTTCACCTAGGCTGCTACCTTTTACTTCCTTCTCTCATGACTGAAAGATAGTGACTCCTTGGAGCGCCAGAAAGTACAGGTGACCCCTAAACAAGACGGGCTTGGACTGCACAAGTTCTCTCACGCGCAGATATTTTTCAGTAACTGCAGACAGCACTGTAAACAGGTTTTCTCTTCCTTATGATTTTCTTAATAACATTTTCTCACCTCTAGCTTCCTTTATTGTGAGAATGCAGCATGTAACCTACATAGCATACGGAGTATGTGTCTTTGACTGTTGGTGTTATCAGTACGGCTTCTGGTCAACCATAGGCTGTTAGTAGTTAAGTGTTGGCGGAGAGTCAGAAGTAACAGCTTTTCCAGTGCACAGGGGGTCAGTGTCCTTGCCTCCCTCCCTTTGCCTCCCCAGTTCAAGGGTCAACTGTACCAAGAGCTTGGGTAGGAAGTCCTCCCCCCGCCTTTTTTTTGGTTTCTTTGACCACTAATGGTGTGGAAAACAGTGGCCTCAAGTTAAGCTGACGACCAGATCATGTCTTTCACTGGGATGAGGATTGGAAAGGAGAGAGGGAGGAAAAAGTGACAGTTGTGGGTACATGACTCATGAGTTAATGTTGTCTCACTTCTCGTTTCCAAACAGAACACAGCTCGTTACATGAAGTCTCCAGGCTCAAACACTGTCTTGCCATCCAGGGGTGCCTTTGCTCCCGTTTGTGGGCCGATTCTTGGCTGAACATGCAGGAAGACCTAAGCTGGTAAGCACTTGAACACTTCTTTACATGGCATTTTGAAATCGAGGTTTTTGGAAGAACCCTGAGAAATTTTTGTGTGTACCGACTGCCACCAGGAATCTGCAGGTTGTCTGCAAGACAAAAGAGAGAGTAACTTAGCAGGAAAATCAGTCTGTTAGGTACAAGAAGAAGTCAGGTAGAAACAATATTAAATATTAAGTAATAATACAATGGAAGTATATCATTAATAATTGTTATTATCTATAAAATATTTAACATATACCTGGATTTGACTATATAAAAAAATGATGGCACATAGAGAGCACCTATCATGTTCCAGGACTCTTCTAAGACCTTTGCATGTATTCAATCATTTAATCCTTACAACAACCCCATGAGGTAGGTACAGGTAATGTCTCCATTTTGTAGATGGGGAAACTGAGACAGACAGAAGCTAAAAGGAGTACGGACAATATCTGAGTAAATCCTGATCATGACCCCAGGAGACAGGTAGCATCACTCCTGCTTTATAGCTAGGGAAACTGAGACTGTGTCATTCACTCCAAATCACACAGCTACAAAGTGACAGGGGTGGGGTTTGAACTCAGGGCTATCGGGACACTTCTGACATGGAACCAGCTTGCCTATGGGGCTAGCCTGGCATCTGGAGACACACAGTCGGCTGGCTGACCATGTTACTCATTGTCTAAGCTTCTTCTCATTGTACCAAGCTGATCTCTCGAGAACATTTCTGGTGTGATTGGAGGGAATTTTAGGACCCCGAGTATCTGCTGCTTCAAGTGACCTGGATATGGGGCTGACAAAGGAAACAAAATCTGACATCACCCCCATAGGATTCTACTCTCCTTCCTCCTTCCTCTCTCTCTTATCTTCCTTCCTGTATCCTTGAAAAGCCCCAAAGAAGGAAGCTTGGTGGTGGAGAGATTTCAGGAAAGATCCAATGGAAGTCATGGGAGACATGGCCAAGCTCGAGGGTGGCCTTAAGCATTAATGAGGATCCACTGCATACCCAATTCTTCCAGTGCCCATTCTTGAACAACCCTTCTTTGCCCTGATGTACGTGCTGCCATCTCTATCACGTCCTAAATCCATGCATGAGGTCTGTTTCTGTGCTTACACTTCAGTTCCTTCAAGCACATTCCGTTCACTCTTCCCTCTTCCGCCAAGGCACACAGCTCGATTATCATCATTAGATAATGTCCTTGTCTGAAAAGACAAGCACTTTCACCTTTGGAAGAAAATCATTGGCTAATCTCAGGCATTTAGTCATACCAGTGAGGCTGAAAACAAACTCCTTGGGCACATTCCCTTCTCTAATTTGCATATCACAAAAATAATAACTGGTGTTTTGTTTTAGAATTGCATTGTGTCTTCAGCGATGGGACAAAACAGGTCTTTACCTCATGTTGACTCTTTTCATTTAATTGAATATGTTTATATGCCCCCCAAGAATATTTAGTAGTTTTCTGCCTGTGGGTATTATAAGTTTTCTATTAAGTTTTTCTTTGCTAGGCATTTTATGAAAATTGGTGCCATTTTGGCGGAATTCTTTGTGTTTTCCTAACCGCTATTTGTTTCTGTTTAAGAAGCTATTGATTTGTGAATGTTTTATTTGGTATCCTGGCAACATAACTGGGCTCTTGATTGGGTTCTGACATTTTCAATGGTTTCCTTTGTGTTTTCAAAGTAGAATACCGTATCAACTGCAAATGCCATTTTTTCTCCCTTTCACGACTGTTTATTTCTGTTTTATGAATCTTGCGTTGCCGAGACCTTCCAGGGAAAATGTTAAATGTTAATGGCGATAGTGGCCATCATTCTCTTATTTGGAGTCCAATAAAAACACTCGCAGTGAGTCACCGTTACCTATTACTCTGGATGTGGTTTTGAGATAGATAATCATTAGAATGTTAAAAAAAAAAACAAAAAACAACCATCCCAGCTGTTCTTCTGTTCCAGGTTATCTGAGAGGATTTTGGTGAATGGATGTTGATATTTTTGTGCCTTTTATGAATCTGTGAGATGATTATATACATTTCTACTTTGACTGTTAGACAAGCAATTTTATATCGCATGCCCAGGACAAGCCCTCCCTGGACACAGCAGATCCTTCTTTTAATATCCTACTTAAATTTATTAGTGAGGGTTTGTGCGTTTCTGATTCTAGATGCGGTTCACCCGTAGCTTTGTTTTTGGTGCCGGTTTGGTTGTACATTCCTAATACCAGGGCTCTGCTGGCTTCAGCGAATGAAGGCAAAAGCAGTTCCCCTCTGCCTGTCTTCTGGGACCAGTTATTGTATGTGGCATTGGCACGACCTGTTCCTCCTTCCTGAAAGACCGACTCCTCAGGCTGGCCTCTGAGCCTGCTGTGGAGATAATGTTTTGGGACGCTGTTCTCTGTGGCACTTCTTCTGTTCTAGCCTTCTTTTTTTTTTTTTTTTTTAAGTCAACCTGGCAATTTATATTTCCCAGAATATTAATAATTTTGTTAAAATGTAAATCGTATATGTTTATCTAGTATACTCTTTATTTTAAAAAAGTAGTCCTCATGTAAACTATCTAATAAAGAGTTAACATCCGGCCTATATAAGGACTACAACTCAATAGCGAAAAATAAACAAGAAACCCAGTTTAAACAATGGACGGGGGAGCTAAATAGACATTTCTGCAAAAAAGACATGCAGACTGAATGGCCAACAGGTGTATGGAGCGGTGCTCAACGTGACTAGTCATCAGAAAAATGCAAACCCAAACCACAGGGAGACGTCAGCGCACCTCTTAGGGTGGAGATCTCATGAGCGTTAGTGAGGGTGCGGAGAAAAAGGACACCCCGAGTGCTGTTGGTGGGGATGTAAGTTGGTGCAGCCACTATGGAAAATAGTGTGGGGGCTCCTTAAAAAATTAAAAGTAGGACTACCACGGGATCCAGCAATCCCATTCCTGGGTATGGAACCAAAGAGATTAAAGTCAGGATCTCAGATATCTGAACGGCCACGTTCATGCAGCATCATTCACAATAGCCAAGACATGGAAGCAGCCTATGTCCATGGATGGAGGAATGGGTAAGGAAAATGCGGTAGGGCCCTGGCGGGTGTGGCACAGTGGATTGAGCATCGGCCTGCAAACCAAAGGGTCGCCGGTTCAATTCCCCCAGCCAGAGTACGTGCCTAGGTTGCGGGCCAGGTCCCCAGTGGGCACAAGAGGCAACCACCAATTGATGTTTCTCTCCCTCTCTTTCTCCCTCCCTTCCCCTCTAAAAATAAATAAAATCTTTTAAAAATGTATTTTTAAAAATTTAAAAATAAATAAATTTTTAAAAAAGAAAATGTATTTACATACAGTGTAATATTACTTGACCTTTATAAAGAAGAGAAATCCTGTCATATGTGACAACATGGATGAGCATGAGGGACACTGTGCTAAGGGAAATAAGCCAGACACAGAAGGACAGATGCTACATGATCTCACTTGTATGAGGAATCTAAAATCATCAACCTCATAGAAACAGAGAGTAGAATGGTGGTTGCCAGGGCCTCAGGGGAGGGGAATATAGGGAGGTGATAGTCAGATTTCAGTTTTGCAAGATGAATAAATCCTAGAGATCTACCACACATTGCCTACAGTCAACGATACTGTATTGTGTACTTAAAAATTTGCTAAGAGAATAGCTCTTATGTTTTGTTCTTACCACATGCAAAAGTAATAAAGAGTGTGGGGGTAAACTCTGGAGGTGACGGAGGGCTTATGGTAGACTGTGGCGATAGTTTTCACAGGTGTAAACTTATTTCCAAACTCATCACGTTGTGTACACCTTATATACATGTAGCTCTGTGTATGTCACTAATATCTCAATCAAGTGACTTACATTATTCTGTACTCACGGTTATAAAGATTGAACATAAATAACAGCTACCAGTGCGCCAGGCGCTGTCCTTAGCACTTGACACATACGAACTCGTTTGAACCTCGCAACAGTGTATTCGCACATCATGCCAGGCAGACGCTGTTACTCTCTGCATTTTACTCGTGAAGAAACAGAAACCCACAGAGGCTAAATGACTTGCCCAGGGTCACCCGACTAGCATGTGATGGAGCTGAAATCCAAGCTCCTCTTTCCTGGCGGCAGTGCCTGGGTACACGGTGCTTGGTACGCAGTATTCGCTGATTAGTGAATACTTTAAACGCAGAAGAACTTGATGTCATTGGAAAGGAGAGAGGGACGAATAAAATGATAAGCAGAGCTGTTAAATAGTCCCATGGCCTGACTCCCACATTTTTCAGGAGGGTTGACCCAAGGCACTTTCACACTTATTCCTTCATTCGTTTATTCAATTCATTGCTTGATAAATATTGATCAGATCTCTGTTGTGCTCCTAACAGTGATCCAGGCACAAATCCAGGTGCGTGAAATACACCAGGTGAACACACAATCCTGGCCCCTGTGAATTGCGTGGTGTAGCTGTTGGGATGGAGGCAGCAGGAGAGTTGGGACTGTTACACTTCTTGCCACCAAACATAGTGCATCGCATGGCATTTGGATAAATGGTTTGTGTCCCTCCATCCTCTTATGTCTTGTCAGCCATCTCTGCTCCACAGATGCTCTCCTTCTACAGATATTTATTCTGTCACTGCTAGGTGCTGGGCCCTGGGCGGGGGTCCAGGGGAGCACCAGCCCAGGGAGCTGGGCTCGCGGAGTGCGGCCCTGCCAGTGTCCATAGCGAAGAGGCAGTGGAGCCGGACGCACAGCCTTATTTATCGGCATGGCTCTCACAGAGAATCAAAATTGGCTCCTGGCGTCCCCGCGGACGGAGACAGGACCAGTTGAAGTTTGCTGAATGAATGAATTTTACCGTTCACACACTTTCAGGGAGGTGAACAGGGGAACATTTTAGAGAAGTCCCATCATCGAGCGCTCACTCTGAAAAACGATGAAATCGACCCCATCGCCCACAGGAAGCGGGGACATTTAGCTGGTACCAGGAGACCTTTAAATAACGACGCGCACACTCCAGGCACCGTAAGATTGAAAGAGACAAGCATCCCTCTGGCTTCCCCTGGGCCTCACCTCCCCCTTCGGTCATCAAGGCAAGCTGGGGCTGCAGACGGGACCCGCTGCCTTCAACACGGGTCTTGCATTAGATATGTGTCAACAGAGATTAGCTCAGCCCCACATGCCGCCATTTGCCATTTGTTAGGCCACCGTCACCAACCCCGTAATCTAATCTCGGCTGGAGCAGTTTCTCTTCCAGGTTAAATGTATTAAAGCAGCGGGGATGCGAGCTGCTCAAGGCGGCGTGGCCTCTCTCTCTCTCTCTGACAAGCCTGACCCCGCTCCAAACCCCACTCCCCCTGGAGACGCCAGGGGTCAGAACCTCCTTGGGGTACAAGGGAGCTCGACGTGAACAGAGAGAGACGAGAGGATATTGGAAACACATTCTCCAGGCCTCCCCGCTTTAGAAATACGAGAAGAACACGAGGCGACACGTTAAAGCTTTCACTGCTGGAAATATTTTTCCTTTCCAGGGTTTCAACAAGAATTTGATAAAGATATTGGCGGGGTCGGAGAGGAGAAGAGGAAGCAGGGAGCATTCCAAAGCAGATGGGCCTTGAAGGAAGGCAGGGACGCTTTAGACCCCCTTGCGAGGAAATTTATGGGGGACCAGGTTTCCCGGCCCAGATCCATTCCTGTTACATGTGTCTTCTAATCGCGCGATATTTTCTAGGCAAATAAATGTTTCATCAGCAAATCTTGCCTTTCCTTTTCCTTTTAGCCCCTTTGAACCCCCACCGCTGCGCCGGGGTGTGTCCGTGTGGCTTGCCACCTTCCACTCTACTGCTAATAAGGCAGAGATGAGAGTCTTCTTTTTCCTCTGAACATGCCTGGATCCCTCCCGCTCTTGCGTTTGTTCTTGGGCTGTGTCTCCCCTCCCCGCCAAAAGTTATCCCCACTTTGTCTCTGCAGATCCAAGTCTTGTAGGTTTTTATCTCTTATTTAGCATTTCTTAACTCCATGCATTTTCAAATGGATAACCACTGTCCTGGGCCAGCTCCCGCGATCCCTATCACAGTGCAGACATGGTTGGGGCTTTTTTTTTTCTTCTTTTTCCAGTGTCATACACAGCCAGAAAAAGAGCACAGATTCCAAATGTCCAGCTTGATGAGTTGTCACAAACTGAACACATTGCTTAACCAGCACCCATGAAAGACAGACATCATCAGCTCCCTTGGGTTCACTACCCTTCCCTACCAGGGCAGCTGGTATCTAGACTTCTAACCCCGGAAATTTATTTTGGCTCCTTCTATACTTTACCTAAATGGAGTTCGAAAGCGTAAACTCTTGGGTCGGCTTCTTTCACTTAGTATTATTTTTGCTCATTATCCGTTTTATCCTTTTGTTACTATCATTCCTTCCACGTTGTCGTGGGTAGTGGGAGATCATTCTTTGTCATCGCTGCACAGGGTTTATGGTGCGACTGTCGGTGGGCATCTGGGTCCTTCTCAGCACTTATGAGCAGCGCGGGGCGGACGGCCCGGCTGTGCCTTTTGGTGAATGCGTGTGTGCACTAGAGAGGGCTTTTTCAAATCACGAAATTCCGATCGATCCCCTGTTTCAAATGTGTCCACAGACCCTCGTTGCCTTTAAGATAGAGACCGCACTCCTTACCACGGCCTTCAAGGGCCTCAAGACGCTGGCCTCTGCTGATGTTTCCCTCCTGATTGACAGGTATCGGGAGGACAGGGTCCTGGGGAGGGACCCAGCCTGGCAGGTTGTGGGAACTGGCCGACTGAGGGCAGGGAGCAGGGGCGAGGCAAGCTCTGAGCCCTGCTCCGGGGCCGCGTCACGGAGCGTGGGCTTCATTCTCAGTTAGGCAGGAACACGCTGATTGCGCACTCCGGCGCTCTGCCTCCAGGGTGACTCAGCGGCCCCCTTGTTTTCTTCTCTCTGATCCTTGGCTTCTGTTCCCAGTATCACTACTCTTCCTTTTCCCTGCAGCTGGGCCCCACCCAGCCTGACTGAATCATCCCCCCTGGGGGAGGAGCCCAGGCTTGTGTAAGTTAAGGACGTTCTGCCTGTGATCTTGCTGCACGCTGAATGCAGCTACCCTGTAGGTCAGAGAGATTGGTCTGTTTCTACAACTGTCTACCTACCTGTCTACCTGTCCATCCATCCATCCATCCGTCTGTCCATCCATCTATCCGTCCATTCATTCATCTATCCTCTATCATCTATCTAACGATCCATTTATCTATATTTCCATTTTTAATTAAGAAAAAAAAGCCCAAAATATTAAAATGGCTTCTTTGAATTTTAATGCAGCAACTGAAACTTAACATTTGCAAAACCAGTGAAAGAGAAACAGAGGAGGAAAGAATGAGTAAGTCTCACTGAATAAAATAAAGATCTCATTTTGCTAATATACGCACCACTGTAAAGCGTAACCAGGTACCTAAATATGGTTCAACATTCGTGTGGATTTGTTTAGGAGAAATTCCGAAAGGAGAATTGCTTAGACAAGAAGAATGAAGTCTTCAGAGGTTTTGCTACATGTTGCCGAATTGCTCCCATAAAGCTAACGGCAGCGCAGACCTACCTCAATAACGTTTATTTGTTTTTAAAAGACAATCGCAAGACAGAGACACATTAGAAAAACTTTTAACTATGTATGTCTCAAACTCCAAAGAAAAATAAATGGAGTGGGGACATGGACTAGTAAATGATAGAGAATTAAAAAGTCGCTCATGAAGATTAAAAAAACTATTCGCGTACATTAGCTACCAAAGAAACCCAAGCTGTAATTGCCGTAACATATTTTACTCTCAAACTTACAGTTAAAACCCCTTTGCCACTCTTGTGAGGAACTGATGAAATGGACATTCATACACTGTTGATGGGATTCTGAATTGCTCTAGCTTTATGATGGCATTTGACATTGTGCATCAAAATCCTTTAAGTGTTCATGTTCTTTGATTAATTCCACTTCTAAGAATTTTTTCTAAAGATATAAAAATGAATATGCAGAAATATTTACCTACTAGCTTACTCATTGTACTGTTGAAAATAATAGCCCCCCCCCAAAAAAAAAAGTTGGAACCAAACTAAATATTCAACAAAAGTGATGGGTTAAATATAGCCTGAGAAAATGGGACGGTCTATAAAAGCCAAGACACAGAAAACCGTCAGCATAAATTGACGAGAAAAAGAAGAGCGATAGGTAAGGTGGTCTCCCGTTCTAACTCCCTGGCAGTCCCGGCTTAGGCAAGTTTCATTTTGGAAAGTCTTGTGCAATCAATTCCCATTTTGCATAAGTCGAAAAAGCTCTTTTGTAATCTCTGTGTATTTTAAAGTTGCAAACCTTTTGATGTGCTTTTCTGTGTGCGAGCACGAACCGTCATTCAAGTATTTTCCTTTCTATTGTGGAGTATCTCCTGTGGTACCTCATTCAGTGTGCATGGCTTACGAAATGCTAGTTAAACACCTGATGGCTTGTGTTGCAGGCAGGCTTTGATAGTGTCCCGGATGCTTACCGAACATTCCTGGCTCTCTCTCTTTGCCAAATGCGGTAGGCAATCCCCGCCTTTCTTGTGATTCGGTGGGATCGTGTACCGATTCTAACCAATGAGCTGCAGATGGAAGTGGCAGGTGTCACTTCCTCACAGGATCATTTACTATCTGGTGTGAGACCCCTCCCTCCCGGGATATTTTTCCCCTGCCCCCCGAGCAGCAGTATTCCAAATGATAGCTCCTCCCTTCTCTTTGTTCTTAAAGTGAAGAGGACATGGAGCAGAGTCCTCTGCTAACCCATGGCAACCAGGCAGCGTGAATAAGAGAGGAGCCCTTGTTGTTGAACATGCTGAGGTTTGGGGGATGTTTGTTACTACAGCAGACCCTAGTCCGTGCACACCCAGAGGGCGACCTGCAGACCAGCTGCATTGCCTCACCCGGGAGCCCTTGGAAATGCAGAATCTTGAGCCCCCGCTCTGACCTAGTGAATGAGAATCTGCATTTTGAAAAGAGCCCTTCTGTGACCTGCGTGCTGCCCTCCCCCATGAAGCACAGAGGTCAAGCTCACATGCACGGAAGGCTGGGGTCTAGCGTCTCAGTCACTTTGCCTCTCTGAGTCTTGGTTTCCCCATCGAGCTTGATGGGGGGATTCTGTGACATCATGTGCACCCCCTGTCTGGCACCTCATGCACGCTCAGTGGCTGAGAGCTGGTGCTATCACTTCAGAGAGGAAATACGTTGCCACATGCCTGGACTGGAGGTTTGGCTTTCTAAAGACCTTTTCCATTACCTCCGCCACAAGAATGACAGCTTCTAAAGACTCAGGGTGGCATCTGATATAAGAATTCAGCAAACATTGATCAATGAACCCACCCACAACGAGGTCCCTGTCAACCACTTCATCACCTCCAGATGGTGTGTTTATTTACCGAATTCCCCTTCTGCTCTGTTTCTGCAGCCTCGTGGCCTCGTTCCCTGATCCCCCAACCAGGAGACCTCCCGGGCTTGACGGAAATGTTTGCAAAGGTAAGAACTGCCGTTGGCTTTGAATTCTTTGTGTGTGTGTGTGTGTGTGTGGGATGACGGTTTCCACTCTAGCTGCCCATCTCATGCCTCTGAGAACGACGGGGAGGTTGTTCAACAGAAGGTAACGTGCGCGCCTTCACATGCACACACACGCACACACGTTTTCCCATCTGCCTACAGCAGAGGAAAGGAAATGCCTGAGGTAAGTCCAGGGATGATCGGACCGCTGGCCACCTTGCTTCCTCCGCGGTATGTTTGTTCATTCCTCCGTAAATCTCTCTTAGAGGAAGAAAATGTGGGGCTTATGCGCCTTTTTGTAATGTGGAAAGACCAAAGTTAAGGGGCTCCCCTGAGGCCATGTGGGGTAGAGTCCAAGAAGGAAGCGCTTGGTGCTGGGCCGGCCTGGGTGTGAGGCGGGGGACCACCAAAGTCAAGCCCTGAGGGCCACCAAGGCTTGCTTATTACCCTCTCTAAGTCTCAGTTTCCACATTTGAACAGGGGCACCTCAGCTCCTCCCAACTGCGACCCTGTCCCCTGCCCCCTGCACTTCAGGATCTCCTGGAGCTGTGGTCCTTAACCTTTGTGGGCTACAAAATCCCTTGGGAACCTAATGCAAGTTTGAACTTCTTAGAAAAATAAATATGCAATCTCTGTCTCTCTCTCACACACACACCCCTCACGCACACTTTCATAGGGTTTAGAACAGACTAAATCCATTCATAATCTCCAGCCAAAGGCCACCTGCTTACACACACACAGTGTGCTAGAGTCTATTACTGAGTGTAAACGAGTGTGTGAAAGAGGAGCACACGTGCGCACTGCTTACTGGGAACTGTTAGCATTTCACCCACTGCCAGTAAGAAGAATCATACATAAAGTCAGATTACAACTGGGAAGCAAATGGGAGACAGAAATGATGGTGGGTCTCTGACATGGTCCCGGTCTGTCCGAGACTAAGGGGTTTCCCTGGATGTCCTGAGAAAGTCCTGAGAAGTCCAGGACAAGGTGGTCACTCTAATCTGATTAGGCCAGAGATAATACACACTGGCCAGGATGGTGGCATTTTGGAGGAGGAAGGGACAGGTGACAAGGAGAGATTTGGCTGGATGTTTGGAGAGAAGAACCAAAAACCGCCTGGGGCCCCCACTGTCCTCCCTGCCTGAGTGGAGGATTTTAAGAATTCCGTTGCTGAAGAGGGGTGGGGGCGTCAAATTTTAGAAGGTGAGGAGGTGGGGAGGAAACGGGGGGGACCAAAGCAGAGATGCTTTGTTAGAACACGGGTGTCAAACAATCAAACTTTAAAAATAAATGCAAAATAGAAACTAACGAATACATCACAAGATATTTTTGAAAAGACGTGCGTCCTGTCATTAGAGAAGAGAAAAGGCCCGCCCTCCCCTGGCGTTCCCTTCTGGCAGGAAAAAACCAATAGGGCAACTTCATCTCACCGATTCCTTCACGCCCCAGCAGGCGAGTGATAAAATCATCAGAGGAGGGCCCCGACCCGGCGCCCCGCAGTCACTCTCGCCGAGTGTGCCGTGCCGTGTCCAAAATAACGAGGGCGGCTTGATTAAATGTTTGCTGGCTGCAGCCGCTGTGCTAATTGGGAGATGGGCTTATTAGTTTAATGACCGTGCCAAATCATCAGAATTCATTAGCATGAGGGCCGCGGCTTCCCTCCGCGGCAGCCAAGGCTCCAGGCTGCCGCTGTCGCCGTTCCTCTATTTATATCATCCCTGTTTCTAGGAGAGGACGCCACACATATGCACACTTACACGCATGCATTTGTATGTGTGCATGTGTGTGCCCGTGCAAGCTGAGGCTTTATCTGCGTAAGGATTTGAGCTCCTCTTCCTCAAATGAAAAGTTGCCACAGCGCCCCTTCTGCTTTCAGCACACCCGTACATATCCAAAGAGGGTTTCCGAGAGTGTGTGGGTGGGATATTCTTTTGCCTTAGACAAAAAGAGGGTAAAAACCAGACTCCTTACTGTGACCCGAAGGCTCTGTGTCATTTCTCGTTCTCTGCCTGCTGTGGTTCCGCCTCCTCCCGGCCGCGTTCACTCGCTCCCCTTCAGACACACCGGCCTCCCTGCTGCACCTCGAACATACCCTGTTCGAGGCTCTGCGTGGCTGCTCCCCCCGGGACTTTGAACCGGCTGTCCTGCTGCCTGCAGCGCCCTTTCCCCAGGACAGCAGCGTGGGATGCTGCATTGCCCCAGCTCTTTGCTCAAACGTCACCTCAGGGGGGCCTGTTCCGATCATCCCACTTGAAATCGCCGCCTCCCCAATCCCTCCTACTGTCCTTCACCCTACGTGAGCCGCCCCTATCAAACGTGCGAGTTAATTTCCTTAAGTATGTGGTGTCACTGTAACGTCATTGCTGCCTGTTTCATCTACTGCTATGTCCTCAGTGCTTCGAACCACAGAGAGTCAGTGCCCGATCAGTCATATAGGTACTTGTTGAGTGAATACACAAATGAACAAATAAATGAATGAAGTCCACGTGCAAGGAGATAGGATCTCAGTGGGCTTGGGGAGGTCATCTGTCGGTGAGGACTCAGAATGTTCTAGAGATGTTCTAGAGGTGTCCAGAACTGGCCGGCCGGCCGCCATCTTTTATACCAACCAGGGGGCCCACCAGCCGTGGGAACTATCCCGTGAGGGTCCGCAGCCTGCCTGGTGGTCCCTCGCGCAGCTGCAGATGTCTTGGGCTGATGTAATTCTCTGTCTTTCTTTAACTTAGGTTAGACACTGGGGTTTTTGTGAGCTTCTCTCTCCCATCTCTCTCTCTCTCCATCTACTCTTGGGGTCATAAAGAGGTTCTTAGCCAAAAGACCCTTGCTCAAACACAGTGGCTGGGGATTCTAACTTGGATTTGACTTGATTTCTCTTTTTCTCCTCTGTGAAATGGGTCAGCGGTAGGCAAAATGCTCATGATGCCTTCATGAGTGTAGCTGGGGCCCTCCCAAGGCCTGGACCCCGAGATCCCCGCCCCCATGGGCTCATACAGGGTACAGTGAGAGATGGGGTGAAGCAGAGCAAGAGTTCAAATGCAGCCTCTTTCTTTTAAAAGGGACTTATTCATTGTCTTTAGCTGTTGAAAAAACTAATTTTTGCTTGATGTGGAAAACATGGGAAATGCAGAGATTATCTGTCATAAATATATCCTTGATTCTAAGAGTTGATGTCAAGTTCATATAGAATCTCATAATGAGAATCATCTTAGATTTAAAAATTATAACACAGATATACCCACCTCTAGAAAAATGACATCATAGTCTTTGTCTAGGGTCTGGGTTTTTTGGTTGTTTTTTTTTCCTTCACTTTGGCTAAATAACTTGGCTTCTGGAAGATGTGTTAGGTAGTGTGCAAATTACTATGTTTTACCCATATCTTTAACCGTCTAAATTAGTTTCTTGGGAATTAATTCCATGGTCTTTCTTCTAGATATTATTTTCTAAAAATATATATTCACACGAAAATCTGGTCAAATCTTGGATTATGGCTTTTATTTTATAATAATAAGACGTACTCAATAAATGTCAGCTACATTATTATATATCAACAACTAACCCAGAGTCCTGGGGAATGTTAGAAAAATAAAGGCTCCGAGAAGTCCTATAAGAAAAGAATCTTTCGGGGGGAAGGGGAGTGTTTATGAGAAGTCTGGATCTTCTTTTTTTTTTTTTAAGGAAAAGTATTTGAAGAAATATATGTAACCACAAAAAAGAAAAAAAAATGACCTGTAATTTGTTATTTAGAATGAAAACTGTTTACCTTTTTTAACCATTCATATTTTTTCCTGTACATATATATGTTCATGTAGGAAAAATATACCTATGTGCATGCGTGTGACAAAACTGTAGCTGCCTTTTGGTAACCAACTCCATATTTTCCCACTCAATAACACCGTGCAAACATCTTTCTAGGTCAACTCCTTTAGATCTTTTAAATGACAAGAAAAATAAGATAAAATAACCTCCCCTCAAATACAGATAACAAGCCAAGAGCCCCTTCCACCTCAATGTGTGTGCGTGATTACGCTGTGAAGGCCATGTGGGAGCCGAAAGAGCAAACTTCGTTTGTCTTTCTCCAGCTTGAACGGATAGCTGGTGATCGGACTAATGGTCCCAGGTACCGCGGCAACTTCAGGGGCTACTGCAGAGGGAGGAGTCGTTCAAGTGGGAAGCGAGAGGATGGTTTTTTGTGGTTTTTTTTCTCCTTTTATAAAGAAATGAAAAGAAAAATGTTTCCTGTAGCTTGGAGGTGCAGTTCAATTAGAAGGGTTTCCCCTGCCTTTTCTCACTATTCCCTACTCTTCCCCCAAAGAGCCAGCTTGAGAAACAGCTTCTCAAATATGAACAAACAAAAAAGCATGCCGACCTCTCAGTCTGCTCTCCCTGGAACACGGCGCGTGGGCGGTGCCCTCAGCTTGACCCTCCGTGGCAGAGGGAAAGAGACAAAGTCTAGATGAAAAAGCAAAAGACAACAGCGCAACCCTGCGCCGTGCCCTGGGCCGAGTTGCTCTTGTCTGCGTAACGTCTCTAAACTGTGGGCTTCCTGAGGGAAGAGAGCCTGTCTGCTTTATCTCTGCACCCTCAGAACCTGCCATGAGAGAAGGGAAGGGTTTCAGGACGACGGGTGGATGGATGCACGGCTGAGGGATTTGCAAACCCTCGTCCAGCTTTGCTATCCCTTCTTCTGTCATCAACCAGTATCGATCGCTGCTCTATTGTATTCATTTGGGGGGAGGACATTTTATAACCTGGATTTACTCTACTCTCTTTTGCCAGGAAGCCAAACCAATAAAGATTCTTATTTTCAAAAGTATAATAAAGAAGAGTCCATACACAGCACTATAGAGAGAGGCAGTATTTTGGGGGCGAGGATGGACTTCCTCAATGTCATTGCCCCTCGTAATCATCCCCTGGGAGCCCTTTGAAAGCCCACACTCGTGCATTCCACGTGGAAAAATGTATAACATTCTTGATGACTCAGAAAAGTGCCGGTGGAGGGTGTGGAAGTCAGAGCCATAGATACCCAAAGTATTTGTCCTCCTTAATATGTCTCCAGGGATTTCTCAAATCCCGTGTTTACTCAGGTGAGCCTTTTCCCCTCTCTACACTTACCCATGTTTAAAAGATTATTTCCAAGTATGAAGAACCGAACGCATGGAAGGCAGGGGGCCATTTCATTCTCTTTGGAGCCTGGATCCCAGCAGAAAAGAAGAATCACATTCAGATGGTTCAACTCAGAGATCTTTCTAAAGGGGTTATTTACAGAGGTACAAGTTGGGTCCGAAGAACCAGAAGGGATTACAGCGTTCAGGGAATTTCAGCAGCAGGAAGTTACCAGGTTGTTACCAACCTGGAAATGAAGGGCAGAGGGATGACCTGGAGGTCGGTTGCCGGGGCCAGGGGAGCTGGAGCCATGGAGGCAGAGCCACCAGTAAGAGGTACAAACATGCAGGACCATGGCCGCTCTCAGAATCAGACACAGAAGCAGAGGGGGCACAGGGCATTAACGCCCCCACCCCTCCCTCTTGTCACCCTCTGGTCTCCTGTTGATGCTTCCCTTTGGTCAAACTCATCGGAAAGCCGGTGCCAAGGGAGTGTGGGGCTTGTAGCCTGCAGGGCTCAGTCTTCCAGGACACAGAGAAGTCAAACAGGGCAGCTGGTTGGTTCTGGGACGAGGACAGGCTTGGAAGAGCCAGCGGCCTGGGCTCCAGCGGGGAAGGCAGAGGGCCATGCAGCCCGCTCACTGGTTAATCGGCCTGAGTCCGTGGGAGTAAAGTTTGTTGCGCAGTATTCTTGTGTAGAATCAAGATAGTCTGTCCCCACCCTTTGGTGAGAAGTGTCCCCTTCTGTTTTATCTGAGTTTGGTCTGAATGGTGGACAGTGAGGAGAATTGAACGGAGGATACAGGGCCCTCCGGGTGTTGTCACATGAAGTCCTTGAGGACTTTCTAACTCAGAGGGGCACTGTTACGCGGTAGGCAGCCTCCAGGATGTGAACTGGTGCCCAGTGATCTGCCCTTCTGTAGTCCCTTCCCACATTGTACCAGGGTTGGGGTGTGTGACCAGTGACACACAGTGGAAGCTATAGCATGCCACTTCTGAGATTAGGTGATAAGAGAGATGGCAGCCGCCCCCCCCTCCCCCCACCCCACCTGGGTCTGGAGGAAGCCGTGTGTGGGGAGCAGCCCTATAGAGAGACCCACATGGCAAAGAGCCAAGCCCCCTGCCAACAGCCACCTGAGTGAGCTCGGAAGTGAACCTCCCCCAGGTGCGGCCTTCAGAC
Source organism: Mormoops blainvillei (assembly GCA_004026545.1). Lineage (NCBI taxonomy): Eukaryota > Metazoa > Chordata > Mammalia > Chiroptera > Mormoopidae > Mormoops > Mormoops blainvillei. The sequence continues at coordinate 174,404 of PVJD01001790.1, read as the reverse complement.
CAACCTAGCTGACCACTTGACTGCGGCTTCCCCAGAGACCCTGAACCCGAGCCGTCCAGCAGAGTCACTCCCAGATGGGCGACCTGTAGAACCTGTGAGCCGATAGACGTTCGCGGCTCTCAGCCACTGGTTTGGGGGACCATCTGTAACACAGCAGCCTAACTACACACTTGGAGGCCAGACGCATTTGCTCCTTTTCTGCGATGCCCGTTAATGTGCCCTGGGACCAGCTGCCTGTGCCCATACTGTCCGTCACCGAGCACAGGGTCGACCCTTCCTTAGCCGTGTGACAAAGGGCCTACCTGGCCTCTCTGCATCTCGGTTTCTTCAATTTACAGCAAAGGCCATAATGACTGTTAAAAAAGTGGTCCGAGGGTTACAAGGAGTGCCCAGCATAGCGCCCCAGACAGAGTACGTGTTTGACAAAACTAGGAGCTTCCAGTAAGAGGCAGACACGGGTTTTGCTTACTATTTAAATTAGAGGACGACCCCAAGGAGACTTGAGATAAGAGTTCATGGTTGCAGCATGTCCTGTGCCAGCTGTGGTCTTTCTCTTGCCTTGAAGGCAGCTTTGTTCTCTCCCAGGGCTGCAGTGCCCAGTGTCCCAAAATAGCCAGCCCCCTTGCCAGCCCCAGCGGCCTCGGGCCTCAGAACCTCCTCGTCCTCCTGACCGTGGAGAATCGGCTGTCTCCACTCGCGCCCCCTTGGCAGCAGGGGGAATCCCTGATTTTCTGGACGTGCCCGCCGCTCCCTGGGCGCGGGCCAGGCTGTACTCATGATTTCCATTTGCTAATGACTCAGGCTGAGTGTGTGACTGAGTCACAGGGAACCGGGGGCGGGGGGCGGGTAGTGTGGCACTTACACTGCAATCACATGGGGTTGGGGACCTCAGAAAGTAATACTAAGCAGTAGAGAGACCGTGAGAACAGGTAACCTGATCTTTGTCGTGACACAGGCTCAACCTGGGACAAGTCACCCACCATCCCCTCCTCTGCAAACTGTCGGTTCTCAATCGGGAAGAGACCTACTAGAGAGAGAGTGGACAGTGTCACCTGATAGTTTGTGTCTCAAAACTCAAGGTGGCACTCACGACAATCTTCCTACCTTGGCAAGAGCAAAACAAAAAACCCATTCGTTTCACTGTCCAGCCCTCCCCTGTCTGTGCCCCAGAAGCAGGTACAAGGCAACACCAGGGGGGCAACAAGCGGCTGTCATCCCATGTTATTTTATTCTGTCAGGCACAGCAAAGTCTGGGTGGAAAAGAAGAGAATAGTAATGTCACATGGGCAGAAGGCAGGCTCCCAGCCTCTCCTCTCCAAGGTGACTGACCTTTCAGATAGTCACGTGCTCAGAAAAGCACACCTAGAAGGCTGTTTAGGGTGGACTGTTTGTAATTGTGAAAACTAAGAGACTCCAAACATCCCCACCAATCAGTGACTAGTTGTCGGACATCTCCACCAATCAGTGACTTGCAGAAATGGAAGGCTCTGTAACCATTAGCTGAAAAACGCACCTCACCCAGAGAGAGGCACACAGCGCCCTATGTTGTGGATCCCGGCACAGCATCATTGGAATAATAGAGTCCCGTTGCTGTTTTGAATGATCTGAGTGCATCTGTGCTTACGTGTATTTAAATAAGAATTTTAAATAGCTGAAAACGTACACACTGAACTGTTAACACTAATTGAGGGTGGTCTGGATTTGGCGGGGAGAGTGTAGGCAGAAAAATAGCTTTCACTTTTTAAAAACCTGTAAAGCCGCGTGGTGTTCGAAAGTCTTACAGTAAGCACGTGGACTTGTAGTTTGTTTTTAAGGAACAGCTTAAGGACTCAGCGGCATCTGGCAGGGTACCCGGGCTCCTCCGTAACAAACTAGGCCTCTCTCTGCAACCAGTGAGTTGTATGGAACTAGTTCGTTGCAGGTGAATTGGAGGAACCCAGGTACCTGCTTAGGGGTGTGGGAAGGAAGGAAGGAAGGAAACTTGGCAGAGGGAAGAGGGGAGAGCTGTGTGGTTCAAGTCCAGCGGGAGCCCTGGGTAATTCTCCAGCTCTGGGGCCACCTGGGGGCTGGTTCAGTTGCAGATCTGGGGCTCCAGCTCCAGAGATGCTGACTTACTAGGTTTAGGGAGAATGGGGGAAACTGTGTTTTAATGCATGTGTCATAATTCTGATTCAAAGCTCTGACCAGTGGGGCTGAGGTCCAGCCCCTAACCTGCTTCTGGGACAGGAAGAGGACAGGTGTCTCCGATACCCTTCCCAACTCTGCTGTCCCCCTGCCCTGGGGTCGCATGCAAGGCAGCTCCCAGTTGGAGACCCCTCCCCCACCCCAGCCTCCTGGCTGGGCTCCAGGGGGCCAGTCTCAGTCTTCGTGCGGGCTGGGCCTGTGGGCCCTCCAGCACCCTGGGTTGCGGGTTAGCGGTTGGGGCGGTGCCCCTATACTCTGTACTCTGATTCATTTCTTTGATTTAGAGTGAGGATTTCTCACGGTCCGGGGGAGAGGCACACTGCCATCCTTGCTGGCTTCCCAGGCTGAGCCCACAGCCCTTCAGTCAACCTGTTTCGCTCCCGGCCACCGCAACACAGTCCAGCCCCAGGGGCCCTCTCATGCGGCCCTTGAGCAAGGTGACGTAGGCACGCCTGGGGTTCTCTCCACCCACTTGGACTTGCTCATGTGGAGGCGACCTCAGGTTCTGAGGATGCACGTTTTCTTGCTGGGAAGGCAGCTCCAGGGTCAACGTGGGAATTTCATCAGCAGCCCCTACTGGGGCCTCCACTGACCCTCAGGATGCCACTTGTTTGTCTGACCTCAGAGTCAAGCTCGGAGAATTCCGGGCACGGGTTGGCGGGAGGACCTACCAGAGATGGTTGGCAAGGGACAGTTGGCTCCAGCTTGCGTTGGCAGTCCTTCTGGATCAGAGGCGGGTGGTCAAAGAGATCCAGGGTCCAACGGGACCTGGGACAGCAGGGGACGTGAGCAGGGTGGGACAGAGGCCCCTAGAGAGCTGCGTCCTTCTTTCTCAGGGCTTTGTCCTTTCACTGGAGGCACATTTGCTTCCAGGTCAGCTGGTGTCACCGAGTCGAGACTGGGCGACTAGAAACCCAGGCATTTCCACACACAACACGGACAGGAAGCTCCCAGCTATGCACACAGCGGGTGGCCCCACAAACGCCCTGGGCTCAGCTCCGCTCGCGCTTTGCCCAGATTCTAGCAGTGACGCCTTCGCCCCCATACTCGTCCATTCTACATCTGTGACGCAGCTCAGTCTCTCTCTGTCTCTCTCCCCTCTCCCTCTTTCCCCGTTCTTCACTTTTATTCGTCTTTCTTCTTTTGTTCTTGTCCCTTTTCCTAGTTCTCCTCTCTTCCACGTTCCCTCATTCACCTCTCATTCTCTCCATCTTCTCTCTCCCTTCCTCTTGCCACTTTTATTTTTTCTCTTCTTTGTGTTCTTGTCCCTCTTTCTCCATCACTTCCCATTCCTGGCCTCCTTTCGGCGGCTCTTCTCCTCCTGCCACCGTCATTCTCAATGTGTGGTCCACAGGCCTGCAGCTCCAGCATCGCCTAGCAACCCGTTAGCTACGCGCGTTTTGAGATCCCACCCCGGTCCTGCTGCAACCGATTGGTGGGGCCTGGCTATCTGTGTTTGAATAAGTCCTCCGGGGGATTTGATGCTCGCTGAAGTTTGAGAATCACCCTGTTAGAGGAAAATGGCGATGAAAAAAACGAGTGTCTTTGAGTGCTGATCCTATAAGCTCCTCATTTCTAAACATGTAAAACCCTCCGCTACCCATTAGCTAATGAGGACGTCAGACCACCAGCCTGGCTGAGATGCTTTCAGGAACAACACAAGCAATTACTCTCTAGTTCTCTGATTACTATCACGCTCCTAAATCCCTTCGGCCAGCCTGCATCTTCCCTGTCCCTGCATTCTGCCACGATCCCTCTCCCGTTCCAGTTGCTTTAAGGACTGTGCAGATCCGGGGGATGGCAGACCTTACGTCCGGTAGCTCGCGGTCTGCGTTGGCGTTTGCCAAAGTCTGCCCCTCTGATATTGACAGGGGTACGGGTAGGAAAGGGTTCCATAGTGGGATGTGAGTGGGGGGTGCCGAGTAAGCAGATTTCTTTACAGTAGGACATTGTCGGACCCAAGTGCAGGGTGTTAGTGCCACGTCCCGAACTTGACCACAGAACTCCATTTGCACAGGAAAACCCCACTTGGAAAATACTCCATACAAGGCCACAACCTTTGTCCCCAGAAGCCTCGCCCGTCTATGGTGTGAAGGAGCAGGGATGACCCTCAGTAGTCTCTGTTGGCCTTGAAAGGACGTGCACACAAAAGGCACAGCTCAGTAGCTTCTGGGCTCCCCAACACACCTCCCTGTTGGTGTCTAAATGGGTGATGAGCAGCCTTTAGTCTCCTGACCGTGTGTGCAGCTTCCCTCCCTAGCACTGACTGTGGTCCGCTTTCAGGATCAGGGATCAGAGAGCTGTGTTCATGCCCCTGGTTCTCAGATGTGCCCAGAACTTACTCCTGGAGCTTCAGGCTTTGTAGATCCGACATGAACCCTGGGGATCTAGATTTCTTACAAGCTCCCAGGAGCTGCGCCTGTGCGGTGGGGAGGGGGAACCGCTGGTTTACACGAACCCACGCCTGGTGTTTATGTAAGGGTCCCTTCAGAGAGACACAGAAGCCAGGGCTCTGGCTCGAATCTCGAAATAGCCCTAAGGGAAGACAGCCGGCTCCTTTCTGTAACATCACCCTCGGGGCCTCAGCAGGGACAAGCGGATAGTGGCTTTGTGTTTTCATAGAAACCAAAAAGATACCAAACCATGGCTTGGTGCAGGGGCAAGCACTCCTCTTCTCCCTTTCACGGGAGACGATCCAGGAAAAATAAAAATGTTTATGACCTATTTTTTTTAAAAATCAAAATTGAAAATAGTTTTATTGAGTCCCTCAAGGGGAAATGTCCGTTTTTGCATTTGAGATGACTTCTGTCAGTGGCCTCCAGTCTGCCCTCAGGAGTAAAGATGTTTTCTCGAAGGAGGTCTTAGAGCCAAACTCCAGCGGATGGCATGTTCGCACACAGGCGCGCTGCTGCAGGAGCAGTTGGGAGGCTAGAAAATTAAATAAGTGGGCCATTTCTCCACTGGCGTTTGGAAGCTATAAAGAAATTTCTTGGGAGCAGAGTAAGAAACTCATAACCTACTTTCTGGACAACCCCCTCTCAAAAGTCAGTGAGAAATTCAGCACTACTTTTCCCCTTCCAAAATATTACCCGAGAACATATGGTTAGTCACAACACGGTAGCAGCTTTCAAATTTTTCAACGTGATCTCAAATCCCAGACACTTATTTTAATGACTCGAGATGACCAGAAATTGCATTTTCCAATTCTCTTTAATTTGTTGAGTTCCCTTTCATTTACATCATTTTTACGTCGATGGAAACACCTTGTTCCTTTATCCCGGAGTCTGGCGGCGTTCTTGCACCCTATGTTCCCCAGCCAAAGACCGCAGCAGGTATAACAGTAGACTTGGGGTGTGTGTCTTGAAGAAGTAAGTTAGCAGGGTAGAATTATCTGGCAACGTCAACTGAGAAAAAATATTGTTTAAATGTACCACCCACCTTTATTGCTAAGGATATTTTCAACCAGAACAGTGGCCGGAATAACGTGGACGAAGGCTTCCTAGGTGTTTTTCTTACCACCCGGGCCTTTTGAGCTTTGTTGACGCAGAATTTGGGAGGGAGCTGGGAAGGGAACCGGCTGCATGTTTCCCCGGGTGCCTTTTGGGAAAGTGCGAGTCCCGGAGTGCGTGGGAGGGAAGCGAGAAGGACCTTAAAGCGCTCACAGGAAGTGCCTTCAGGCGAGTGATGAATTGGGTCCTCAGTGGCGCCCTTAGAAAGACCCAGAGAGAGAATGAAATTCCCTCTCACTTCGTGGATTGGCTGCTGTTGAAGGATAGCTCTTGCTTTTGTAAGCAAATGTTTTTTACTACAGTTCTGTAAAAAATGCTCTATGGTCTGAGAGCTTTGAGCATCACTGGCCTTTTCCAAGGTTTCGGGGCCGACCCTCTGCCGAAGACCTTCCTTCCTCCCCTCTGAATTCCATTCTGGAGCCTCGGCCTCACCTCACGTCATTGGACCCCAAGGGGGTGTCCTCATGGGCGGGAGCTGAGGCTCAGAAGCCAGAGGTCTGGGTTCTGTTTTCAGCTCCACCCCGAGCAGCTGGTGACCGTACTCAAGTCACATGACTTATCTGTACCTTGATTTTTATTTAACCCGTAAAATAGGAGTAAAAATAACACTGTCTGTCAACAATAGAGGTTGCAGTGATTAAATGATATCACAGTAAACAGCCTGAAGAGAGCTTGACACATAGTAGGTGCTTTTGGACATGTTACTAATCAGGCCTCCTTGTCCCCCAGCTGGAGGGCAAATGCTTTAGACAGAGATAACGTGTGGTCCAGGTTGTTTATCTTCCAGGCCCAGCTGAGCAGCAGGCGAAGTACCGAGTAGGTGTCCCGTCGTGTCCCCTTGACAACGGCCACAGGCGGCTCAAGTTCAGATCATGTGCACTGCACCTGTTCAGTGGACAAGGCACTCGCTTTTTCTTTAACTGAACGCTTATGTGTGCCAGGCACCCAGCCAGGTCTTGTACAAACATTACCTCACCTGATCCTCATCACCAGCTTAGGAAGAAAGGAATGTCCTTACGTAAGAGGGGGAAGGATAGACTCAGAGGCGTTGGGTTGGCTTCCCCGGTGCCAACAGTTGGCAAATGGCGGGACCGGGATTAGAAAGCAGGCGTGTCTGAATTCAACGTGCAGTGTTCCTTTAGGGAAGGGGGAGTGACTCTCTGGGATAGACTGTCTTTGATCAGAATTAGCCTCTTCCTCACAGCCTTCAGAGCCTTTTCTAAGTATAACACAGTTGTGTATTTGGTTACAAGTGCATGCAATATAGAAATATGACCCACAGAGCAAGTGGACATTTTCTAGTAATTCTAGTAATTTTCTAGTAATTCCCACCAAGAATAACAGCGTTTTGTAGTCCTGTAGGTCTGAACCACACACCTTCACTTCTTTTTTTTCCTAACAAAATGAAGTCACACTTTGCATTTCTTAATATCCCACCATTTTAACCCAATATATTGGGGGCATTGTTCCATGTCAACACATATAAATTTATTTCACCCCCCTCAAAGGCTGTACAGTATCTCATGTAAGGATTTACTCTAACTGATTTAACAATTTCCTATCAATGAATATTTAGATCATTTCTAAGACTTGACACTCGGTACACAGCTCTACAGTAAACGTCCTTGCACTTCAATACATATTGTTTTGGAATATTGCTTAGTTGTTTCATTAGGATGTACTTCTGGAGGTGGACACGCACTTTTTAAAGTTTTAATACAGACGTTTCCACATTTCCTGGGGAAGCGTGATTCCCGCCTTGTACAGGTTTGCCCCGTTCTGTGAGAGAGACGTGTGGCTGTCTCTCTCTCTTTCGAGGCCCCTTCATCAAAACGACGAACCCTCATGGTTTTCCAGGATGCGTCTCTCGACGCGTGCTTATTAAACGTCATATGGATTTAAAGCTGGATCTCCTGACTCCTCCCGGCTCTGCCCATCCCGTGGACCATTTGCCTTGTGCCAGTTGCCAGTAGTTTCCAGCCAAAGGCTGAGACTCTTGGCAGGGTTTTCTGTTTGACCCTGCGTACCTTCCTGTGTCAATAGACTGTTCTCTAGTTATAATTCACGGTGTTTGCGTGTAGTGGAGGTCCCGCCCCGCAAGTGTTAACTTCATTGGGTACCAACCGCAGGATATTTTTTTCTTCCAAATCGCCACCCCCTCCCCAAAAAATAGCAAAAGGAAACAAAATTGCCAGGGCTACAGACAGACCTTTATTTCTAATATGTTGCCTGAGCATTTGAATTAAGTCATGTTTTCTCTGGCGAGAACTTACCCTTAAATATATATATGTATGTATTTTTCTGCCAGTTTAGTCTATAAATGAAATGAAGTTACTGCCCCTATTAAAATGGAACACTGTGCCCTTAGTTTACTCTTAACGGGTGGGAAAACCCCATTAAGTGTTTGTGAAATATGTCTTAAATACAGGAATTTTAATCTAGTGGTCTAATAAACCCTTCTCCTCGGCTCAAAGTCTTAGGTTTTCCGGCATCTGTTCGGTTATTTGTTCCCCAAACTTTCTTACACAAACCTGACCCTGAGAACTAGGAGTTGAGAATATTTCTTCCATTGGGGTAGTTTTTCAAAGCACATCTTTCAAGGAATCAGGAAGTTTGACAGGTGTATTCCACGATAAGATACTGTTTTAGGAACGTGCCTGAAATTCTTGCTCTTCTAGCATAAATGCCATGAAATCTCTATGACTGTCCCGGAATGTGACAACTTCTAATATTATAAGACCTAAGACCTCATAATACTCTGAGTACGTTCTTTTGCTGCGAAGTTGGACGACCAGCTAAAACGTATACCCTCCTTTTAGAGCATATTCCTTGGGCGTTTGAAAATTTCTTCTTTGGCATGAACCACAAAGAACGTCAAGCTGGACCTATAGGTGTTAGATCAGCCCTCCTACATATTTTTAGCCCTGGCTATGGGATGAGTATTTCCCAAAATCAAAAAGCATTTCCCGATATAATAAAAACGTAACCATCGATATCTAGAAACTTAACATTGATACGTTGTTACCGTATCATTCTCAGATCCCATTCAAGTTTCACCCAATATTGTGTTTGTAGGCAAAGGAGCCAGTTCAGAATCATTGGTTACGTTTGGTTACATTTGGTTCCCGGGTCTCTTTCATCCTTCTTCAGCCTGGAGCCATTCCTCTGTCTTTTCTTGACTTTCCTGTGTGGCCAAGTCTATTTCAGCAGAGTGGGGCCCACTATACTTCAAAATAAGCAATTTCAGTGGGGATCCCACCTACACTGTGACTTTCAACATTGGCTGGAAATAGGAAGAGAGCGTTTTCGGCAGCTGTCTGAGGAGAATGCTACTCCAGAAGTTCCCTTGACCCCGTGGACCTGACTCCCTTCCTCCTGCCTAAGTGGGGTCTCATTGTTCATGGATGAATTCACTCAGCCATCCCCTCTTTCTCTCTTTCCCTTCCTTCCTTCCTTTTCTCTCTCTCTCCCCTTTCTTTTCTTTTCTCTTTTTTCTTTTCCTTTCTTTCTCTCTCTCTCTCTCTCTCTTTCTTCCTCCCTCCCTCCCCACCTCCCTCCCTTCCTTCCCTCCTTCCCATTTATCCACTGAGAGTATTTGAATGTCTGTGGGGTATAAGGAGAAAGAGGCCACGTACATACTTTCCCACTGACCCTGGACCTCAGAATCCTTCTCCACACAGCTTCCTGGGCCGCCCTGATCCATGTCTCTGTGCTGGGACCCTAGAGGAAAAGAAAGTCGTAAAAGCACACCGCAGGTGACCAGGGGTTCCCACGCACCGTGTGAGACAGGGCCTTGCGCACAGCAAATGCTTGTCGACTTGATTTAACTTTAACTTAGCATTAAAGTAGTCTTTCCTTCCGAGGTGCGAGAGGAGAGGCGTCAAAGAGGAAAACTGAAACAGGAGAAAACCACATCCTGCTGTACTGAATCTAGTGCGCGCTTGCCCCTTTGCCGCTTCCCGGGACGGTGCCCGGGGAGCCCGCCTTGCTGGGGGCTGAGCTTGTCCCGGGCCCTGCTCTGAAGATAAAAGAGCGGGCAGAGCCGAGTTCATGCATCGTGGCTAAGAAAACCCTTCACATTTTTCCTGTTTCTGCAGTTTGTGATTTTAGGGAGCATCTTCTCAGATCAGTATTGCCCTGCCAAATGAACGTTCCCTTTCTGAGGCTGGATGCTTCCCCTGAAGACTCAGTCATTACTCAGAGTAGTTTCAGAAGTTCTTTTTTTGGGAGGGGGGCCGGGGGGGAAGCAGCAGAGAGGTATAATCTTTAGACGCTTGCTTTTTCCTTCCTTCCTCCATCCCACCCTCTCACCCTCCCTCCCTCCCTCCCTCCCTTCCTTCCTCCCTTCCTTGGACAATTTCTTTATTGGTGGCCAGATCTGCAGACTTTGAGGGCAGCTTGTAGCTTGGGGGAAAAATAATCACTCAGGATATGTTCAGAACAAAATGGATGAGTCACTTGAGGATCCTCATTTTGGGTGACACAACTAACATGCAAGCATGAGTTTTTTTTTCTTTAAATTCATTATAAAACTTAATATGAATGAATAGCATAATAATACTGCCTTTCGGATGCCGCTTCCAGATGCCCATTTAGCTGTTCCTAAAGGCCATTCCCAAGGGATTCTAAGACATTTGGGGTGATGGCACCGTATTTGTCCCGAGAAAATACTCTTCGAAGTGGTTCTCTTGAAAAGTCATCCCGTGATGAACTCATCCTGGCAGCGTAGCTAAAAACCCACATGATCACTTGATCACTGCCCCACCGCTCACCCTCAGCTAGGTCCTGGAAAAGAGAGATTCAAAAGAGCGAGAGAGAAAGAATTAGCCATAATAAGATTGGGGAAGGAGAGAGGAAGGAACGACAGCCAAACTGAGCCTCGGGCCAGGTCCCGCCGCTGCAAGGCTGGCCCCTGCACACAGGGCCATCTGACCTGCGGATGGCCGGACGCCGACTGTGACAGAGGCCTGAGATGTTGCAGATCGGGTTGGGGAAGGGTCAGAATCATTAGTCACAGGAGATGAGAGGAGGAGGAGGCGGTAGGGAAGTGGTTGCAACGAAAACAGTTCCAGCATCGGAGAAGGCCCACTCTGAAGACCAGACCCTTCTTTTTCTACAGTCACTGCCCCCTGCGTCCTTCTTAGCTCTGCCCTCCCCACCACCCCCTCCAGACCCCTGCCCCTCTCTGCGGGCCCTGCTGATCACCATGCCTCTTCGCTTGAGCTCTGCACTTGCTTTGACTACCCGCTGTTCATCTCAGCAGCAGCCCCGTCAGCTCCAGCAAAGGGGTGGTGCTCGCAGACCGACCTTTCTCCCTACCCGTGATTGGGTGGGTGGGGGTGAGAGGCGTTCCCAGAAGCAAGGAGGGACTTTTTGAAAGTCCTCTTCTTCCCACGCTGCTGCCTCAATACCCCTGCCCCTCAGCCTACTTTGCAGTTAGTGAATGCACAGAGCCCACGCCTCTAGCACTTTGGTGAACATGAGCCTGTTGACAGGGTGGCCGATGAACAGCTCTTGCTTTGGGGGTGCAGCTTTCTGCCTGAACACAGGCAGAGACAGTGGCGGGCAGCTGTGCAAAAATACTCCGGCTTTTCCTGTCTTTTCCGCAGAACAGCCAACCTTGGGGGTCAGGGCTGAGCTTCGATGCCGTCTCCTCTGGGAAGCCTTCTGGGAGTCCTGAGGGCCCGTGTTTCTCTAACTTCCCTGCGCATTAGAATCACCTGGGGTGTTTTAAAAATTCCTGCTGTCCAAGCCACACCCCCAGGGCAACTGCTCTATAAGCCCTAGAGGAGGTCCAAGTGATTCCAAGGACTAGCTAAGTTTAAAAGCAGTGGCTCAGTGCTCCTTAAATCACTTGCAAATGAACTCTGTTGTTGAGATGAATACTCTGATTCCGTGGGTCTGGGCTGCAGTGGGAGCTTCCACGTTTCGCATTTGCTCCTAGATAATGAGGAGGCTGCTCCCGGCCCACAGACCACACCATGAGAAGCTAGGGGCTGCGGGACTGGTTTTCAAAGCTTGTTGCACATCAAAATCACCCGAAAGGCAGGTTAAATGAAATACAGCCTCCTGGGCTCCATCCTCAGAATTTCTGCTTCAGTGGGCCTGGACGGGGCCTCTGAGAATTTGCATTTCCCACCATTTCTCAGACGGGTCCCCTTGATTTCTCAGGGAACTGCTTCAGGAATGCCCCTCTGCTGGCCTCGGGGGCTCCTGTACTGACTGGACCTGAGCAGCTACTTAGTGAACCAATCACTGTTTACTGAGGACACTCACCACCGTCCAGGGGCTGCTCCAGGCCTGAAGTAGGAAGCGGTGCTATGGGGCTGTTTGCAGCAAGAGCTTTAAATATGCAAGATGTGTCAAGATGCAGTGTCCTCCCAACTAGGGCAGATCATTTTACTCTCTGAGCCTTGTTTTTCCTACCCGTAAAATGGGAATAACACTAATACTTGCTTCTGACGTTTGTAGTAAGGACCGAGTCAAGTAATGCAGGTAAAGGAAGCGTAGCACCGAAGAAGCACGCGTGCCATTATGTCATTTTCATTGTTGTTACTGCTGTTCGCCCAAGACGCGTCTTTCAAATGTCTTGTATGTTGCAGTTGTCTGTCTATGCAACTACCTTCCCAGACGTCAAGGTGGGTGGTCACATCTGTCTACTCACCACCCAGCAAATACCTCGCACAGAGTAGAGGCTCAATAAATAGGTGCTGAGTGAACGAGGGGGGCAGATCTGGCCTGAACCCCCATGTTCTGATGCTCCCATGTTGTGGGGCCCTCGCCTGAGGTAGAAAGAGCCACTGCTGTGATCTGAACACTTGTGTCCCTCCCTGACCCCCCAAATTCCTATGTCGAAGTCCTGACCCCCAAAGGTAATGGTATTTAACATCTGTCCCCCTGGGTTGACACATGAGGGAGACAGACGGGGATAACTCCCAGGAGCTTTTATAAGTACTAGCCTGGAAGGGATTTCATCCCTTTCATTCCTAGGCCATTAGTCATAGGGATGGCCCTACCTTACCTTGAGGGATAGACAGTGTCTCCCTCCCACGCGCCCAGGAAAGAGAGCACAGCCAGGCAGGTGGCACAGTAGGTGCCTGCGACGTCCGCTCCACTGTCAGCTCCCCGCGCCTCTGAACTCTTGCTTTTTCCAGAACAAACCTTGAGGTCCAGCGGTCAGACCTCACATCCATATTTTTTAATCACAAAATAGCTATATAAATGCATCGCGATAGAAGTGCAGTGAAGGTGAACTCCAGGGTGACGTGACAGCATGCAGCAGGGGTGTTCATTTAGAACAGGGCTGGAGACTTTGGTCTGTAATGCCTCTCAGGCACCTGTGCAGCACTCAGAACTGTTTACGAATAAGTGTGAAAGTGGGTGCTCAGAGTATTTGTCAGATACGTGAATAAATGAATGAATGAATGGCATGTGCCAAAACATCCCAGCTTTTGGTTTAAAATAAAAAGAATGTTGACTGTCTTCTACCCAATTTCTTCCTAGCTGACTGGACCAATCAGGATTTTACCCAAGGGGGAGCAGAATCAGTATATAGATTATGCACACACACACACATATGTTTGGGTACATAACACCAGGTCCAAATTCTGTAGGGCACCTTAGCAGGCTAGAAGTCCAAGGGCGGGAGCTGATGCTTCAGTCTCCAGAGAGAATCCCTTCTGCCTCAGGGAATTCTTAAGACCTTTCAACTGATTAGCCGAGGCCCACCCAGATACTCAAGGATCATCCTCTCTCCTAGATAGTGTCAATACCGTGACTTCATAAGGACACCTGGCTGAGTGCTTAAGGGGATAGCTGGGTGGCGTTGCTTAGCCAAGTTGACACGTAAGGTGAACCCTCACTCCAACAGCGTTTGACTTTGTTCACCCCTGGGCTGTTACGCCTTTCGTGGGGAGCCATGCAAACTGTTGCCAGCAAGGGCACGTGGGCAGCAGCTCAAAGGGTGCCTCTAGGTCATGGTCCCTTGCTCATGAAAAGGGGCACAGGAAGGTCTCCCCCCGCCCCACGGAGGTCTTCGTGAGCCGGGAGCTCTTTTGGGACAGTCTAACATGCCAAGAAATGACAGCAGGGCCCGCCATTCAACAGCCGAACCTCTCAACCCTGGGGTCCCTCCCCCAGCCCCTCTTCTGCACGATGACAAATGTCCTTTGGGTGGTCCTTATCTGTAGCAAAGGGAACGCCCATTGATACAAGGACCCCAGCCAGATGTGGCTGACGGTCTGATAGGGGTCGACCACTGTTGGGTGGATTCTGCCATCTGCAGTGCCCAGAGGTCACTTACACACACACACGTGTGCGCGGAATCAGACAGGCCAGTGGCCGCTCCAGCTACCGAGGGCCAGATGGCGGACTCCTCCGTCTCGGTTTCACGAGGTGGGCTTGGTTAGCAGGGAACCACTTCTGTCATCGAGCTCATCAGTGTTCTGACTCGGAGTTTGTGGAAGAAGCAGCAATTAATAATTAATAATTAATAATTAAGTCATCTTGCCCAGTCTTTACATCCCAGCCAAGTAAGTCAATGCATAAGCTGTGTTCCGAGCCGGACCCTGTCATTGGCTGGCTGCGTGACCTGGCAGACTGCCTCCCCCTCGTTAGACCTCGGCGTGCGCATCACGCAGTGGGTCGGGCCGGCATCGCTGATTTCCAAACTCTCGCCAAGCCGAACCTGTCTTTCAAATAAAACCTTGCCTCTAATGCCTGCTTAACAGAGAAAAACAACCAGAGCCCCTCCAGCAGACCCGGAGGTGGAAGGACCTCATCCTTCCTCCACGTGGGGCCGTAACACCCTGTGGGGCCCACTCTGAAAACCCACAACTCTGCCCAAGAATATTACCGTAAACCTGTAGGGCTTTCATTATTTTATTCAAACTGTATCTATTGAACACGCACTAGGTACCAGGTACTATTCGAGGAGCTAGTAATAGAACAATAAACAAATATAAACACATTTTAATGGAGAATATAGCATATAAACAAAGGGATGGTATGTCACACGGCGGTGAATGCTAAGAGGAGGAATGAAAATGTGGGAGTGGATTAGATTGGATTGGAGTGGACAGGAGGTTGCTGCTTATCTGGGGCACGTCTGGCAGTGTCACATAAAGCGAGAGCTTTGTACACAGCCCACCTGGGCACTTTTGCGTGTCTCGATTTGCATAAGAGGAAGGGCCCTGTGCGGAGGAAGTGGGGCATCTCAGGGAAGAGAAGAAAGAGCAGAGACATGGGCAGAAAGTCTGTTTCCCAGGATAGCTCCTTGGACTCCGTTTCTTTATCCTTGGGTCATGGGAACAGAGGGAAAAGATTGCAGGAACTGATATCATGAAGGTGTTAAAATCTGCTAGGCACAATCAGTACTGATTTGGGTCCTAGGTGACAAGATGTGGCACCATGTAGAAGTGAAAGGTATTTCCTTATTGTTCCTGGAGCCCAGCCTTGCAGATAGCAAGGAACAAAGGGCCCATTGACACTCAGCTTTGGAAGCTCCAGGAAGCCAGCCCTTGGCATTAGCACCAGTGTCATCTCAGTCGCGAGGCCTTACCGGTATAGCAGTAAGTTCAGGTCACGTTACGCTGCAATGAGAAATGCCCCCCACCCCCACCCCTGGGCCTTACAACCACAGAGATTTATTTCTTGCTTAAGTTGCATGTCCCTGGTGTGTTGGCTTTGTGCCTTCTGTATGTGGGGACCACCGGCTGTGGAATAAACTCTGTCTTAGACCTTGATGGCTTTATGGTAGAATGGGAAACGAATATGGGAAAGCCACTCAATTTGTTCTTGAAGGATCTTAGAGCTGCTGCTTGCAAGTGGCATGTGCCGCTTCTGTCTAGAAGCCATTGACCAAAGCCAGTCCCATGGCCGAGTTTGACATGTCTGGGACAGCAATGTGTAATTCTCCCATAGAGAGAAGCCTGAAATGAAGGACAGAAAATAGTGAAAATAATAATTCAGTACCAGTACCAACAGGGACTCTTAGATCTGGAAGGACACAAGACTGTTTTTCAATACATGCAAGACATCCCCAGAGACTCCCAGTGCAAATGGTGCACGAGCTAATAAAATTAGACTCATCATTCTGAGACCGCCCCAAACTCTTGCACCCGTTGCAGAGTTCTGGGGAGACGCAGGCCATACATTTTATTCTGAAGCGATCTTTTAGAGACTGGCACTAATATAGCAAAAAAACAGGAAAACGTTGCTACTGAGGACCAGTGAAATTTTACCCCAATTTTGAAAATCCTGGTAAGCAGATAGGAAACCAGAATGCGCTGGTAACCAGAGCGTTATATGATTAGACTAAGTATTTGAAGGCTTCAGCTCTAGTGAGTAGCTGTCCTGCTTACTATCGCTATGTGACAAACTGCCCCGAATCTGAGTGGTACAAAACAGTCATTTTTTCGTTCTGGTGGTGAAGCTGGATTTGGATACAGCTTTTCCATCTCCGGGAGCACTGAGGCCAGTGTTACCTTCCGGTGGGCACAAGGAGCAGGGACCCAGAGCAGGAAGCAGGTGGCACTGGGGACATGTTTGTTAGGTGAATGAGTCCAGCTGAGCCCAGCTTGGAGTGTGCTTTCCAGTCCTTTCTGCTCCGCCATGAACTCTTTCTTGAATGTCCCCAATCATCCCAACTGCTTTCTGAGTAGGAGGAAATATAAAATAGTATTTCTCATGGTAAGGATATAGGAAGGCTGGGCACGAACCCATTTAATGAAAAGGCGAAGCTAACCCATTCAGTGCCATCCATTGCCACTCAATACCACCTCCTCTGTGCCAAGTTCTGTGTCAAATGGTGGGGACAGTTTTGTAAGCTGACCTTTGCTTATCTCTCCAGACTCACCTACTGCTCGAACCGTCACTTCTGTCACCCCCAGCCACTCTGGTTGCCTTGAATTTCCCTGAACATGCCAAGGTCATTCCTGCCTCAGGACCTTTGCACGTGTCTGGCATGATCCTTACATGAGAACAGCTTCGCGGGTTCAGATCTCGGTGTGCCCTCCTTGGAGGGGCCTTCCTTAGCACTCAACTTAAATTGCTTTTCCTCCCTCCGTGGCTCTCTGTCTCACTGTTGTCTTTATTCTGGAGTCCTTACTGTTATCTGAAATCATCTGGTTCGCTTTTCCCTTCTTGCCTGTCTCCCTGGACTCAAATGTAAGTCACATGCAAGCCGGGGCCTTCTTTGTCTTGTTCCCTGCTGTCTCCCCCCAGTCAGAAGTGGCACGCCCACAATATAGTGGTAGGCCTTCAATGCATTGTAACTGGCTGAGTGAGAGACAGTGTAACGAAGTACTTAGAGAGGGCGGATCCTGACTCCCGCTGTCAAGATTTTAACAAGCTCATCTTTCTGAGCCTCGCTTTCCATAACTTCTAAGTTGGCATAAGAATATTTATAACCACTAAGAGGACCGAGAGAGGCGAGGCAGGCGCTTGATAATGGGAAGACCATTTCCACACTCACCATTATCTCCATCATCACTCTTGCTTGGGGTGGACAGAGAGGACCTGGGAGGAACAGTCCAAGGCAGGAGCTTCCTTAGGAGGCTGTTGTAATCACCCACTCAGTGCCTCCCATCATGGGCTCTTCCCGCCCGCCAGGCCCCGCGCTAAGTGCTCAGTGTGCAGTGTCTCAGACTGCGTCACTCCGGGGCTCGTGTGCACATCAGACGAAAGTGAAAGCAAGCGGAAATAAAAATGTTTTCTCCCGCTCCGACCAGAATCCTGCTTCTGTCACTACCTCGAGGCCATTGCGACATCCCTCCCTTGCGGGGTGTTTGCCCGAAGCAGAGACAATTTGGCACCGTGGAAACTTGGATAACGGGCCGTGAGTTTTATGGCCTGCGTGCCCCAGGAAGAGCGCCAGGCACTGTTCTCTCACAGGACTCTCAAAGGTCATCACCTCGAATGCTGGGGTCAGTAGAGGAAAAACTCACAGATGTGTTCGGTGCCTGTGAGGCCAGTAACATCAGCACGTGAATGGGGTGGGACCCACGTCCTGGCCACAGTGGAATTCCTTTAGGGAGGCGTCACACCAGCACATGTCAACCTCGATAGATGAGCCAAGTCCAAGGTGGACTTACCACTTCCATGACGTCGTGCATCGTGGAAAAACCTTCCCAGACCGAGCCACAATGTCATACGTTCCTTCCAAGGACGTCTGAGAGGCAGACAGGTGCCTTCGTCGGCCATCATCGGAAAGAAGCATGAGTCACGGCCAAGTGGGTAGAACTGGGCTGGGTGTGCGGAGAAACCTCACTCATGGGTCCCGCGCAGCTTCCTTGTCTCCCTTCCGGTTCTCAGACAGAAGTGTCTTCTGGGTTACTCCGAGGGTCTCCCCTTTAGGCATTCCATGCCATCAGTTACGTGTCTTCCTGAAGCTTTTGTGTGATGAGGGAGGGATTCGACACATTTTGTGAAAAACTTGAGGGCAGGTTATTATTTGGAAACCATAACCTCTAATGACATTCTTTTGAAGGAAGCTCACAGGGGTTGGCCGACAGGACGGGAATAAAATGTCCCCCTACAGACTTACTCAGGTGGCGGTGCCGTGCACAACCGGCCCGTGTGAATATCACGCTTGCCCAACACAAAGCAATTTACAACCCTCTGCTGGAGGAATGACAGAGAAGGTTCTTCTCAAAGTCTGTCTGTCTTTGGTTGGTGGTGGCTGCCTCGACCCCTGGGCTGAGATGGGGCCCAAGACCACATCTGGGATCCACAGGAAAAAATAAAAGGATTGATTAGGGACGTCTGCTGTAGGTCAGGCAGCAGAGAGTTAAGACTTGAGAACCAAGTCGATCCTTGTCCCCCTGCAGCCCAGTCACCTCCCTCTCCAGATGGCTAACCTGAGTCCCACATCAAATACCATGTTCCCAGTCAGCTCCAGTCCAGTGCCTTTTCCACCACATCGTAAGATTCAGCCATAGCGCCCATGAGAACAAAGCAGGCTGGTTAAAAAAAAAAGTTGTGTACATGCTTACAGTATGAGTTCAGTTATTTGGTTGCCACCAATGTCTGACATACAGGTGACTTTCACAACATAGTTTATTTGAAAGCCACCCCCTTTTCTTCCTTTGCAAGTGGCCTCAATGCCTGAGCTATTTTAATAGGCCACTTTGTTCCATCTTTTATAAGCCATGGGAACTTTTGAATTTACACAGCTAGATGAAGATGATTGTGAAACAGGGCAATGTTGCTTTTACGGGGCACATTCAAGAGACAGGGATCATGGACTTGTTATTTGTTGCGTGATGGGCCCTAAACTCCACCCCCAACCCTACCCAGTGATATGCGACACTGTCCTGATCCTGTTTCCTTGCATGGTGTCCTCTCCCAGACCTGCTGGCAGAGCTGACAAATAAACACTGGGCATCCCTGGCATCCGTGTGAGGAGTGGCAAGAGAGGAATCGTATTTGTTTGCGATGCACCCTGGCGATGTTGACACCAATGCATCTCTCCATTCCTCGAGCTGGTGCTTAACAGGCCCCCTGGTTAGGGAGAAAGGGAGGAGGCCAGCCTGGGGGGCATCTGGGATCCAACCCAGACAAATGGTGGGAAAGTCAATATGCGGACAGACTGGGACAGGAAATTCACCCTTCTTCCGAGGACAGATGTGTCTTCCGTCTGTAATCCCCAGCACAGCTGCACCGCTCAGGGCAGGGAGGCACACGGAATGGAAGCGGGTTCTGATCAGGGAACCGCAGTGTCAAACCTAACTTCAGAGCATTCCTTTTTCACGGCCTCATCCTGCTGGGGGTTGAGTCAAAACACAGGAAGGGGATATAACCTGAGGCAGAAATCCAGTGCCCGTCCTTAGAGATGCCAGGTCCCTGAACGCCTGTACCGTCACCACCCAGCGTGGCCGCCACTCATCCAGGGCCGTCCGGGTGCCCGGAGCCCTGCCCATCTCCGGCCTGCATGGCCCCCTTGTGAGCGTGGCCTTCTTTTCCTTTCTCTCACCACTGGGGAAACTGAAGCTCAGAGGGGTGAGTGAATTTTCTCCAAGGGACACTAGCTATTAGATTTCTTTTTCTCGTTCACTTATTAAATAGCATTGTGCCTTTAAGAAGTCCTTGTAAGTGGTGAATTCATGACAGCCTTGTAAACGGTGAGGTAAAGAAGAAGTCAGCAGTGCACAAAGTGAGGAAAATTATGTTCCAGGTGAAAGGAACAGAGCATGTGTCTTTGGGGTTGCAAGTCCTGGGACCTAGAAGCTGCCTTAAGGGAGATATCAACTTCTACGCTGTCTGCTACAGGCAGCAGTGCAGGTGGCTTTGGGGCAGGATGGGAATGAGGCACTGGACACAAAGCTTGTAGTTTGTCAGCTCTCGGCCCCTTAGCAACAAGGCCCTCCTTCCCCTGTCTATCTGGTGATCAAAGAAAGCCACCGCCCAACTCTTATAGACAGATTTAGACCCTGAAATAGAGAATTTCTGCCTCTCTGAGCCCCAGGTTCAGACTCCTGAGCAAGACATTCTCTTGGCTTAGTTCGAGTCAGTGTTTAACTTTGATCAAACATCTTGTGCTGGGAGGGGAGGGACACTCACTATCTGCTCTGGTTTCCGGCGCCGTCACTGTGTGGGAGGGCTCAGGGAGGGCGGCTGTTAGAAGGGGGGCAGGTAGCTGGGAAGATGCTGTCCCACCCAGCCACAGACAGCAGGAAACCAGACCCAAGGGTGCCCAACTCCAGCCATGACAGCGGGCCGTCCATTCCGTACCTCGTGTCATTTCAAGGTGTAGCACAAGAGGGCCAAGGGAGCCCCTGGCCTTGGTCATCTGTGACTTCTATATGGTCAGCTCTACCTTTCTAGGAACCCGGAATGTTCCGTTGTCTTCAAGTAGTGAAGTGGTGAAGAGGAGGGGCTCTGGAGCCACAGTACCTGCACTGGAGACCCAGCCCCGCACTGTGTGGCCTCAGGAAAGCCAGTCCCCCCCTTAAATGTGTGGCTTTCTCCTCGGTAACAGGCAGATACTGTTTCCAGCTCACAGCGTTGTTGCAAAGGTCAAATGAATTAATACATGTTAAGGACTTAATGAACAATATTCAATAAATGCGAGTTATTTTGAACCACCCAGAGCAACATTCTACACGAGGGATGGTGTGCGATGTCAGGGCCTGTGATATTCTGAAGCTCAGTTACCATCATGCTTGGAGGACACAGTTTCTCTGGAATCATGTTTCAAGTACCACATGGGTTCGCGGACGCAGATGCTGGCTTCATCCGCGGGCCCAGCTTGGCTTCATTAGCCCCCCAAGATCACCCAGAAAGATCAAAGAAGACCCATCCTGTCCATCCAGAGATTGCTCAAGAGGCTGGCGACTGTCCCGCCCGGGACCGGGAGTCCAGAGTGCTGGCTGGTTCTGGAGAGGGCGGGGAGCCGGCTGCGTTCTCTCCCCCAGCAGAGGCTCGGGACTGAGGACGCGCGAAGCCTGGGGAGAGCTACCGAGGCTGCAGAAGTGAAGACCCAGCCTCGGAACCCACGGAACCCGATGTCCATGGAGCAATGACATGACCAGCCACAGACCATTTTATAGGACAATTAATTTGTTTATTGTTCTGGTAAGAATTTAATGGGATCATAAAAAGAATAATAAAAACAAGAACAATTGAGGTGCAATGAAATGTAAAAAGTAAAATACATACATAATTGCACAAAGAGGATGAAACGAGGAGAAAATGAGAGTACGGGGTAAGATGTCACCGGGGTTGCGTTGGTGGCTGGGGTCGAGGGACTTGCTGGGGGGCCTGGGCCTGCCTCTCCGGACTGCCGTGAGCTGGAGAAACAGGATCTGCACTTCTGAGTCTGCTGCTCTGCAAAACAGAGAGGGGGTCGTGCGGAGCTTTTGTGATGAATGAGAGCAGCTCAACAAAGCACCTTGTACACCACAGACACTTGCTAGGGATGAACTGAGGTGGTCACGGTGGGCCGGTGCTACCTAGCCTGCGATCTCAAGGCATTGCCAGTCACCTCTCCGCCGGAAAACGTTTCCAGCAGAGGAAGCCGTTCACACAGGAGGTGGGAAACAGCGCTACTTTGTTAAGACCCGCTAGTAATTCATAACCCAGCCAGCACTCAACACCCAACACTGAGCTCTCAGGTAGCGTTTGACTTGGGCTTGGGACGTAAATGAGCGTCCTGCTCCTATACCCTAACGGTGAGCTCCCAGTCGGGCTGCTTCCTCGTTTTGGATAAGGAGGAATCAGAACAGAAAATGTAAAGAGAGAGAGAGAGACCTAGGTAAGGCCAACCCACAGAGACTGACCCTGTTTTAATTTCTTATCGCACAGGGACCGGAAGTACATTATGTGAGTCCCTTACACTAGCAAAAGGCCCCCCAGTTAAAAGGGGACCTGCTTCTTTAGCTCTGAAACTCACACAAATAGTCAAGGTGAGTGCGACAGAGGAACCGACGAGGCAAAGACGCATGGAGAGAGAGGTGGGAGCTTCTGCCCTAAGGAGAGTTAGACAAAGAACCGCAAAACAAGGTGGCCTCTCCTGCTCTAAGGCCAGCTCAGCAGGTACCGAAAGGCTGGCTGTGACTTTCCTCCAACAGCCTTTCTCATTTGTTTCCTGTCGTCACCACTGCGCCACCCCCCCCAAGCGTATATATACACTGTCTTCCTTGGGCATATGGTCACCAAGAGGAAAGACAACAGACTCTCTTGCCGCTAGGTTTGGCCATGTGTCTAAGTTTTGGCCAGGAGGTTAATAAAAACCTGCCTGAAAAGTTAGCTAGCCCAGACTCTTGTTTATTCGTTTGCTCGTTTTCCTTTTCTGGTCCCCTTTTCCATCCTGCTGGCTGGAATGTGAATAAAATAGCCGCCCGCCTGCAACCAACTCGGCTTATTGGATTACACCAGCGCACCCCGTCCTAGGAAAGGCAGGGAGCAAATCTGAAGGGAATGCAGGCCTCCAGGGGCATCACTGTGCCGACGCTTCCTATCACCTCTGGTCACCTTACCCTTGGATTGATACGTGAAAGACGAATGCATTTCTGCTTTCTGTAAACTGCTAGTTTCCACTGTAAACATTAGAATTCAAAAACCACAATTCAAAGTCATGGGTGTTTGAAAGCTAGGGAAGGGCGGCAAATGCCGTTTCATCTTTTGTCATTCTCCCGCCCGGTTCCTGCATCCCACTGGGATGCCGGGTCCAGGGGGGCAGGGCGGCTTGTCTGCTTTGTTTCCTGCCCTGTTCCCAGGATAAGCAAAATAAGCAAAAAGAATCATTTACACGGTGACTGATGGAAACACCTTCTTTCCTCCCTGGAAATTCTCGGGAGCTTCCACTCTTCAGCCCGTTGTTGGCACAAGGCCCCTGAAGAAACCACGGAGGCCCTTGAAATGGGCAGACAAAGGCCCCCACTCCCTAAATGCATCACTGCTGTCTAGCCCTGCGATTCCGCCGCCCTGCGGGGCCCCGGTCTGAGAGGCTTGAAGCATTAAATCATTGCTCGAGGAGACTGAGGACTGCCTGTTACGAGAGAGCGAGAGCCCAGTGCTAATGGACCCTCTGTCCGGCGAGAATTGCAATCTGGCTCCGTGAGAACAGCATCTTACTGTGTCCCCATGGCCTGGAGGGCACTGCGGCCTGAGGCTCTGGATTGCTGGATTGGCTGCCATTTCTGTCTGTCACGTACCCCTCCTGCCTTCACAGCCACGCGGGCTCTCTCCGTCATTGATCATTGACTGTGGGGTCAATACCCGGGGACAGAGACTCCTGTCCCTCTACTTGCCTGCAGCTCAGGGGTAAGCAGCGCTCCTTGCAAAAGGCACTTGCAAGCGAAACTCATCCCTGCGCAGAGGAAAACGTGCCCCTGACTTTGGCGGAGCCCTGTGATGCATCCCATGTGCGGTGGTGCACCTCGACCGTGTGCTGTCTCCCCTACATCTGGCCATGTTCCTGCGAGTCAGGGAGAACCAGCCCTATTTTCTCCTCAGAGAAATTTGAACACGTCCCCACGTGTTCTACTGAATACACACTGAGAACTCCTCGTGTGCAAGGCCGGCCCTTTTCAAATTGCCTTTTTGGGCTGGTTTATTTAATTCTCACAGCAGTCCCAAGTCAGAGGTTGTGTGGCTGTGCCCCTTTACAGACTGAGAAACTGAGGCGCAGTTAGCTCTCTAGGAAGCGGTGGAGCCAGTGCTTGAAGTGTCTCAGCAGCACCGGGGCCCATGCACTTGACCCCATGCTCAGGCTGGCGTTTGAATCCGGCCCCGTCCGGCCCCTTTGTGCTCTGGTGCCTGGAACACCATCGAACAGGTTTGACAAACTCAAAACTTTCCAGAGATCTGGCATGCAATATGACACAGGCTACGACAAAGAAGAGTTTCTGTGGGCCTGTTCTTCATTTCCTTAGTTGTTCTTTATTAGTTAGAGATGACAAGAAAAGTCTTTTGTTCAGCAGAGACCCAGGTCCCAGAGATATCTCATCCCCTTCTTCATTCAGCTCTGAGTAAGCCTTCAGAAAATAAACACGTGCCTACAACACGGGGATGGAATTTGAATTCAGGGAGCAGCTTCCCTCCCAAAGTGCCTTTGGAAAACATTTGGGGTTTTCACCACCACGCTCTCCATCACCCAAGACCTGCGCATCCGAGGCTACGGGCAGGAATGTTAGACACTCTCGTTCAACTTCTCAAGTTTTGCCCTCGTCCAGTTTAAAAAAAAAAAAAAAGGCTCAGAGATGATAAATAATGGATATACACAAAACTCTTCCAAACGTGAGCCTCTCCTCCCAAGAAATGGCCTCCGAAGGCGGGCGGCGGCCGGTGGACCTGGCTGCGGTCCCCGGTCCTGGCCGTTGTGTTGCAACTGGAGTTAAGGAAGCAGACAACAGGCCTGAGATTTATGGATTCCATCGTTCTCGATGCTGTCTCTCGCATGCGTTCCCTCCACCTCACCTGATGGAGAACACCGTTTCACAGGGTGTGGGGGAGTTCAGGAAGACTCTCGCTGATTCCCTGAGAATGGCACCGGTGGGACCCACCGTGGGGCGGAGCCATCCCCAGTACCAGGCCATAACCTGGAATGAGGGGTTACACGCTGGCCTGGCACTGGGGTAGGTTGTATTGGGCACGTCTTCAGCAACTGTTTTCTGAGTCCACATCAGGCGAGTATTCCTCTAAACAGAGTGGCTCCCACACGCAGCTCTGCTTATAGCAAATCCTGGCCCCACTTCCCGAATTCTCATTTCAGGAGAGTCTGGTGGACTCCAGCCCTCCGGAGGCCTCGCGCCATCTTTCCAAATCATTCTTATTCAGCTACCGTGACTGCTAGTCACACATTCGAAAATCACCCATGTAAAGATGACAGTGCACTGCTTATTCATTGTCATTTCAGGAAGTTTCCTAGAAGAATAACTCAGGGTTTTCTTCGACTGGGAGTCCTCTAAGAGGGTGCACCGTTCCAAGCAAACGCAAGCATCTTGTGGGTTCCCTGCACATTTCCTGTGTGCCAGGCGCTGCACCCTGGGCTGAGGGTGCATCACTTCATCCAGTCCTCTGACAAACTTATAGGAGAGTGCTGGAAATGAGCTCTTTTCACAGAGAAAGAAACCGTGGCCCAGAGGCTGCCATGGCCACCTGAGGTCACACAGCTGGGGGCTGAGGGAGCAGAGACTTGGGTCCAGATTCATTTCACTTTATTTGATGGCTTCTTTGATGGAAACACGCCAGGATTTAGGATTCCGGTTTTTCCTGAAAAGGAAACTGAGGCTGAGAAGGGTCGAAGGATGACATTGGTTTCCTGTGGCTGCTATTACTAATTTACCACAAATTTGGTGGCTTAAAGTGGCAGGATTTTGTTTTCTCATAGTTTGGAGGCCAGAAGTCTGAAATCTGTATCATGGAGCAAAAATCAAGATGGCGGTGGGCGGCACATCCTCTGAAGGCCCCGGAGGAGGCTCTGCTGCCTGCCCCTGCAAGTTCCAGGCACTCCTTCACCTGTGGAGGCGCCACTCCAGCCTCTGCCCCTGCCTTGCATGGCCTCTCCTTTGGCGTATCTCAGTTCCCCCTCCCCTGTCTCTTACTAGGACACTTGTCCTTGAATTTAGGGCACTCCTGGATCCCGGATGCTCTCATCTCCAGATCCCTAACTTAATTACATCTGCCAAGACCTTTTACCACATGTCACATCTGCCAAATCCGGGTGGACATGTTTTGGGGGTGGACCAGCAACACAGGGGCACTTACCACAGATCTTGCTCGCCACGGTCCCACATGTATTGCCCAGGCTGGTGTCTATTTCAGGTGGCAGAAACCAAACGCAATGTAAGCCTTATGGATGGTTGTGGGGTGGGAGAGGAGAGGAAGTGGGTGATGCATTGTCCCTGTCGCTGGAAAGGCCAGAGGCAGATCTTCCTGGCTTTAGGCGCGGCTCACATTTTGTGGTCAGGGTCCGGTCCGTGTCCTGGACAGGCTTTCTCTGCCCAGTAGGCGGGATGACTTCCGACAGCCTGACACCCAGACCCTTTTCGTTCTGTCAGGGGAAAGTGTCTCCTCTTTCCGTGAACTCAGGAGAAGTGGCCTGAAAACTCTGTTATTGACCCTGTCTTCGTCGCATGACCACCTCTCAACCAGTCACCAGGGCGAGAGAGATCATTTACTCAGTAGCAAATGCATACTGAGTACATTCTATGTGTCAGGAGCTATTCAAAGTGTATAGAAAGATACCAGTGAACAGAAGACAAATTTCCACTCCCGTAAGCTTATATTCCAGAGGAAAGTATAGTCAATTAACATATAATACGCTACAATTCAATTTCAGATAGGGATAAGTGCTAAGAAATAAATTAGGACAATGTGCTAAAGAATGGCCAGAGAGGGTGAGGGCTCTGTCAGCCAGCATGATGAGTTAAGGACTCTCTGAAGAGGGGATATTTGAGGCATAGCTCGAGTGATGAGAGGGAAGTAGCCACATGAAGATTTGTGGAAGAGGCCACCACACAGAAAGAATAGCAGGTGCAAAGGTCCTGGGGTAGGAATGAGCTTAGAGGGACCGAAAGATGGCAGTACAGCCAGATTACAGCACATGAGCAGGAGATAGCATGAGATGTAGCGCATTTGCAGCAAAGCCAGGATCTGAACCCCCAAAGTTTGATTTCCAAGCCACCTGCCCTTCAGTTCTCTGCCCACCCTTGTTCAGGGGAGATACGCCTCACCACGGAGAAGAGGTCTGTCCACTATCCCTCCTCTCACTGCATGGCTAGAAGACTTTCTCGGAGTGATTAGAATATTGGAAATACCCCATCCTCTGCCTGCTGGTGCCTTCTGCCCCTCCGGGAATAAAAGGACTCAAGTGGAGAGCTCTGCCGAGGGCTAAGTGACTCTGTAAGGTCTTCAGCTAAACTCAGACTTAGCCCAAGCGTAGAGCTTTGGCAGAGTTTGCTTGGGTGGGAGTTGGGAGAGTCGATGAATAACGTTTCCCCTTTTCTTTCTTTTTTTTTCACTTTCATATGCCTCTGGGCCAATGGTTCTTGGCCAAGGTCAAAGGTACTAAAATACCACAAGAAAGGGGACCTTTGAAGTGATCATCTGTTCAGCCAAGGGGGAGGTTGTGCTGTCCAAAGACTCACCCAGGAATGTAACCTTCCAGCTACAGTCTGGAGTGGCTAGGAGGCCCCCAGAGACATGTGGAGGCTTTGGAGTTGATTTGGAAAAACTTCTGAACTTCTGGCTGGGCCTCTGAGCTGGGCTGCAGCCCCTGGGAGCCTTCATTTGCTCTCAATCAATCAGTCAGTGGACGCCGCCTGTTCGTGGTCTGAGCTGGGACCACTGCCTTCAATTTTGTGAACTTCAGAGACCAGATGCTGAAGTGCCCTTTCAGAACGCACGCTGGAATCTCTTGTTCTCCAGTAAAACGACTTAGACAAAGTTATTTGACCATGCGGGTGCTGGGTCTGGAGATGGGGTGGTTTCATCAGTAGATTCCTTTGGCACTTGCTACTCACAGTGGGGTCCATGGACGAGAGCACCCACATCACCTGGGAGCTTGGTAGAAATGCGGAGTCTCGGGTCCCTCCCCAGACCTACTGAGTCAGGTTGTGCAGTGTTAGGAGATCCCAGTTAATTCGCATGCACATTCAAGTTGGAGGAGAGCGGCGCTAGACAGACGTCGTCCAGTGTGCAGAGCGCTGCTGTTCTGTCCTCTCGGGTTTGTGGCAGACATCAGTAATCTATCACAGAGCTTTCTTCTGCGCTCAGAATCTTCTCAAGTCATGGTTCCAGGTGGCACAGGCCTATCGATGGAGTTGGCCGGAGATGAAATCTACCTTCTACACTAAGGCCAATGCTCCAGGGGAGCTCCGTGGCATTTTAATTTTCTCCGATATCTTCCCAGGGCTGAGGTAGCACTGGGCGTGTCGTAGGTGCCTGATAAATGTGTGTGGGATGAATGTATCGTCCTCCCCGTGACCTTTCTTCCCCTGTGACTTCCACTCCACTGCAGCCTGTGTCCCCAGGAAATTAGAGTTCCCATTAGACGTTCCGGCAGCCCTGCATCTCTTCGAGGTGTTGAGTTTTCTTGTTGGCACTTACTTAATGCAAAGTTGAAATGAGTTTGTAAAGATGTCAGGGTCAGCTTGAAGACACACGGGAACCCGTCTGGCCGGCAGAAGGACCTCAAACCAAGTGCGCTTTCTCCAGGACCTGGCCCCTTGTGACCTAGACTCAAAGATGGCCGCCAGGTGAGCCAGGCTGCACGCAGAGGTGGGAAGGGGCTGCGGAGAGGGAATTAAAAAACAGGCAGAAGGAACGGTCAGACCAACAGCGCTCCGAAGACAGAGCAATAATGGTTATAAATAGCATCCTTTTGACGGCCGTTTGATGTACTGTCCAAGGCCAGGTGGAAAATCTTTCCTCCCGGCCTCTCCCCACTAATCACCGTCCCCTCGTTTTTCAGGAAGGGCCCGGAGTCCGGTTGGTCGCCCGTCTTGCGCATTTGTTTCCCATTAGGGTGCCTTTGGCGGTTTCGGTGTGTTATGCTAGATAATTGCTTTAATAACAAACTGAGGAAAGACTTTGGAACATTTTAGGAAGTAATTTTTTTCTCTCCAATGAAAATCTAACAGACAGTGACAGCAGACTTGGGAATGGTCAGAAAGGAAGACGAGGCGGTGGGGAGGCGGGAGAGGCGCCAACATGGAGTAGCCCGCAGGACAGGTGGCGTCGAGCGGCATGTGCCTGCCCCACCCCCCCCACCCCCCACCCTCGGCCACCAGGAGACACCTCAGGGGTGATAACGCTTGTGAACAGAGAGGGAGCTTAAATGTCCAGCAGGCTTGGGCGGGGGGACGGCGGGGGGGAGGGCATGAGGCAACCTCTGTCCAGGGATAAATGGGGAGAGAGCTCAGGGGAGACGCGTTAGTTAGGGAGTCCAAGAGAATGCATTTTGGGGCCACATCTCTGGAATTTTCCCCGTGTGCACAGGAGGACTCAGGATGTTCTCTGTGTGGGTAACTCACTTAAAAATGGGAGCTGGCCCGACCAGGGAAAAAAGCAATTATATTTGTTCAGAAGCAAGAATGCCGTGTACTGCACTTAATGTACTCTGGCTTATTTAATTGC
The DNA here is from genome assembly GCA_004026545.1 of Mormoops blainvillei. Classification (NCBI taxonomy): domain Eukaryota; kingdom Metazoa; phylum Chordata; class Mammalia; order Chiroptera; family Mormoopidae; genus Mormoops; species Mormoops blainvillei. Next base: position 145,131 of record PVJD01001790.1, on the reverse strand, counting down.
CCTTACTACACTTTGCCAGATTTAAAAAAAAAAAATCAATAATGACTAACACTTATATAGTGCTTATGACGCCATGCTTCACACCATTCTAAGCCTTTTACATATATTAATGGGCATAAACTTGCAATAAGCCTGTAAGTATAATTTTTATTTCTCTTTTGCTGTTGAGAGACCTGAGGCACAGAGAGGCTAAGGCTAAGGTTAAAGTTAAGAGAGTGCAGTGAGTGAGTGGCAAAGACCACCATTCGGATGTTGGAAGTCTGACTGCAGAGTCTACGTGTGTGTGTGTGTGTGTGTGTGTGTGTCTACAGACACTGAGTCACAGTCGTCATTGCAGAGACGACAGCATTGGGGTGCACGTATTGACCCTTGGCTGCCCAGACAAAAACACGAAGCAGTGCTTACGGGGTGCCCTGCGTCAGGAAATGTGTTAAAGCCATGGTGTGGATAATGAGCTGAAGGACGGTGGGAGCATGGCTTTGCAGTGGCCGATGGTGTTCTAGACTAGGGCGTGGAAAGGAGGAGAGACCAGCAGATTGAAAATGTACTAGGACAGAAACCCGATAGGACTTATCAGTTGATCAGACATCGGACACAGGGTGAGCAGAGAATGACACGCCCACCATAGAGATGAGAAAAGCAGTGCCTGGGGAAGGGGCAGCTCTGCCCGGACCCCTCCTCTGGCCAGCCCAGGAAAACCCAGGTGGCAAACGGGATTCATTTCTTCCGGCAACTCCAGAAGAAGATAAGCGGCTGAAGGGGAGAGAGTTTGCTTTTTATCCAGTGCTGTATTCTGTGTTACCTAGAACAGTGCCTGGCACATTTGAGGCCCTTGATTGATAGTTGATGAATAAAAGATTGCAAGGGGCTGTCACAAAGGCCGGAACTGCATCTGGACTCATAGAGAAAGGGTATAGGGTTCAGTTAACGTCGGTGTGGAACGGGGACATACAAGGCACGTGTTGCTTATGGGGTGTCCCGTGGAGACATTTGCTCAGTTTTGTTTTCGTTCATTGGTTTAATCACTTATTTATTCAACAGACATTGAGCACCTACTATGTGCCCAGTGGTCTGGGCAAAGCTCTGGCGACATAGTTTTTAAAGCAACAGACATTGTCTCTGAACTGGTAGAAAAGGAGAAGGTTGACCTAGTGGAACCTTACCGTCCAGAGTGCTGGGCCGATCGGCCTTAGTCCTTGGACACTCCCGGTGCCCAGAAGCAGCAAAGTCCCTCTCAGGAAGCAGCGGTACGCAGGGCTTCTCGGAGGAGAGGTCCTGCTCTTCCACCCCCACCCCTTTGTTCCCTCCACAAAGACGTGCTGTTGGTTTATGTGCAAAATGTAACAGGTCCACGGACAGGCCACGCAGCAGGGATCTTGTTTGATGTCTTCAACCGGTTCTGCCCTTCGCTCAGCCTGTGTGTTGCCAAAGCTCAGCGTGAGTCAGCTCACCCAGCTGGGGGACCGGTTCATGCATATGCATTAGAGGGGCTTGGGACACCTTGGCATGGCTGTCTCAGGGGCCCCGTAAACTGCCACCTGCCTGCGATAATGATCATAATAACTCGTGATATTTGTACAACCCTTGAGTCTTTTCAAAGAAGGTGACCGCCCCTCAATGATCCACCACCCTCTGGGCCAGATAAAGCAGGGTTATTGCACCAACTTTATAGCCCCAGAGGCTCAGAGAGGTTCAGGGACATGCCCGGAGCCACCAAGGAAAACTGAGATAACGCTGACTTGGAAAGGACTTAGGAAAATGGATGGAAGAGTTAGGGTGAATGATCAACATAAACGTGTGTGTGTGTTTGTGTGTATGTGTGTATAAATTAGGGGTTGCCAGAGAAACAGAACCAATAAGATATACAGAGAGAGATACAAGAGAAGACATAGGAACTGGCTCCCGCAGTCAGGGCAGCACTTTGTGCCCCAGGATCACTCAGGAGGCTGTTAGAAATGCACGCCCTAGGGCCCCACCCCAGGGTTTTGGATTCAGTAGGTTGGGGGCAGGGCCCAGGAATCCGAATGCTAACGAGCAGCTAGTCCACACACCACACTTTGAGACAGACGGTCACATGCCGACATGTAGCCGAGATGTGCCTGGGATAGAATAAACGCGGTTGAAAAAAAGAAGGCCGGGGTCTTGAGCAGAAATGCCCGTGCCACTAGGCTGTCCTGGAGGGTCCTACGTCCCCATTCCACCTCCTCGGACCCGAAGGCCTGCTTTCTGCCAGCCCGCTGGACCCCGAGAGGCCAAGCCACGGATCTTGTTTTCCCCATTTCCAATGCGAAGTAGCCTTGGGGGAAGGGTGGGGGGGGCTAGGAGGCAGGGTGAGGCAGGGAGGTGATATAAGAGGTCAAGAGGAAGAGGAGGACGGAGCCAGCACTTCCTGACCACCCATGGTGTGTGAAATGTGCAGATACACTAGTTCAAGTATCTAATGTCTGCAGCACCAGAGGGTGGCTGGCTCTGGCTTTGCAGCCAGATGGGTCTATGTTCTAGCCTTGACTCTGTCCCATACAAGCTGTATGGCCTTGGACAATTGATGTAACCATTCTGAACCTGCCTCCACATCTGCAAGTTAGGGAGAGTTGTAGTACCTACCTCATAGGATTAGTCACCCAAAAGTCATTTATTGAGGAACGTCAGCAGGATGGGCCTCGTTCTAGGTGCTGGAGACACAGCAGCAGCCAAGACAAACAAAAATCCTGCCCTCTCCGGACTTACAGCCTAGTGGGTGCATGCAGCGTTCTTGGCGTAAACCGTTAGCAGGCCGCATGGTCTCTGTCACGGAAACTCAGTGAGGCCGAGTCACTTGCTCCTGGTCCCAGAGCTGGTGAGATACGATTTTGGTCTACTATTTTTTTTTTTTAAATACTCACCCAAGGATATGTTTATTGATTTGGGGGGGTGGGGGGTGGAGAGAGAAACATTGATCAGTTGCCTCCCTCAGGCTCCCTGACCACGGATCAAACTCACAACCTAGGCGAGCGCCCTGACTGGGGATTTGAACCTGCAGCTACCTCCTGGTGTACAGGAGGCTGCTACAACACACTGAGCCACAAACCCAGGGCTGGTCTGCTGCATCCTAAAACTCCTGCTTTCCTAACTCCCCTTTCGTCTGAGGGGCAGATGGGGAAACCCAGCTCTGGAACGCAGGGAGAGGAGTAAAACTTTCGAAGTAGAGGGAAGAAAGGTGGTGGTTCAGAAGAGCCTGGGGAGAGAAGACAGCTCAGGCTGGCATGGCCCTGGTCTTGTTGCTCTAACAAAGCATCACGTCTCTTCCTCTCCCTGGGAGAGCTCATCAGGAAACCCAAACAAGGATGACCCACGAATGAACTAGTCTGGCAAAGACGAGTACAAGGAAGAAATCAGCCAAGAGCTGAATCCATTCCAGCAAAGCAGGGTATTTGCTGGGCACGGGCCAGGGTGGCAGCAACTCCAGGAGCCGCTGAAGTGTAGTCTAGAGGAGGAAGGAGAGACATGGGAAGCTTATTTTTGATCTTGGAGCTCTCAACAACAAGAAGGAACCTGGCTATTCTTAGCTGCGTCTGGGGGCTCCGGGAAAGCTTTCTTGCTGAATTGTCGACAACAGAGCATTTATTACCTCCCGCCCAGTTGCAGCCTGGCTGCTAAGCTGATTCCAGGAGATGTTATCTGGAAGGTGCATCACTGTATAAATATTTCAGAGGTCAGGACCCAACGCAGAGTTTGAACTTTTAAGGGTCTGAGTGTGTTTATCAAGGGATGGGAGTTTAGGCTTCATTTCTGCGTGTCGGGTAATTTCGCAATCACTGCGGATGGGCTCTCGGAGCAAACGCCGATTGCCTTGTGAGTCCTGGGACGGGGGCCAGCACAGCATCCAAAAAATCTGCTTACATGGGCAGGTTCTGGCTCTGCATCCTCCCATCCAAGTGCTGACCAGGCACGACCCTGCTTAGCTTCCGAGATCAGGTGAGATCGGGCATGTTCAGGATGCTGTGGCCGTAGACGAGGCTCTGCATCCTTAGGGCATCTGCAGGCTGGAGTTTTAAACCAAAAGTTTAGAAAGTCTAACCGTTCCATGCGAATCCCAGTGAAATGCTTCTGAAGGGGTAGTGGGCATGGGAGGAATTTCTGGAGATCTCTTTAAAAGGTAAATTTGGTTAGGAGGCGGAGGGTGAGATCTGACTGTACATGTGTAACAAACTCATATGTGATCATGCTAAACGTATTGGTCTGTGCCCATACTTACAGTGGCAAGTTTCTAGAGTTTTCTGGCTGTCCTCTGGTAACCATATTGCTTATTATTCCACATGGCTGCAAAATTTATTTGCATCACCGAGGGATGCATCCATCTGCATGTAACAGAACATCTAGCCTAAGTGGCTTAGATACAAGATTTCAAAGCTAATGTGTAAAAAACGTCCAAAGGAAGGAAATTGCATTAGCTCACTGTTAGCACCGGGAACCCAGAGTCTTACACTCGTCCTGTCCTCCATTCATTTTCATTTTGTCACCCATGAATGCAAAACTCCTGTCGCACCTTCAACCTGTACATCCACATCCTAGGGATGAAGGCGTATCTGGGAAGTGGGGAAAAATTGCAAACTTTCCCAGAAGCCCTCGGCTTATGTCCCATCGGTCAACACTGAACAACAGGGCTGCCCCCATTCCGTGGAGCTGAGATCACAGATATTTTTAACTGAGCCCCTGACCGCCCTGAGCGATAATGCAGTTTTGTAAGAATAAGGAGGAAGGGGCCGAGTCGATGCTGGGGAGACAACCAGCAGGCTCTGATGCCCTGCTGCTTAAACCGCAAAACACATACCGCCATCATTTGAAGAAACTACACACAGCCGGAGATTTTTAAAAATTCAATGATCACTGTTGAGGACTTAGCGTGTGCTAGGAAAAGTGTCAAATGGATTGTTACCCAGATTATTCCATTTAGTCCACAAAACTCTGTGAGGTAGAGATTTTCCATATTCTCAGTGTCCTTATTTCAGTTTCTCCACTATATCATGTTATTCTCCACCATAGGGTCTTTGCACAAACTATCCCTACAGCCTGGAATGTTCTCCCTCAAGGCCCTTTGCCCAGTGGTGTGCTGATAAAAGTTTAACAACCGGCTCTCTGGGGAGAAAAAGACACAACAGAAAACAAAACCTGATCTGTAGCATCTGCCAATTTCTGTGGTGTAAATTCTCTCACCATGGCCAGCATAAAGCTCCTCACTCGATGTCACTGAATACGGAGTCAGGAAGAGAAGCTTTGTGTAACATTTCTACCCTACAGCTCTACTTGCCATTAGTGGCCTTCAGAGCATAGATCTTAGGAAGCTGGTATGATAGCCAGGAAGAGATGAGTTTTGAGAATCTATTACTATTTTGTTCTAACACTATGAATTTTATGTTGCCACAATTTAATTCTCCATAATGGCTGTGCTTCCTAATGAGCTTGCAAAACTCCTGGCAGTTGGACTCCCCGTGCTTGTGAGACGTAGGGACCATGCCAGCACGCCAGAGCTGCTGCCCAGGGATGCCGTCCTTCCTCCGGGTCCCATCTCGGTCACTTACTGGGGAAGCCACTACAGAGTCCCCGTCATGCATCTGCATGGCACATCTCTTGCCTTAATGGGGTTTTATTGGAATTGTGATTTTGTGTTTATTGGTATGAGTCTTTGAGTAATGTTTGTTTTTCCCACTGGGCATGATGCCATATTTATTTTGCCTCATTATTATATTCCGGGCACCTGAATGTCTGGCATGTTGCAGCCATAGAAAATCGTTGTCAACAGAATGAGGGCAAGGAGAGGTAAAAATGCATGCCTGGTGATGGAACCGGGACCTGTGCTCACGTGTGCAGGGCTGCCTACTTCCAAAGTGATTGTGTGTGCGCACTGTGCATGGTGTGTGCATGTGTGCATACATGTGCGAGCAGTGTACACATGCACGCTTGTATGCGTGTGTGTGTGTGTGTGTGTGTAGTTGCAGGTTAGCAGTTGGAGGTGTAAGCTGGCCTGCAGGTTGGAAGAAACAGCTATTAATTTTGATCGTGTAACTCAGCACCATGGTAGGGTGGCATGTGTGTTCTGATTGAATCTTTATGACAACCTTTGGAATTTTATACTTTTTCTCTCAAGGTTAAGGAGCTAAAAGCCCTGATTAGCCCAAGCAGATCACAGCCACCCTGCGTCCCTTGCCCGGGATCCATTAGTGACCAGGTGTGGGGCCCCGTTCTGGCTAATAAAAGATGAGGGAAGCTCTTTTGGGGGCATTCATGGGAATGGCGTCCTACTCCTTAAGAGGAACGTGGAAAGGATAAGAGTGAAGTCAGGAGATAGCACCCAGATGAGTGACCAGCTCTCTGCAGTGAATGGGAGGGGACAGGGATGCGCGTGAAGGTGGACAGAGGGAGAGTCAGCAGTTCGGTTAAGTCCTTTCTAACACAGATTATTAGCAAGGCATGTGGATGTAATTGCACTGTTCTTTAATGTATGCCTATATAAACTACACCTAATTCAGTAAAATTATATATACATATATATGTGTATGGGCGTGTACGTCTATACTTGTTTATGTGAAATACTTTAAAATAAAAGTAGGAGAAGACCCCAAACACAGGAAAGAAGTGATCTCCGCTCTCCCTGGACATCACTGTGTCCGAGTGGGATGCTGAGAGGCGTGACAGCCGTCCTGCAGGGATCGGAGAGCACCAGGCAGGAAGCAAATCGACTCTTTTTTTCCCACCCTTGTAGCAAACGCCCGTTGATCTCTGCGCGCCCAGCATTGTGCTGGCTGTTAGGGACACAGCCACGAGTGACGGCAGAGCTCTTGCTGATCTGTTTGCGGCACAGACTGATCTAACGCTGGGGCTGTTCTCCCTCTGGGTGGTCTGTGAGGCCAGATTTTATGCTTTGTAGATGCTCCCTGCATAAGCATTCTAACATTGGACAGCACATGTGGGCTGACGAGTGCCCTAATGCAGCTGAGAGCGCCCTAATGCAGCGGTCCCCAACGTCTTTGGCACCAGGGACCGGTTTTACGGAAGACGATTTTTCCATGGATAGGGCAGGCAGCGGTTCCAGGACGACTGAGGTGCATTGCATTCAGGCTCGCTTCCTGCTGTGCGACCCAGCTCCTAACAAGCCCGGACTGGTACTGGTCCGTGGCCCAGAGGTTGGGGACCCCTGCTCTTAACAGACACGAACCTGTGGCGTGGAAGCGAACAAGGGCCGGGGTTCTGTTGGCTTGGCTCCCGGACAGATCCACCCCTCTCCCCCGCCCCGACTGCCCCCACCATGTGTCTGGAATGTAGCTGAAGTTCGGTGCATGGGACAGCATCCCTAAGATTTAGAAGGCGAAGGGCCGGGAGGGCTGTGAAACTGCTCACAGAGCCTGCAGAAGGTGCAGGAGGGACTGGAGTCCAAGAGAGACTCCCTCTGGCTGGCGGACAGACACTGATGAGCCCCAGTTATGAAGGACAGCTCACTGAACATTGCTTGCGTCACGATAGAGAGCATGTGGGATCTCTTTCTCAGTTAGACCTAATGGAACTTTGGTCTATTAACCGATTAGTGAGCAAAACTTTACACGTAAAGCCATTTGAATTATAAACTATAAAACTGTAAATAAGTGAAATTGCCTTAAAAAAAGAAAAAGCCCCAGCTACAGGGAGAGCTAGTGGGAGGTTCTTGGAAGGCCTGCCTCGACGGACCACGCAGGATTGGTTGCACCCGGCCTCTTGTCCACCCTGGTTTGCTGCTAGTAGGTTCCAATGGAAACCTCCCCGTGCCTGCCCTTAGCCAGGCTCAGGGAAATGAACTTGACCTTTAACCTTCAGCTTGGATGAGCCCTGGAGAAAACCCATGGATAGTCGGACAGAAACCCTGTGATCAGTTTGGTGGTTCAATCAATAAACAATCTACCCACTACGGGCCAGGCCTTGCCCTCGGCTCTGGGAGTACGCAACGAATAAGGCTCATTTTCCCCTCCAGCGGTAGTGGCTAAAATGTACTGATCACCAGCCCTGTGCTGGGCGCTATTCCAAGTGCTTTCGTTTATGCTCCAAGACACGCCTATGAGGAGGGGATTTTTATCCCCATTTTGTATATGAGAAAACTGAGGTCCAGGGAGGTAATATGATTTCCAGTATCACACAGCCAGTATACAGAGAGTCTGTAAGGAAAACGAACTCGTCCCACCCTGAACTACCGATCTGCCCTGTGACAGGCCTCACTCCCTCCTCCACAGCGCCTCGTTCAGTGTTCATCCCTCCCCCTCACACCTCCTTCCACTCTCTCGGTCCCCCTGGCCGTGCTCTGCATTTCCAGTTCTGCCCGGCACTTGCATACCTTCTAATATAAGAATACCATTGCATTTGCTAATTTATTATACTCACTGGTGACTGTCTTGCTGGGCAAGAAATGGGCGGGCAGCGCCATGAAGGCGTGGGCCACTGTCTGGTCTGAATACAAGTGTGTCCAGGCTACCAAGTATGGTGCCTGTTGTGGGAAAATGCTTAATAGTCAGTGGATGGGGTGGATGAGGGGGCAGGACCAGGATGTCACCCCAGCAATGGCGGCTCTGGGATCCGCCTTCTTAACAGCTACATGATACTGCCTTGCAGACTGGGGTGGGAAGGAGATAAGTAAGTAGATAATTTCAAAACAAGATTAATGAAGTAACAGAGTTATGCGCAAAATGCAACATGAGCAGAACGAGGTTACCTTTGCCTGCCGGGGGCATGTGCGAGCGCCCGCCTCTTAGAGCAGGGCAATATTCAAGAGCTCCCGAAAGAAAGCATGTAGACACTTGCTCTTTCAGAACATCAGACGTAACTTTTATTACGATTACAGAAGAATACATGTTGGCTGTCAAAATATCAGAAACCACAGATAAGCAAAAAGAAAATAAATCACTGTATTCCCATTACTTTTTAATATGTTTACATGTATGATTTCCAGAACTCTATTTGATTTTTTTCCCCCTTTAAAATGAAATTGTACTACAAATGCTAACTTGTATCCTACGCTACTTGTTCAGCTTCCCCGTCGCCCAGGGGCGCCGTGCATGGGTGCTGTGGGATAAGCAGGAGTTCGCCAGTCTGGCGGGGCAGAGGCAGGTGCTCCCGGGAAGGGTAGGGGACTATGTGAAGACGTGGCGCACGGGGCAGCTTGTCCTGCTGGAGCCACCTGGAGCCCAAGGTGGTGGGAAACAGGCTGCGGTGAGGCTCGAGACGGAGGTAGGAGAGACCAGGAGGCCCTGTGTTCCAGCAAGAGGATGACTTTATCACACACGTAGGCCAACATTTCCTCAAGTGTGGACACCAGCCACCAGTGGGATGGGAGAAGGTTCTAGCAGATAATGACACTGAATCACAGAAAGAGAAAGTTGCTCTCTTTGGCATCCCCTCTCTGTTCTAATCAGGCACAGCAGGAAGTCTCCGTCACTGGTGTCCTTATAAGCAGAGGCCCTTAGAACACAGACACCCATACACCGAGAAGACCCCAGGAACACAGGCTTGTTGCCGTGATGCCAAAGGCAGCCCCAGAGGCCCTGCGGACTCCAGCTGCCCCGTCTGTGACACAGGAGAACAAAGGGCTACAAGCCCCAGCCTAATTCATGTCAGAGAACTGGGACATGGATTATATAAATAGGAAGCTAGGAACGAAAACTCCAGGAAGTGAAAATGCTTACATGTGAGTAACTATACGTCATCACTTGCACGGGGATTGAAAGTGTTGCATTTTCTTTTATTTTGTTTCTACCTCACCCCCGTTGAGAATCCAATTGAGGACACACCTCCATGGCCCAAGGGAACAATATTAGAAAATTGAAACCAACTCTTAAAAAGGAAACAATTTCAATCCCAGCCACCACCACCAGCACCTGAGCCCAACCCTGCCTGTCCGTTCAGAAATTCTTTTTCACGCCTGTCTCCCTCAGGGCAGGTGAGCCCTGGAGCCGGGAGAGGCGGTCCCAGGTGCTGTCCGCCCTGGGGCCCCGGAGAGAGGAGGCCAGAGAATGAGCCTGAAGCAGTGTGGTACCAGGTGCCACACCACCGCAGGGCATGTGGCCTGGTCCCACTGTCATGAGACTCCCCACTGTCGGGAAAAGAACCACGCTGGACTCGGGAATTAGAGGGTCCCTGTGATAACACATCAGTTTTTTGGGGGAGTTGTTGGAAAAGAAACATTGCTGCTAGAAGAACTAGAAGAGACCCCTCAAGGATACGGGACCCCCAGTCTCCTTAGTTAATTTCATTCTTTTCCTTAAATAGCACCTCCCCCAAACACACACACTCGCGCCGTATAGGGTTCACACACCATAAAACCTGCACCCATCCCTGCTACCCTACAGCTGGGACTGGCGTCCGTTAATCCCTCCTGTTTACCGGGAGCTGCACTTAGCGCCTCGCGCCTGCTACTGCACGTGAGCCTCGCCGTGCCTCTTGACACGTGGATCTTTATTAGTGGAGGAACCCTGGGGACACTGAGGCCAGGAGGGTGAATGAAATTGGCCAGAACCCCACCGCCAGTCGGTGGGGAAGCTGGGATTCGAACCCAGGCAGTACAAGCCTGGGACTGTGCCTTTCACCACACAGCGACATTAGGCTCGCCCTGTACATGCCTTCAGCAGAAGCTTACCACAGGACTTTGTCTCCAAAGCAGATCACAGCCGCTTGGACTCATGGACTTTCTGTTCAGTTTGACCCGCAGGGCCCGAAGTTTTCCCCAGTGGGTCAGGTGGAACCTCTATCAACACTACCCCTTGTGTTCTTGTCATAAGGACCACAATTCAAGCTATACTACTCGTTTGTTATTTAAAAAGAGGTTAGGGACGTCATCGTTGGGCATTGACAGACTCTGTGGGAGACCCTCCAGTTTCACACATGGGACTCCTGGGTGAGCATGTGGTGGGTTCTGGGTGTCACTCTGATGTCACACAGCTCTGGGTTCAAATCCTGACTTTGCTACTGACCCAATATATACCCTCGGAGACTTACCCAAACCTGCAGAGCCTCATTTTGCTCACCTGTGAAGTAGGAGTGAACACACAGAGCCGTGACCACTCAGTGGGGATAATTACTGTGAAACCCTTTGCACGAGGTGTGTGTAGGGGCCAGGGTCCTCAGGAGAAAGAGAACCCATGAGATGGGCGTGGAGATAGAGACAGATTGATCTTAAGGAATCGGCACACACGATCGTGGAGGCTGGAGAGCCCCAAAGCTGCGGCAGGCAGGGGTGCTGGCTGGCCGGGGACCTCGGGAAGAGACGATATTGTGGTTCAAGTCCAAAGGCCGTCTGCTGACAGTTCTTTCTTGGTCTTCGTTCTGTTAAGGCCTTCAACTGATCGGATGGGATCCATCCGTGTTATAGAGGGTAATCTGCTTTACTCGCTGATTAAAATGTGAATTTCATGCAAAAATCACGCTCACAAAAACATCCAGAATAATGTTTAACCAAACATCTGGGTACTGTGAGTCAACCAAGCTGACACCTGAAATTAACCATCACAGCCTGGCCCACAATAAGCAGTGAGTAACGGGAAGCGATTTTATCAGTGGGGAATAAATAGGTTAAGAGACAATGCATGGCTCAGTCAACGTTAATATCGGTAAAGTTTTCTTATTGCTTGTCTCCGCCATTAGAATGGGGAGGAATGGGGGTTTAACTTTTTTTTTTTTTTTGCTGAATTCTTACCAATTAGAATAGTCCCTAGCTCATAGTAGGTATTCAATAGACAACCATTGAATGAATAAATGAGTGAATGAATGCTAAGTATCTAACTCCTCTCTCTCCTCGCTCTCTCTTTCATCTCAAAACACCTTTATCTAAATAGAGAACAAATGTCTCATTCCAAGCCTCCCGTAGTAGGAAATGGGCCTTGTGTTCCTGGCCCCCAGCAGGGCATGTGTGAGCACCGTTGGTTCAATTTAGCTCACAAGCCCTCTCATTCCTCCGCACCCACTTCCTTGCAGCAGCAGACCTAGTGTGGATGTGCGAGTCTGGGCAATTTAGAGCCAGGCAGATCTTGCCCCAGATGACTTTGGGGGCAGCTCTGAAAAGCGTGGGAGACCCCAGTCTTTTGAAGCCACAGGAATCTCACTGCCTGAGGCTGGGAGGGGGCCAGACCTGGTTGCTCAGTCCTCCTTGCCATTCATAACTATCTTCTCACCTCCGCCTCCTGAGGGTCCCCCTGCCTCAGCTCTGGGGCTGATGCCTGCACCTCTGAGGCTGGGTGTTAATTAAGAGTGAGTGACAGGTCTCCAACCATGGTGTCTTCTCCCAGCTCTGACCACGCCTCTACCTTGGAGGCTTAGCACAAGTTCGAGGTATTCAGGAAGCTTCTGTAAGCTGGACCTCTAATCTGACTCTCTCCCAAATACGGTGATTGCTGAGTATGGTGGATGTTCTTGTCATCTGCCCCCAAACCTACATTCCCTTCTTCCATGCCAACACAACCCGATTTTGTAATGGTTGGTGGTGCCTAGATTTGGAGGGATTGTGGGACCCTCCCTGACCTCAGCAATGAACATAATAGGTTCATATTCCCTATTTTACAGTGACTGATTTGGCAGTGAACATGGAACTTAGGGCTGACCAATGAAATGGAAAGGGAAGCCTGGTATAGATAAAGACGCTTCCCTCTCCCGTGGAAAAAATATGAAAGACAGAGACTTATGAAGTGGTTGTGTAGCTCCCGCCCCTGGTTTCCATAGTTTGGGGATATTGTATTTGAAGTTGCTGCAACCATTTTGTGACCGTGAGGCGGCAAGTATGATCATTGAAAGCCAATATTACTAAGGATGGCTGAGCAAAAGCTTCAGTGAGCCTGGGTTCTTGACGATTTTGTTGAGATGTGGAGCCAGCCCTGGAATGGCCTAGCAGAAGAGTGTCATGATAAAGTCCATGAAGGGCACCGTGGGTAACCGCTTACCTAAGGGGATGCCAAACTATGGCCCAAGGACCAAACCCAGCCTTCTGCCAGTCTTTGTCAATAAAGTCCTACTGGAACACAGTCACATACCTCTGTTTGCATATTATCTACGGCTGCTTTCACGCTGCAGCAGTGGAGTTGAGTAGCGGTGACAGAGATTGTGTGACTGGCTAAATCAAAAACAATTACTGCTTGACCTTTTTCACAAACAGCTTAATGACCCCTGGTCTCCATGACTAGGACAAAGGGAGACTGGGGAGCAGTGTTGGAGTATACAAGGGGGATGGACTCTGGATTCAGATGACCTAAGTTCAAGTCCTGACTCTGCCTTAAAAGTTATGTGACTTACAGGCCATAACTTAGCCGCTCTGGGCCCCAGTGTCCTTCTCTGCACAAAGGAGGCCCCGTGACGGGCCCTCCTCCACAGGTGTCTTGTGAACAGTCAAGAAAGCCCTGTGTGTAAAGAACTCAGCAGAGTGGTAAGCATTTTGCAAGGGTGGAGGACCCTTTGCTCTGTCGCTGTGTTAGGCACCTAAGGAGGCCCCAACTGAATGTGACTTAAGAGCACAGTTGACCAGCTGCACGCTGAGGGCACCTGAGCACATTGTTGCAATGGTGGAACCCCAGCCCCGTGGAGTGCCCACAGCAAGAGTGACCATGAGGTGGGGACACGTTCCGTGAAATGGCCCTTTTCTGCTCCCCTCAGACCTTTGGTCTCCCAGGGAATTCCCAGCTTCTGGAAGGTGGGGAGTTGTAGCGCTGGGGATGGAAGCAGTTACTTTGAGGTCAGCTGAACAGAGAGAAGAGCTGGACTCCAGGAAGGCCACCCATGCTGCTGATCCCTCTGCCTTCCTGTGTCCCCACCCATCTGGGCAACAGAGGGCTGCTCACTGGGGGACTCCGGCTCCGGATGTCACTGGTGATGTGACTGAGGAGTGAGCCCTAGAGGTCGTTAGCAGCCAGTTGCTGGGAAGCCAGGGGGAGGACACCTTCCCAAGAATCTGCTCACAGCCAGGCTATGTGGTGGGGGCTGTGGCTGGGATTCTGGCACCTTCTGTCTCGACATGACCCTTACTAGCAGAAGCCAAGGATGTGACTTCCAGAGGGACCAGAAGGCCCCCTGGTTGGAACCCTGAAATGTATAAAAGTGGGAACTGAGTCCTCTCAGCACAGTGGCTTGGGTGGGTGCTGCGACTGAGCAGGGCTCTGAGACCGACCCCCGAAACGATGAATTGTACCTACTCTGCAGCTGGTACTGCGGTTTGTGAATGTCCTTCTCTGAACATCCTCAGCTTCTCTATGTCTCCATGTTTCCCCATCCAGCCTCAGGGCCTCCGCACTTGCTGTTCCCTCTGCCAGAAATGCTCCTCTGCCCAGATACCCCCATGACCCCTCCCTCATGTCCTCCAGGTCTCTGCTCAGAGGTCATCTTCTCAGGAAGACCTTCCTTGACCACCCATTGAAGTAACATCACCATCTATGTCTCTGTCTCCTTTGTCCCTAGCCTGCTGTGTTTTTCTTCTCAGAACTGATCGCTGCCTGACATATTCAATAATTACAGGCTTAGTGGTTTCCTATTTATCATCTCATTCCCCTCATGAAGCCCCTCATGAAGTTCCATGAGGCCAGGACCTCGTTTGTCATTTACTGCATCTTTGCGGCCTATGTACCCAAGCGGGCATCACTGTTATTATCGATGCTAATAATCATAGCATCACAATATGGATTTTATATTAATAATAATGACAGTGGTGGCCAGTGTTCTACTTGGCTCTGTAAAGCACGAAGAAGATTACAAAGAAGATAAAGCATCACAAGATCCCTACTTCAGCCACGTAAAGCTGGGAACCTTCAGAAGGAACGTTGTTTGAGGCTCCCCAGGTCCTAAATGGCTGAGCCGCGGTTCAAACCCAGATCTGCGTGACTCCAGCTAAGAATGCATCGCACACGGGTGAGGCTGCCCCTTTTAGCTCAGCAAACTCTCTGAGACTCTCTTCTCTCATCCGAGCATGTGTTATGCTCGAAAGGTCGCTCTTTGGGCCCCTGTAAGTGTTCAGCTCTGCAGGCGCCATGGCGTGAGACGGGGCCATTGTTCCAGGGCTCGCCAATGTAGGACTTGCTCCTCTAGTTTCCTGCACGATGCCTGCGGTGCCCAGCCCTTCCTGAGCCCGCCGTGCGCCAGCACTGTGACCAACTGCCTACACACATCGCCTCAAGGAGCTACAGCACACCTACCAAAAAGATATGATTTTCCTAATAGGCTGCCAGGCATGACCCGTCTTGGTTGCCCAGCCTGCACAGGGTTACTGAGGGTATTTTCTCGATGTGGGAAATGGAGGAAGAGTCTTCATCTTCCATTCGTGGTCAGGGGTGGCTTAACAAAACAAAACAAAACACCACAAGTGAAGGCTAATTCATGGAGGCTTCATGTGGCAAAGCTTGGATTTCCCACTTCCCAGAGTCATGCACTGTGCAAACGGCCTCCCCTTGGTCATCTCCATTTTGTCCTTACTGTGTATTTGGCATCTGGTTTTAGGAGTCAACTGGAAACATCACTGCTGCATTCAGCCAAAGCAGGAGAAGTCAAAACAGGAGATCTCAAAGCAGGAGATCCCAAGATGGCGGCGGCTGGGCGGAGAGGTTAGAGGCAGGTCATTGGGAACGATTCCCACCCACTTAGCTTCTGTGGGAAGGGATGTGGTTTTCACACTACAGATGACTTCCCAGTGCAAAGACAGCCAAATGGCCCCCAGAACACAATTCCTAGAGCGTGCCTACTCTCTGCCTTCTCTGTGTTTGGGACACACCCTCGCTCATCCCCTCCCCGTGAGGCAATGGCTACCGTCTGTGTGTAGGCGGGGTTCATCTTTCTGGAAGGTGTATCCATGTTTTCCAAATGGACTAAGCTCAGCTTTCAAAAGGAAGATGCTTGGGGGGAGTGAATAGTGGGGTGTCTTTTTGAGCAGCTGCTGCTTCTTGAGCTTGGGGAGCTCTCGCAGATGGGGAGCGGGGTATGGCATCCAGCACGGGTCATGCCCCAGCTTGGGACCGCCTTCAGTTGTTTCCAGAGCATGAGCTTCCCCTCTGCCGTTATGTTCAAAGCACTTACAGGCAAAGACTTCCATCTGACTTGAGTCTAGAAGCCCTAGAACTCTTCGGATCCCTAACAGTGTTGCGTGAATACATTTCGATGGATCGACTGCCTACCGCGAAGTATTGTTTTCATCATGGGAAACAAGTAGCCCCCAAAACAGCACCAGTTACTTTTCAGACCCCGGTTTCGTGCCAGTCATCGCACTGAGTACTTTATAAGCGTGTTAGGCTAAGCTGCCATCTCTTATCTTGAGGACTGTGATTGTTTCTCAACTGTTGATCTCTGCTCTAGTTTTCAGACAGTCCGTTCGCAGACAAAGCAGCCAGGTGATTTTTTAAAAAATATAACCCCCACCATGGAAAGCCCTCCGGTGGGTTTCCATGGAACCAAAGTAGAATCCAAAGGCCTTGTCACGATCCGGCGCGGCGCAGCCTGGCACCAGTCCACGCTCTCGCTCCCTCGCACTGCAGTTCATCCTCTCCTGCCTTTTAAAATGTTCCTCCTGCACCCTAACCTTGCGCCGGCCTCATAGCCTTTGTTCTCGCTGATCTTCCCCCAGCTCGTCAAAGACGTGACCCTCCCAAGACAAGATAAGCCCAGCCCCTGTGAGTTTTAGCTAAAACGTCACATCTTCAGAGCAAGCACTTTGTGCAACTTAACGCCAAATCCTCAGTGTTTAGCACGTGGCTGATATTCAGTAGATCATTGGTAATCGACCAATCACTGAGTTAGATGTTAGTTTTTAACTTGCCAAGACTGATCTGTTTCCATCCACTAGACTTGCACTGTCCTATACGCTAACCACTGGCCCATTGTAGATATTTATATTTAAGTACAACTAATTAAAATCCAATACAATTTTAAACTTCAGTTCCTCAGTTTCTCCAGCAACATGTCAGGAGCTCAGTAGTCACAGGAGGCTGGCGGTGGCCGTATTTGATGGTGCGGGTACATGGTGTCCCCATCCTTGTGGAGAGACCTATTGGACGGTTCGGCACTAGACCGTGAACGCCCTGTGGGCAGGGATTTGGTCCGATTTATTTACCCCATTATCCTCAGTGCGTAGCCCTTAGTTGATACTTAAGAAATGTTTTAAATACATTTATTAATAAATTAAATGTTCACGCACAGTTTACAAAGTAGGAGCCATTGAACAACAGCGGCGGTGATGACAACAGTTGCCTAGTAAGCATTTATTGAGCATTTGCTGAACGAGCTGCCTATAATCCCGGGAACTTTCTCCTTTGGGAACTGGGAGCCGTCAGAGAAACCAGGTCTCTACACCGCACGTGAGATTGGGACTTTTCCTCTTCTAACTGGAAGTTTTTACCTTTTGACCCACATCTCCTCATTTCCTCACCCCTCCAGCCCCTAGCAACCACCCTTAAACTCTGTGTTTCCAGGAGTTTGACCTTTTTTTTTTGAGATTCCACGTGTAAGTGAGAACATGTAGTTTTATCTTCGTCTGGCTTAGTTCACTTCTTAACATAATGTCCTTTAAGTTCACTCACGTGGTTGCAAATGGCAAGAGTTTCTTCCTTTTTATGGCTGAATAATATTCTATCGTGTGGATATTTCATTTTCCTTATCAAATAGCTAATAATACTCTATTGTAAACACACATGCACACACACACAGAATCTAGGCGAGGTGATGGATGTGTTAACTAATTTGATTGTGATAGTCATTTCACAGTGTTCACTTTAAGTATATATAATTTCATTTGTCAATTATACTTTAATAAAGCTGGGGGGAAACAATAAGAAGCCAGGTCTTCCATAACCATCCTTGGAGGTTCTTGGTTTTCCCACAGAGACAGGCCCGGCTGCCCAGGGAACTGGTCTGTTCGGATGGGAGGCGTCGTTCTCCTATCGGTGTGGTGGGACATGTGCCCTCAGACCCCTCCCGCCTCTCCCCGGGGCCCGAACACGGTTCCATCAACCCAGAGGGGACCACACAGGGCTCAGGGCACGCTGACCTCTGCAGAGTTCTTGGGGTCCATTCTCTAAAGGCGGGTCTTGTTCTATTTCCTGCTATTGAATGTTCGAGAAGTTCTTGCTAAGATGTGAGTGGCCCCTGCAGTTAGTATGGCATTTGAAATTGCCGGATGTCTCAGCCAAAGTGGATCATTTTGAGTTCAGGGCATACAGCGACCTGACAGCCTGTGATTTAAGTGGAGAGCGCACTCTACTAGGATTGGGAAAATGTGAATCCTCGCACCACTTCTGCGACCGTTTAGCTCACAGAGCCTATGGAAGACATGCAGCCTTACGTGGCCAGGTAGGAGGAAGGGGAAGGATACCAAGCCTGTGGCCAAATGGCAGGCTAGACTCCCAACTCCATCATGGCTCATCTCTGTGAACCTGGGCATATTACTTTAGCCCTCAGAGCCTCAGTCTCTTCGTCTGTGAAATGGGGATGATTAACAGAACCACAGTGATAGGTTGTGAAGTTTAAATATTTATATTATGTGTATAATATATACAATTATATTGAAATATAATATTTTATTGTATCAAATTGAATGTATTTAAGTATATATTGATTAATCAAATTAATATTAACATACTAAACTTAATATATGTTAAATACATAATGTAAATATATAACCCTGTTTATGTTAAATGATTGAATCTTCATAAAGCACTTAAGATAGGGCTATTATTATTGCTATTTTGCATCAGATTTTTAATCTCCAAAATAAGTAACTGTCCCGATAGTCTTCTTGGATTTTGTGATAAACAGTGAGGACGGCGATGATAACTATCTGTTTCTGAGACTCTGCTATGCATACTAGACGTAAACACACTTCTGTGCAAGAACCCTCCCTCTTACTCAGCAATGCAAGCCCATGAGTTCTGTGCTTTTACTTTTCTATTAAAGGAAAATGAAAGTTAAGGAGGTTAAACAGCTCCCACATTTAGCAAGTAACAGAGCTGGGGCATGAACCTGGCCTTGCCCAGGGCCGGAACTGGTACATGTAGTTTCTCAGGGCCTGTACCCTTGTCTGCGCATCGGGTGGGTGGGAGGATGCAAGGGGAACCTATCACAAAGTGCGCAGCTTGGAACATGGTCCATGACGGGGGCAAATGGCCACGACTCTGTGACTTGGGGAGAAGATGGTACCTTGAGGTGCAGAGAGTCACAGAACGGGTTGCTGAAGAACAGGCAGGGTCCCCCTTTGGAGGTGGTAAAGGGAAGAGAGGCTCCAGGAGGGCCGATAGAAGAAGAGGTGGCAAAACTCGAGGCCTGGAGACATGGACTAATTAAGGGCTTCATCACCAGCTCAGGGATGTGTCAGGATGACAGCCAGTCAGGCAGATAAGGGAGATGAGTTAACATCTCCCGGGGGTGCCCAGGCCCCAGCTCAGCTGGCAGACAAGAGCGCAGCAGTGAACAGGGAGCTGCCGGAAGGCACTGCGTGACACTGCAGTGAAGCATTTGAACTGCCTGCCACCCTGATGGCTCTAACCCTCTCCCAGTGAGGGCCAGGCCCGGCAGCCCTGGGGCTGAGTTCCTCTTGTGAGGCCGTAAGCGCTGCTGCACGTGGGGTGAGGGTGGGTGTTTGGGGCCGTAGGGGAGCATGGAAGGGAAATGAAAAAGCCACAACAGAGGCTGTGGAACCGCAGGTGCGATAGGCTTATCTTCGGGCAAATCTGAGGGTAGATCCTTCAGGCATAGCTGGCTCCAGGTGCCAAACATGGTGCCGTCAGAAATGTGTCCCCCTCTCTCTCTGCTGTACCTCTTCTGTGTGATTGCACACTTTGGGGAGTCTCTTGCCCTGTTGCGTCAAGATGGTTCGGTCTCTTAGGCTAGTTTTCCTCAATGCTAGGGGTTTATTTGGGAAGTGGCCCCAGAAACCCTGGTAGAGGGACGGGAAGCTGAGGAGGAGGGGAAGCAAGGACACCAATGAGCGGGTTACTGCTGCGGGCAAGGGACGGCCAGTCCCACTGGGACCTCAGCGAGTCTACAGACCACACCCCACTGAGGACACCTGGGGGACAGTGCAGGGCACACATCCCATTCCAGGGACTCGGGAGCTGGGGTGCTGATTCTCCCACCCCCAGCTCCCAGGAGGACTGACCCCACAGCACTTCCGATTGCCCCATGCAAGGGCCGAAGGCGTTAGAGGAAGCCCCCAGGCGCAGGGTCTCAAGGGCTGGAGGTAGGAAGTGTCTGGCAAGCGTGGGAACAGTCAGCACGGAGGGGCCTGGGACGAGACACCGCTGGCACCTGCTTCGTTTCTTCCCCTAGTGGCAGCGTAAGTTCCAGCTCGCTTGGGTCGTGTGCCCTCCTTTGATTCAAGCGCCATAACCAGGGGAGTGGGCAGTGCCAGTTAACCACCCTCAAGGGAAGGGAGCTGACCTTGCCCACACCACGCAGTGAAAACTGAGGTCACATTCCCACAGGTAGCTGAGGGAAGGCTAGTCCTGCAAAAGCAGCACCCACATGTTGACTTGGCACTCGGCAGGTGACAGCACTGACTTTGTCACCTCTCATGGAGACGTGTATCTTCCCTTTGGAAGGGTGGAACCATTTCTGGCTTCCATGCAGCCCCATGGGGGACTGAGGTGAAAGGGAATGTGGTTAGTAACTTTCAGTTGCTAAACATCTCATGGAACACACACACGTACACATGTGCACATATATGTGCACACATGCATGCACTCACACATGTATGGATATTTCTAACAGAGGCTTTGAAGGCTTGTTACAAATGTTTGCATGTACCTGCTGGGGCCGAACCTCACAACTGACTCTGATGCTGAGCGACCTGGCCTGGGGTTCTGGAGACTGGGCAGTAGCGGCAGTTCATATGCCCGTGTGGCCTGCTCGGGAAAGGGGTCTCAGTAAAGAGAACTCTGAATGCTCTTCGTCACTTGACGGGTGACATCTGGGGCTGTTTCCTCAAGTGGCCCTTTTGCATTCATATAGTTTAAATACTTTGGAGAGGTGCCCAAGAGGTGGCCAATATGCAGTTTTCTTTTAAAGGTAGCAGAGATAGCAACCCAAGAATCAAGGCTGGGGGGTGAGGATGCGTGCCTGCCCCTCTCCCTGTGAAAACGTCAGCCATCCCCTTAACCCCTGGTAACCGCAAAGCCAGCAGAGCTCAGAGTCCTCAGAGGACCGGGACCACTGCGGAGGACAGGCCAGCTCAGGCTGGAGGCACTGGCTCTCTTGCGTACATGTGGCTTTTGAAACTCCAAAGACATTGGAAAATTAGTGCCCAAAGAGCCACACGCATTACCTGTAGCTAGTTGAGAAAGGAGGCTGAAAACTGGGGCTATTGATAATCAACTCTATCGGTGTTGATGCTTCCACCTCCCATTGGTTTATCTATAGGATGGGAATAATCCGGTGTTAGGGTTGTCATGAGAACTCAGCTAGATAGCGCGTACCCTGCTCTGTAAACCACAACAGGGATTGCTAGCTATTTCCTGATAGTCATTTTCAACTCGTTGGTTAGCGCTGCATTATGAGTTTTATCTCAGCACACAACTTAATAGAATGAATGTCACATTTCCTAGCCTCCTCTGCAGCTAGATGCGGTCACATGACTGAGGTTTGGCCTTTGCAATGTAAGGGGAAGTGCCCGTAAAGGGAAGCTTCCGGGACTCATCCTTAAAAGACAGCTGGTGAGTGACCTTTGCCCTTTCTTTTCTTTTCCTTCATTGTGCCGCCGTGAACATAGATGTCACCATCTTGAATCACGAGATGGCTCTATGAATGAGGGCCACATACGGAGGAGCAAAAAGATAGAAGGAGCCTGGGCTCTGACATGGTGATGCCCACCCCTCCTCTTCTGGGTCTCCTGGGCCTCATGCCTTCCTTTCGCAGGCGCTCTTAACTGGGGCGTTCTTTCATGAGCCAGTCCCTGATCCTGGTCCATTCATGTAGCGTTTGGCATAGCCCTGCAAGTTTAGTCTTGGAGAAGGGCCACAAATTCAGCTCCCACATTTTATCAGCACTGTTATTCCTTCTGTTACTAAGATACGTCCCCACCTAGTCCTCGGGCAGCCTGGGCCACTGGATTGCCACGTGCCCTGCTCACATTGGCGGCTGAAGCGCACTGTCCCTTCTAGCACCGTCTGGGACTTAATCAGAGCCCGGTCCCCAGATGTGGCTACGTAGCAGACTTCTGAGTCTCTGCCTTTGCACATTCGCTCACCCCTCTCTCTCCAGTGCGCAGTGCACACTCTCACCCCATTGGCTCACAATTCATGTTCGTTTTTTGCCCTTGAGTTCTCCGCTGTGTAACCAGGAGCAGCTTGGAAAAGCTCACCCCCTGGGTCTGCCTGAGCCGCTGCTGATCACTGAGTCTCCTTGGACGATGCTTTGCCCCCAGCTGGTACCGGGCAGCCCCAGAGGTATCTCTTCCTACAATCCCAGGTGGGAAGGGTGATTTTTGTGGACACGTCATGCGCTGCTCAGATCCCCCCCAGGAGTGGAGGCCTTGTCCTTCCATTCCGTCAGAGGCCTGAATAAACTGCCCGAGGTCATGCCTCCCTCTAGAGTCACCGGTCCCCAGTGATCAGTCTGGGGCACAAAGGCCCAGAATCCCCACCCTAACTTGGGGCAACTCTGAAGAGCCACCCCAGCTACTAGCTTCTTGTGGGGTCAGCCAAGACCTATTTTGGATTTGTATCGCAGCTTCTCATTTCCCTCTGCCTAATGCCACTTTCGACCTCTCCCCTTCGCAGGCGTGGGTCTAACACCCTCATGTGAGACTCTCTTAAGGTCTACTCCCCAGGGGACCCAACCGGCAACAGGGCCAGACATTCCTCTTCTGCTGGTCTTCGTTCTGCCTTCTGAAAACCCGTGTTCTGATTGCTTCCTTACACGTCTCTTCTCCCCGTCGCTCATAGCGCCCTGGGACTGATCTGTCCCCCTTCTTCTGTATCGCCTTTTCCTGTGAGCAGCAAGCCTCAAGAGCCAGAACAGGGGCTGCCTGGGAGGAACAGATGCCACAGAGGGACAGGCTGTCCCGTGTGAGCCGGACTCGGGGGGGAAAGACGAAGCCACTCCCTCCCAGAGGTGCCCTCTAAAGCCTGGAGGGTCGGTGGAGAAATAACCCTGGCTCCTCCCTTAGTCCCACCCTCCAGTATTTCATCCGCGCTGCCCATTGGCTGGCACTAGCTGGAAACTGAGGGAGCCTGGGAAATGTAGTTTGTGGGGATCAGCTCCCTGCAATACAGAGCAGAGCAAAGGAAGGGCGGGGAACGGACCTGAGAACGAGCAGGCCCACGAGTGGCCCATGTGTTGACATGTTAAATATGACGCGTGGCTAAACCAAGGCATGTGTTTAGGTGCTCCCCACGCTTTTTTAAACATAAAAGTCTGGGATTCGTCTCTTTACCACCTTAGGACCTTAGTGCCTAAAGTTCCCCACAGGTTGTTCAGGGCACATGTGGGAACACAGCGATGAGAACGATCCCCTGCCTTGGTCCCCTTTCGCTGGACGTTGTGGCCGCTTCTGTTGTTTTCCTTTTGTCCTTGGCACTGAAATTTCCAGATTGGTTTGCACGCACTCCTCCCCGTTCCCCGTAACAAGCCTCCCTGAGCCTTTATGGGGCTGTTTCATGACTGGTTTTTCTAAGAAGTCATTCACCTGGCAGTGAACATGTAACATGTTACATGCCTTGGAGAAATGGAAAGTCCGATGCAGTTATCCAAGCCTAGAGCCGCGTGTCCAGAATGACTTGAGGACGTAATGCAGGGTTTATGGCAGGCAGCGGCGCTGTTGGGGAGGAGGCTGTCCTTTTGAAAGGGGCCAGGCCCTTCCCCTGCCTTCTCTCCCACTGACCGCCGGTGAGACTGTTCGGCCTGCGAGCGGCCTGCGAGCGGCCTGAGAGGTTCTTTTGCAGCGAGTCAGTCGCAGCAAACGTATCCTTAAGGAGGCTGAGCTACACCAACTTACTGAAGAAGAAAAAGGCCCCCGTCTGGCAATGAAAAAGTGGCCCTGGAAATACTCAGTGTTTGTTGGGGGCGAACCGGGCCTTCCCTCCAGGTCAGTTGCTTGTCAGATTCTGTGTGACCCTTAGAATTGTTGTGTTTGTAGGACACTTGTGCTGAGATTTTCTGCGTGTAGGAGGTGGCAAGTCTCCGCAGCTCCGTGGAGATAGTAGAGGAACAGAGAGGGGGGAATTTCGCATTTGTGGGGTTTGCAACCTCAGCCCCCCTCTGCGTGCTATGCCAGAGCAGTGATGGCCCCTCCCAGCCACAGCAGGGTGGAAGGCTTCTTCCGTCGTGGGAGAAATCCCCCCGATTGAGAACGATAACCATGGCGGCAGCCTCGCTAATATACCTACAGGATGCCTCTGCCCAGCCTGACAGGTGGGGACTCGTTTCATACTTAGCACATGCCTGCAGGGTGGGCTGCTATCATCATCCCTTCCAGATGCTGAAGCTGGTGCACAGAGAGGTTCGTTCCCTTGTCCAAGCTCACCCAGCTACTCCGCAGTGGAGCCTAAATGTGAACCAAACCTGCGAGGCCACAAAGCCCGTGCCCAGCTATCATCCTGCCTCCGCAGAGCTCTGCGTGCACCGTCGGCCTAGTGCGGCAGCCTGGACATGCCGTAGCTCGGCACCGCCCTACCTGCGTGCACACGCTTTTGAAACTCTACACAGCCTCGGCAGGCAAGCAAGGCACAGGCATCCTCCTTCTTGCAGCGAAGAGAGCACTGGGGTCTGACTCAGAAAACCCAGCCTCCTCCCCCCGCCGCCACCAGCCCGAGCCGGCTCACTCAGCTCAGCGACTTCATGCACTGTCGGCGACTCAGCTCCCGGTGCCCTGCACCCTGGACTGACTGAGGTTCCAAAAGGTGGTCCCGAGACCCTGCAACCTTCCCTGGCGCCATCCATCAAAGGCCCATGGGTTTGTCAAGATTCTACTCACTAAGGCAGAGGAATGGACTTGGGCAGCCCCAGTAGCCAGGACAAAGTGGGGCTCCACCTTCCCCTTCAAATACCTGGAAAGTGAGACTGCCCCAAGAGCCCCTGACTAATAGATGCTTGGTCTTCGGAACCACTACCTCTCCAGGGGGTCCTCAGGGCGGAGCCTGATCAGCCATCTGCGAGGAGAAGAAACATTGTGCAACAAGGTGAAGGGCTGGCTCTCCTAGGGCCGGTCGTGCAGGAGTGGAAGGGGCTGCAGACAGGAAGCAAATGGGTAAATAAACAAGATAGGTCCAGATAGGTCGTGGGTGCTTTGAAGGAAACCCAGTGAGGTGATAGTGCTCAACCGGGGCTGGTTTTGCTCCATCGGGGACACTTGGCAATTCTGAGGACACTTTTGTGTGTCACAACTGGAGTGGGTGCTCCCGGCATCTGGTTGGAGGCGTCAGGACGCTGCCGGACACCCGACGATGCCCAGGACGCCCCCACCCCCACACCGCAAGGAGTCGCGGCCCGAATGCCAGGGGGAGGGGTTGAGAAATCTCACCATCGAGAGGGCCTGCTGGGGGCCAGGGGGACCAGTAAGGGGAAGGTTGGAAAGTTCTCTGACACGAGGCCCAGACGCTGCCGTCACGGGGAATAGTGAGAGCAACTGTTTCTCCGATGAGAAAAATTGGGTGTTTCAGAGGACAGAAAATAGGACTGGGCCAGGAAATGCTCGAGGAGAATCGGCCACCGGTGCCCTGCCGTGTCCCCTTGGTCATAGCGAGGCCACCTGCAGCTTCGGGGGACAATTACCTTTGTGCCGATGGCATCTTACCTCAAGGGCCTGCCTCACCCTGCATTTCACGGACACCCGCTCAGCCCCTAGAAGTGCCTGTGGCAGACGGGGCCCCGCTGCCCTCGGTGGGCTGCGCCCTGCACGGCCACCTGGCGCCCCTAAGGTGAACTCCAGAGCAGCCACCCGCTCAGTGACGCCCCTCTTACTGGCTCTTCCTGTTCCCTCTCTCTTTTCCTGCTCCCCCACTGCTTCTTGGGTCACCTTTCAAATAAACTACTTGGACCCAAACCCTTGTCCGAGGGCCTCCTTTGGGACAGACCCAAATCCAGGCAGTGAAGCCTCCCTACGGCCGACTCTGGCTGTGGCCTCGGCGGGGCGGGCAGGCTGGCTCGGTCCTATCCCTGCATT
The DNA here is from genome assembly GCA_004026545.1 of Mormoops blainvillei. Taxonomy (NCBI): domain Eukaryota; kingdom Metazoa; phylum Chordata; class Mammalia; order Chiroptera; family Mormoopidae; genus Mormoops; species Mormoops blainvillei. The sequence goes on along the minus strand of PVJD01001790.1, from coordinate 119,030 downwards.
TTTTTCTGTCCAGAAACCACTCTCTTTAGCGGGGGTCAGTGACCGCGTGGCCCACCACGTCTCACACCGAGAGGGCAGTCTTGTTCTCCGCTGGGACGCTGCCAGGCACCTCCCAGTCCCGTGGATACCGAGGCAGATGGAGAGATATCCTCCTGCAAGTGGTTCTCGCTTTCTTTGCGAAACATCCTCACTCAGCTCAGAGACTTTGTTCCGCCGGCTGCGCTTTGTCCCCAGCTCAGACCCTGTGCTACAGGGCGCATCCAGGGTCGGGGGGTCCTTGTGCTGCCTGAGTCGACTCATGACACCCCAGGCAGAGTTGGTGAGTTTTGCTACAAGGCTCAGGCCAGTGCCAGGGGCTCTGTAACCCAGAGCTCAGGGGATGCATTCCATATGGCGCAACCCTGCTCCCCCACCCCGTCCCCTCTGTCGCTAGACCAGCAGGGCCTGCCATGTGGCTCTCTGGTCTGAGTTATTTAAAGGGCCACAGGAGGATGCAAGTCTGGGATGCGGACGCACACTGGAGCATTGGACGGACCAGGTTGTGCATGTCACAGGCCTGGAGACACTGGTCACACAGACTGGGGCGAGTGGCTCCCCTTGAGGCTGGTGCAGCCCTGTGTCGTGACAGTTGGTGGCCCCGACCAGGAGGGGGAGGGGCCACTTGCAGGAGAAGAGGAGGCTGACAGGCAGCCGGCACCAGCCCCAGGGAATGGGTGCAGAACAGGGCCTTGATGAGACCAACAGGGCGGATTGTGTCAGAGGGACAAGAAAGGAGCCTGGCCCTGTGCACGCCCCACACTGGAGAGGACAGGGAGCCAGCAGGAAGCTCTTGTCCCGGCGCAGAGGGACACCGGCTAGGACCTCCTTGTCACGCTTTGGAGATGCTGGCCCCATGGGCCCTCTCTTCCTGTGTTGCCATCTCTCTGTCTTCCAGCCTCTGCTGTGCCGAAGGCGCGCGCGCGTGCACACACACACACACACACACACACACCCCCCACCACCACCACCACCACTACTGCAGAAGCACTCACAAGCCCACACAGAAATGCAAACACAGATCACACAAACACACAGCAACAAGCACACACAAATACCCACAGAAACACGGAAACTCGAAACATGTACCTAAACACACGGAAACGCAAACTCGAAAGCAAATGTAAAGAAATACAAACGCAAGCAGAAGTACGTGCGTACTCACAGATGCAAAAACAAACACACCACCACACACACACACACCCTCTCCTACGTGTATCCACGCAGAGAGCGCAGACCCTCCGGCCTGCCGAGGTCCGTTAATGCTTAGTGTGATTCCTTCTATGGTTTCTGGAGCTTTAGATCCCGAAGAACAGTGTGGGGCCCACGGCCTCGAGGCCCACGAGGTGGCAGGCCTTGCCGTGCAGGGGGATGCCGGGCTCAGAGCCTCCCTGGCCGATGGGTCCGACGAGCGGCAGCAGGGGCACAAGCACACCAGCGAGGGCGCGCAACTCTACCCGACAGAGAGAGCACCGCGGCATGGAGCCAGAGGGACCAGGAGTCCGATCCCGAGTCGGCCCCTTGCCAGCCCAGGGTGACGGTCCCAGAATGTGCCACTGTGTAAAGGAGAGACGCAGCCATGGATACGCCCACCCCGTTTACCCCAGCACCCCGCCCCAACCCTGCTGTGGGGCCACAGGAGCCTTCCTGTCCAGAGCCCCCCGAGGCCGGTTTTACCTCCCCCACCTCTGCTCTGAAGCCCGGAGAGAGAATGGACAGATAGGCTTAGGAATGAGGGACAGAGCCCCGGGCCAGTACCCCTGCAGCCACCACGCAGGCAGCCTGACATGCCTGGACTGTCACTTGGGTGACCTTTAGGGGGGAAAATATGGTGTAGAGCTCTTCCAAACACCCTCCTGCATCCAGGAACCTGTTCAGGGGCTGATTAAGCTTCGGGGGCAGACAGAACTGACTCTGAGTCCCAGCTCTAGAACTCTCTATGCTCCTCTTTGTGTTCCTCGCCGTCTCTGAACTTCAGCTTCCCAGCTGTCCGATGGGCACCATGATGTGTCTTGTATGGGGTATTGTCAGGGATTTGCTCAGCACTGAGCAGGCAGCTGTCCTTTTGCTGGAGTTATTATTATAATGCGTCGAAAAAAGGAACAACCTCTCTCAGGATGAGAAAGGAGAAGGAGCCGGCGCCGTGATGACACGCTGCGTCTCCGTCTCGCTTTGCAGCGAACCAGCCTTAGACCTACGCCTTACGCGAAATTTCCTCAATTCCCTTGTGTTTCTCTCTGCTGGCTGGTCCCTTCCACCCCCTTCTCCCCACCCTGAAAGGGTGAGGGTAGCGCACCGCTGGGGTTAGCAGAAGGTACAAACTAGATTAGATGTTAAATCAATTTGGCCTTTCTCCCCAGGGGCGGCACAGACAGGTTCCACATGAATAATGATTTGTCTGAGGCAGCAAACTGGATTATTTGATCAAAAAGGGGAAAAAAACAACTCATGTTCATTTTTTAATAATGGCTTTTGCATCCAGTCTCTGAGCTGGGCTAGGAGGGGAGGGGACAGGAAGGGGTGGCTGGCAGGGACGGCGAGCTGGGGGAGAGATGCTAACAAAGTGCTCTGTCCTCTGAGAGCTCCCGGTCCAACCTCAGAATAAAGTAGGGACCGCCAGCTCCACCCCCCGTGAGTGGTTTTATGTTTTTTAAATTGGTGAATGAAAATCGAGAGAATGATATGTGTCCTGAGGGCTTTGCAACGTGGCCTTCCCTGCCCCAGGTCTTTGCATTTATTTTGGCCCCTTTATTCTCACTGTGGAGCAGGCCCCACAACTCAGGGTACGGGTGAGGACAGTGCAGCTTCTCGCGAGGGGTTTCTCAAGTGCAGGCGGCCCTGTTGGCGTTTGAGGCAGGATGATTCTCTGTTGGAGGTGGGGGCGGGGGGAACGGTGGTCCTGGGCACTGCAGGGGCTGGTTTTAAACAGCATCTCTGGTCTCTGCCGACTAGATGCCAGGCGTATCCACTCAACCAAGGGGATACAACCAAAAACATCTCCAACCAAGTGACCCCTGGGGGACAAAATTAGTGCTGGCTGTGATCGACTGCTCACTTAACCTGTCCAGACAGAGGCTGTGAACGAGCCTGAAACTGAGTTCCGGGAGGGAAGGTGGGTGTTTCAGGAAGGCGTTCACGGCAGAACGCAGCCACACCCCATCACCGCGGTAGGACACACTGACATCGCACCCCATTTATGCCAAATGTTTGCTCTCCCACGGAAGAATTTCCTTCTACTCGTTAGCAGACCTGCATTCCGCCCCCCAAAGCATTCTATTAGTATTATTAATGTGTTAGTTAAAACATGGTGAAATCTGTTTTTTCTGGATACCTACATAATATCCTGCATTTTGCCTTTTTGCCCACAAAGTGAGATTTACAGAAAGTAAACCTGGGCCCTTGTGGGGTTTGTTGACACCTGGAATAGAGAAACCATCGTAGGAACTGTCTCCACGTCCGCTGGCAGGGCTGCGTCCTGAGTCGGAGGAACTGGATGCCGTGGTGGTTCAGCACAGGCTGTCGAGCCAGGTGACCTGAGTTCAAATCCCCCCCTTGCTGCTTCTGGGCTGTGTGACCTTGGGCAAGTTACTTAACCTCTCTTTTCCTTGGTTTCCTCACTTGTAAAATAAAAATAATGTTATTTACCTTAGCAAAGTGCTTGAGAATTCATTTGTACAAGTGAGTTAATATGTATGAATGAAAGACACCTAACTTATAAGAAGTTCTATCTCAGTGTTAGCCGTCGTCGCTATTGCTGTTATAATCACCCTCATCGTTTTCATTGTCTTTGTAGAAGCCTGGTTCATGCTGCTTGTCATGAGAGCTGAGCCCTCTCTGTGGTCCTTCTGCAGCCCCTTCTCCTGCTTCTCTGTGGAATTAGCTACTTTTCCCTTCTCCCCAGCTCATGGTTTGGGGGCAGCTTTCGTCTCAGGCTTCCCCAAGGCCCTTCCGGGGGTGACGAGAGGGAGGAGTGAGAAATGGTGAATAGCAATTGCACGTGGGGTAGTAATACCCCTCTTTCGGCCCTCAGAGCGTTAGTGAAGTTTCCATTTGTCGCTCCTAGGTCTGTTCAGCCTCAGAAAATGTCTCCTTTGCGTTTACCTGAGCCAAACTGATGACATTGGCCGGGAAGCAATGCCTCGATGGGTTGAGAGAATGCTCTGGAGAATGCCAGTGTCGCAGCTTATTTTCTACATTAGAATCAAAGGAGGAGAAGGAAGGGGTGGGCTGGGGGGGTCACACGAAGTCCATTGGTGGTAGGTTAGGGAGGAGGCAAGGAGGGGAAGCCTCTGAGATCAGATGAAAGCAAAATGGCGAGACATGCCCCTTTTCACAGGCCTGCACAGGACCGTTGATAATTAGCATTTGCAGCGCAGAGACATGGTGCCTGGGCGGCAAGGTAACAGTGTGGCCTCGTGCTCTGCTGCCGGGGCTTGTGTCTTCAAAGGGTCTGGGAAAGAAAATAACTGACATTTCAAAGGTATGTTATCTTAGATGCTCAAAGACATAGTTAAAGACTGACCTTGGTCCAGAAAGAAAAAAAAAAGCTAAAAAGCTGCAGGCCTAGGATGTGACTACCCGCCATGACCCGCTTTCAGTTAGGAATCCTTACGTTCGGGCCACCTGCGCAGTCGCTTTGGTCTCTGTGTCTCCAGGACCTGCCATGCGGGCCTCCCGTGAACTCGGCAGGTTCAGTACGTGGCCCTTTGTCATCTGCTGGCTGTGCTTCTCTGACCTCATACTCCGTGGTGCTGTCTCAGGTCCACCTGCTTATCAGAGGGTCCTGGAGCTTGACCCTTTTTTTCTTCCTGCCCCACCCCCTCCGTAGGAAGGGTTTTCCTAGGAAATATCTTGAGCTGGTCTCTCCCAGAGCTACCTGTTAGATTGATGTCTGCACCTCCGAGTGGGGCATTTGGGTGGGAGCCATCAGAGAAACAGTGAAAGTGAAACGCTTAATACCAGTTACCACCCTGAACGCACTCACCCTGAATGTCCTCACTGAGCACTTACCACGTAACTCTCAATTCTTTGTTCGTATTTTTAACTTAAATCCTTACTGCCCAAGGGTTAGGTGCCCTTTTCAGCACAATTTTACAGATGAGGAACTTGAGGCTCCGAGGAGTTGAAGTGACTTCCCCAGGGACCAGTAGGGAGACGCGGGCAGAGCAGAGCTCTCTGGCTTTAACCTCTGTGCGTGCGGCCCCGCTGGTGTGGCTCAGTTGGTTGGAGTGCCGTCCCGCGAAACAAAGGGTGAAGGTTTGATTCCTGGTCGGGGCACGTGTCTGTGTTTTGGGTTTGGTACCCCATTGGAGCACGTGAGAGAGACATTGATGTTTGTCTCACATGGATGTGTCCCTCTCTCCCTCCTTTCCTTGCCCTGTAAAATCAGTAGGCGTGTCCGTGGATGAGGATTAAAATGTATCTATCTGTATAGATGTGGATGTAGGTTGACTTTTGACCTACGAGATGCTGAGGGGGGAACTGACATGGCGAGGAGCACACAGAACTCTTTGTACTATGTGTATCTTCTACAATTATTTTAATTAAAAAGGTTTTAATTTCAATATATATTTTACATTTATACACACACACATATATAAATTGAGCACCTACCATGTGCCCAGCCCTATGCTACACCTTGGGAATACAGTGAAAAATAAAGTGGCCAGTAGCCCTGGTCTCAAGGAATTTCACCTCACACAAAGGTCTGCAAACTACAGCCTGGGGACCAGGTCCACCCAGGAGCCTGTTTTGTAAGCAAGGCTTTGTCTGCCTCTTTGCTAGCATACTGCCTAGGGCTGCTTTTGCCCTAACCCAGCAGAGCTCGGCAGTTGCAAAAGACACATAGTGCTGGCAAAGCCGAAAATATTTACTCTCTGGGCCTTGTCAAAAATAGTTTGCTGCCCCCTTGAAATAGTCAGCTAGAGATGCCACAACAAAGGGCCACAGACTCGGTGGCTTAAACAACAGAAAATTATTGTCTCACAGCATTGGAGGCCAGAAGTCCGAGATCAAAATGTTCGCAGGGGTGGTTTCTTCTGCGGCCTCTCTCCTTGGCTAATTGATGGCTGTCTTCTCCCGCGTCCTCACATGGTCATCCCTCTGTGTGCGTCTGTGTCCGAGTCTCCTCTTCGTACAAGAATACCTGTCGTATTAGATTAGGGCCAACGCTAATGACCTTGTTTTAACTTAATTGTCTCTTGAAAGATCCTAGCTCCACATACAGTCATGCTCTGAAGTTCCGGAGATTAGGGCTCCAACATATGAATTTGGGGAGAGACTCAGGTCTGCCCATGGCAGCCCTGGTTTAGCGGGGATGGAGACAACTAAAAATGGCGCTCATACTAAGTAGGGGGATGTGCCGAAGGCTCTGCGAGGACATAAAAACACGGGGAGGTGACATCGTAATCAGCTGTTAGGATGAACTGGTGTTTACCAGGCAGAAAGTGATCAGACATCCAAGAGCAGCATGAGCCAAGTGTGGAGGGCTCGGGCATGTAAGAAACCTACTATGTGCCGGATCTGCCGTGCACTGGAGCTCAGCGTCACCTTTTGTTCTGCCACCCTGCCTTCTCCTAAGGAAGTGCCAGCTGAAGACCAAAGAGAAGAAGAACACAAGGAACCATTTCTTGGGAGGCAAGTGCTTTCAGAGAAGGTGGGCCGCCAGGCAGGGCGGGCCGAGGCAGGTCCGAGAGTCAGCAAGTCAGAATTTCGCCTCCAGCCACGCCTCCAGCTGACGGAGGCTGGAAGCCCAGCCTCCTCTAGCTTATGGGAATCCCATCATCTTTCCTGGGGTGTTTAACTGTGCTGACAGGCAGTGCTGCCGGGGGCACAGACCCAGGGAGGCTCTGCCACAGAGGCAGCTCTGCCAACAGAGGCTCTTCATGTCGTTCCCAGAAGCCATTAGATGAACAGAAGAAAAGAAGCAAATAGCAACTTCTCTTCCAGATAGCCCAGCCTGACCTCCCAGAATCCTGGTCCCTAACCAGCCATTCACATCAAGACTTTACCCACGGCCCCTTCCCTAACCCAAAACAGACCGGGCATTTTTTTTTTCTGAGGGGGTTCTTCCTCCACTCCCCTTTCCCCTGGCCTTCGACTCCCCTATGCTGGCACTGGTTCAGCGCCAGGACTGTAAGATTCTGAGGCTGGATTCTTTTGCCGAGCAAAATCAGCGAAGGGTTTTGTCAGCTAAGCTGGAAAAATATTTCATTTCCACTTCAGAAACACCAACTCTGGCCTGACAGCCGATCGGATTCCGTGTGGGAAAATCATGTTCCACCTGACGAATTGGATCGAACACATCCTGGGCCCGAGAGTGTCTCTTCCTGCCATTTGGGGATTAAGGTTTTCTGCAGCTCTGTCATTCACAGTGTCTCCATCTCATCCTCAAGACAGTGCTGCCCCATAAATCAGGCTGCGGAGGACAGTCAAGGTCATGAATCTCCTTCAGCTTTACCCCACGCCCCCCTTCCCACTCCCAGCCACCTGGGGCCGTGTTCACGTGGCTCACAGTCAGTGACCCTGGGGAAGCAGCCGGAGGCAGTGAGCTCATCCCTCCTGCTCAGTCAGCCCGGGCAGCTTTCCTAACCAGCGGTAGAGGAGAACGGGGAACTGGGGTTTACTGAGCATCTGCTTTGTGCCAGGCACAGGATTCAGACACTGTATATGTCACAGCAGCCCTGCAAGACAGGTGCCACCATCATTCCCCTCTTATAGCCAAGGAACCTGAATGCAGAGAGCTAAGCTACGAATGTGGGCGCTGGCTTTGGCATCCCCAGGCCATGATCTCACAGATTCACTCGTGGCTGCCTCTCTGCCTTCTTTCTTCCTTCTCCCCCTCCCTTCCTCCATTCGCTCATTCATTCATTCAAAGGAAGCTGGATTGCTGGGTGTCTGCTGTGTGCCAGGAACCATGTTCACACACGAGGCTACCTAACAAGAATGAGTCCAGCACGGCTCCCACATGCTCGGAGAAGCTCTGGCCCTCCCCATGCCTCCTTCCGGCATGGTTCTATGAGACCGTGGTACCTGAGAGAGGACGTGTGGTGTGGGAAGAAAAATAATACTAATGATGCTAACGATACAGGTAGTAACTATGATAAAATTAATGAGCAGGAGGAGCAGGTCCTCTAAATGGAAGTCGTGCTTATTTTATTGATGGTGAAATGCTCACTTTAAAATCCCTGGGCATGGGATGTGTCACTGTCAGCGCTGCCTTCGACTTGAAGAGGCTCCTTGTAGGAGCGTTTTGAGGGCCTAGCGAGGTGGTCTTCGCCCAGTGCGTGCTTGTCTGCGCTGAGTCCTGGCTAATAGTTCGCGTACTGCGGTGTGGGGAGCCAAGGTCTTCCCAGGCGCTGGAGCTGGTAGAGAGCCCTGGGCATTTCAGTTTCTCTTCTTTCGTCTTCTCCAACGTGGCTCACACTAGACACTGTGCCATCCTAACATGACCTGTGGGGTCCTCCCACCTCCCTCTAGCCTGTCTGAGGTCAGAGACCTCCACACTGCGTCCCCAGGAAAGAGGGGCAGTGTCCATGGGGATCTGCTTGCCCAAAGGGCCAGTCACCTATGAGAGTGGAGGGACTGGGGTTCTAGTCTGATTCCCTCATGTTACTTTGAGCAAGTCACATGATAGCATCAGGATCCCAGCAAAAAGCCAAGAGGTGTCCTGACTCAAGTCAGGATAATTTAGGGAGAATTTAACAAAGAGCCTGTTTGCAAAGATGTGCAGAGGGTGCAGGGGACATGGCCAAGGGCAGGGCAGAACCTTGGCTGGTACGGCTGTGCCGGGAGAGTCACCCAGCAGGAGTCATGACCTTCGGTGCAGGGACCAGAGGTCTGCGATGACCCCACAAAAAGGGAGCACGGGAGCTAAACACAACGGCCTTTCTCCCCTCCCCACATCCAACCTTCCGATCGGCCAGGGCTCCCAGTGCCCGCTTCAGCCGGAGGCCAGGAGACGCAGAGGCGGCTGACGCCATTCCCACGGGGTCGTTCCCAGGGCAACTCGCTGAGTGGAGAAGGGTGGACCGTGGCTGGGGATGGGCAAACAGAAGAACTCTCATCTGGTCTTCAGTCCGCACCACCTATAAACGAAGACGTGGTTTCGGACCCTTCACCCTCACAGCAGTCTGTCCTCCATGAAGGAAGACCTGTAAACGACAACAGGCAAAGCACGGGGAAGGAGTTCGCCCTGCCTCGGAGGGCATGGCGGGCCAGGGCCGCTGCCGCCTCACCGCTTCCCCGCCCCTTGAGGGCGAGCCCCCGGAAGGGCGTTTACGCGGGCGTTCCCAGGTCATTCCCAGGCTCACTCTAGTACTTCTCACGAGCTCTCCTCCCCTGACCTTGCCAGTGTGTCTGAGGTTCCCGCCTCACTCCCTGGCTTTAAGGTCAGGCTCACACCGCCCAGGTATCAGGCTTGTCTAATCCTATTGGCCTCGATAAAGTTTAGACCCAGAAATCAGTGCCCAGGTCGGGCCGCGTTTGAGAGCATTGCCGCCAAAGGAGCATCCGAAATGTCACACTGAGCTGGCACACCCTCTTCTCCTTGCCTTCGGGACCTCTCACTTCGGCTTAATTTTTATCCCATTTCCCTTGGCATTTAAATCAGTGTCTGTCTGTCTGTCTGTCTGTCTCTCTCCATTTAGAAGTTACTCTGTCTCTCACATCCTCTCTCTCTATCCTCTGTACTTAGGCATTTTAGCTGCATGGTTAAGAGCGTGGACCTGAGCGACGGAGCGGCTTTGTTGTAACAACAAAATAAGGCAATACATGGAAAATACTCACTGCAGGTCCTGGCAGGGAGTGAGAGCACTCAAAGCAGTTTTATCACCATCACTTTCCAAAGTGTCATATACACACGTAGCCCCATCACATCAAATTCCAAAATCTCGAGTTCCTTTCCACCAAACCTGGACCCTTCCCCTAGAATAAGTACATGTAGCTGTTGACAATAAATGACCCAATTCTTACTATATGGGAGATACAAGAATACAAAGACTGAAAGAACAAAAGACATTGCTCGCAGCCTGGGGATGCCAAAGCCACTGAGAAAACGCAGGGCAGAGAGTAATTGTCATTCTTCCTGGGAGGACAGGGAGGGCGAAAGCTCGGAAGGCATGTCACGGCATCAGGTAAAAATGTACAGAACAGGCAAGAGAACAGTTCCCGACGGGACAGCACACCCGTGGTGTATACAGGTCGGTCTCCCAGGACACAGAGGTGGGCAGAGAAGGGCAGAGAATGATCTGAGAGCACCCAGTGTTCACGCATTTGTTCAATAAACAAATGCTTTGGGGGCCATCGCTATGTGTCAGGTGGTGGTGTAGGTGCTTGGTGGGGCTAAAGCAGTGAGCCCATCTGACGAAAATCCCCCGCAGCCCCTACCGCTAACAGACAGAGAGTAATCAAGATAAATCATCAAAGTTGACAGTTGGAGGGTATCGGAGACCAAGTAACAGCCCGCAAAGATGTCCACAGCTCAATCCCTGGAACCTGTGGCTCTATAGCAAAGGGTAATGAATGAAGGTTACACAGGGATTTACATTTGCTGAGCTGCTGATCTTAAAACAGGGAGACTATGTTGCATTCTTGCAGTGGGCCCAGTCTCCTCAAAAAGGCCCTTAGAGGTAGAAAAGGAAGGCAGGGAGAGGGCGTTCCGAGGGAAAAGGGGCTACGGCGGAAAGGTCACAAAGACGCAGCGCTGCTGGCTTGGAAGACGGAGGAAGGGGCCAGAAGCCAGGGCACAGGGGCGTCCTCCAGAACCTGGACGAGCCGGGGGGCCTTTCTCCCCGAGGACCTCCAGAAGGAGCAGAGGGTGACCGACGCTTTGGCATCACCCCCACCGAGAGCCGACTCCGACTTCTGAACCGCAGAGCAGTAGGAAAATGGGTTTGTGTTGTCTAAGCTGCTAAACTCAGGGTGGTTGTGTTCTGGCAGCAGCAGCAGGTGCAAAGTGCTGATGCGAAAGCGAAATCAGAAAAGGGGCTCGCTCGGTTTTGCGTGTACCCAGGCAGGGGAGGAGGCAGAGCGTGAGATACGGCGGTCAGGAAGGCGACACTGGAACAGAGTGGTTTAGGAGGAAGGGCCTTCCGGGAAGGAGGAAGAGTAAGCACAGTAGCTCAGAGGCGTGTGTCCCGCACGTGCGAGAAACAGCAGGGAGCCTGGCGTGGCAGGAGCAGAGGGGTCGATGCCAGAGTGCTAACAGGGCGCCCGGGTCAGGAAGGACTTTGGCTTTCACTCTGACTCTGATGGAAGCCATTGCAGGGCTTTGTGCTGATGCCGGACATGTGTGATCTTTAGCCATCACAGAGCCTCTCTGGCTGTTCTATTATAACTGGACCGGAGGACCAGACTTGGAGGCCATGGCAACAACGCATTGAGAGATGAGCGTGCTCTGCACTGGATCAGAGCAACAGAAGTCCTAAGACGTGGGAGAGCCTCGCGGACGCTGGCGCAGTTGGCCCCCAGGGGCCAGGGTGGGAAGAGGCAGGCCTTGAAGCGTGAGGAGAAAGCGTAGCTTGAATTCTTTCTGCCCTGGGCCACTGAGCTCACCTCCAAATGCCCCTCAACTCCTCTGGATGCCTAACTCAGTCCCTCTCGCCTCTCCCTAACCTCCTCTAGGTTTTCAACCTGTAGCCTTTCTCAGGGTCTCAGAGGGGGCCTGCTTGCTAGGGACCACTCTGGGGTCCTAGTAGGGTGATTGGGGGCAGCCACACCACATCCTTACTGAGGTACCGGCTGTTGCCACCACAGTAAAATCGAGAGAGGCCCATATATTCATGACCCTCTGAGCTTGCTGGTCAGCATCTTCCGAAGGCCACGTAGCCGTCTGCACCCTACACTGCAGGGAGTTCCATCAAGGAAATGCATTAAAGGAGAATGAACAGGAGGCAAGGGTACCGCTGGTCAGGCTCCCTACCTCTCAATTATTTATTGCTCATAATTTCCAGCAAATCGCGGGCTGTTTATTGGTGATCATCCATTATTGAAGCACTTCCTAGGGCCTGGGCCAGGTTTTCGGGAGCTAGAGCCGGGGCGGACTCTTGAAAGCTGTTAGACAACCCCCCCGGGAGAGCGGGGTCTCCGGAGTGGGGCTGGTCATCCACGGAGGATACACCTTTTAATTGATGGCTTTTGTGGGAGCCTGGGATTGGTCAGGATCCAGCGTGCGGTTTACCATCAGTAATTGACGGAGCCCGGACGTTTTCGGAGCGTGTGTGTGTGTGTGTTAAGTTGCCTCGCCTGTGGGGGTGACTGTGGACCCTCCATGGCTGCGAGCAGTTTGCATTCATGAGAGCGTGGCGTACCATCCCTGGCCTGTGTCCCTTCCATCCAGCTACTATGAATGTATGAGCATTGCCACCCCCACTCCCCCGCCAGCACTCCCTGGGCCACGTGGGCTTGGCCACTGAGTCATAAGGGCTGGCAGCTACAGGCCCACGTATTCACCAGAGGGTTTTCTTACATCCTAGGGAACAATTCCACCCTCCAGCCAGAGACCCGGGGATCACCGCCTCTCTCCGGCTTTTATTTTCCTTCCCCTGCAGCCTGCCCTAGGTTTCTCCCACCCGTCGACAAACCCCTTTGGCTCCACATCCCGTGTATATCCGGGAGGGAGGACGGGGGGCAAAAGTAAGTTTACCGTTGTGAGTGCGCGGACCACAGCGTTTATTCTTGCGTTGTTTATTAATTTTTGCATTATTTCCCAGGTGCACCTCTGTAACCCTACTTTTGCCCCGCCCTGCATAGATATATATGTCACACTTTCCCATGTCTCTGCCTTCCTACCACCATCCCTTGGCTTGGAGACACCAGCACTATGTCCCCGTCATTCGGGTGGCTGCCATGGCCGCCTTCCTCATCTTCTCGCTTCTGCTCCGGCCCCCTGCTAACCCATTCCCTACCCAGCAGCCAGAAGTCTCTGTGACTCGGCTTCCCCGTTTCTAAAGCAGAGGTATAATAATACCCGCCCAGTTCATCGCGTTGTTTGAAGGATGAAGAGGCTCAGTACATGTGAAATGCTTAGAAGAAGGCCTGGCCTGCAGCCAGCGTTCGGTAATGTCAGCTGTCATCACAGTTGTGCTTATGGCGCTTCTCCCGCTACTTATCTTGAATTTTATTGTCCTAGATTTTGCCCTTCTCTTCCGGGGAAGCCACAAGTACTCAGCATTAGCGAGACAAAAGCCAAGCACCCGATAACCAGGAGGCAGCATCCCTGACGCTCTGCAGCCCCCTTCTTGCTCTGAAGGCAGACACCCGGCGCGCTGTCAATTGGCACAAGACAACCTATGCTGGGGAATTCCCGTGTCCCTTGGTTTGTGGTGATGAGTTCACTGGTGTCGAGCGTCTTCAGTTAAGCATCATACCTCATTGTATTCAATGGGAGGGAAACAGGAAAACAAAAAGGTTTGCGCCTGTGAGGTAGGTGGGCATGTGTGCACGTTCACATGTGTTTGGGAAGCCTTGCTTTACCCAAGTTACACGGCCGTCTTGCCTGCAGGATTTCTCAGGACCTTTAATAAGCCAGCGTGCGTTGGAAATCTCCACGAAGAGACACAGTGAGCAGGGATTCCGGGCTATGGTGGCCGTAAAACATTTTGCGTTCTTGGAACATCTATTGAACATCTACTAATGACTCATCAAACTAGACTTCTGCAAGGCCGAGCTGGGGAGCCTCTGCCGTCGATCAAACCCTCTGCCTAGAAACGAACACAGACAGGAGCCACTTCATCAGTCCCCTGCCAGGCTCGGTTCCCTGACACCTCACAGCTCTGTCGTCCGGACTGCTCTGGTACCGGACGGGCCTGGCTTTATCAGCATGACAGGACCCACACTCTCCTCCAGGAGAAGCTCTGATTTACAGACTCTGTGGCCCTCGATCAAGACCTCCGGACGCAAGGAATAAAGACACAATCAATGGCCACCGATCCCTTTCTCGGTGTTTTCTTTCTGCGTAAATCGTACAGCTCCTGAGTAAAAATAAAATCTAATTATGTCAATGTGTGTCTTTCAGACACATCTCTAAAGTGAAAGTGTTATGCAAGACCATCTCCTAAGACCTTCCAAAGATAATGCTGCAGCGACATTTCCAAGGCAAAGTCACAACTCCTACCATGATTAAAAAAAAAAAAAAAGCTTACCTTCATTTTTCTCTGTCATACCAGAGAGAATCTGTGGGGTTTTACTTCACAGAGGGAGGATGACTGACTAACTCCAAGACTAATTAACCCCCAGAAATATTACTATTGTTTTAGAGATCTCTTTAATGCCCACGTAATTTAATGAAAAACACAAACTCCATTAGCCAAATTACATTCGACTCTTAAGTCCAGGCTAGGAAGAAAACCAATGAAATTTTTCCTTCCACGTTTCAGTGAGAATTTACACGTTGATTGCAAAGGTTTGTGTCTTCACATTTTGGGGGGCCTGCGTCTATATATGCTCAGCATATAATGCAGAAACGCCCATGGAGACTCACACGCCGCCCCCACTCATCATTGGGTGGGGTAGCTTTATCCTCCATTAGAAAATGGAACCCCCACCCAAAAATTAGCATTGATAATTGACAGGTAAAGAGAATACTAATTCAAGAATTAACTAATTGCTGCTTTTTCCAATTAGCTGATCTTCCTTCCTGGACTGGAATCCTCCTAAGTCTCCACTTAATCATGTATTGATGGCACGTGATATTCTGAGTGGCCTAATTCATTGCTAAGAGAGCTTTGAGAAGAGTCTTGCATAAGTTCCCATGAGTTCCCAAGAAAAGCCCCCAGACCTTGAGAAATCGGGGCCAATGTGAAAGGAAATGATTATTTTTGTTTTCCAGACATTCACAGATGAGTAAACTGGGGCTACGGGGTTGGGTCTGACCGCGCAGCCACACACAGAAACACGAAGAGTCTTAACCTGCAACCTTCACCTCTTCCACTGTGGTTTTCTAGTGTTTCCAGGAAGAACATTCCTGGAGTCTGTCTGATGCTCGTCCACGTGTTTGGAAGTTTGTTAGCGTGACCCGTGACCTACAGCCCTCCTCATTCTCCCATAAGGCAAGTGCCCTGGGCCGAGCGAGGGACCCGGAGAAGACTGCGGGGCACCCAGAAGGCCTGCGTGCTCGGCCAGTGGAGTGGGTGGATGGAAAAGCCTCCTTGCTCATGTCCGAGCGTCTCTTCTTCATGGTCTTGGTCCCTCGCCATCCTGGTTCCCCTGCCCAGGCACCTGTGCGGGTGCCTCACACCTGCGCCAAGGCTCCACCCCATGGTCAGTCTGTCCGTCCGTCCATTCTGAGTTCAGTCCTCTACCTACAGTACCTGGGTGGTCCATCCAGACGCCGGGGATGGCGGGCATGAGCACGGGCCCCGGATTCGGGTTCCATGGTTTGGATTCACCAACTAGCTGTGTGCTGTTCAGTGAGTTCATAGTTGAAATCCAATGTGTGTGAACAGTGTGTGAGGCTGGAAAGCTTGAGGAGAAAACGTCCCAGCGTCTGCAACTTCCATCAAAGCGGTGGATTGGTGGGCGATTAGAAGCACGGAGGGGTGGACAGATCTGTGACGAAGCAATTGCAGCTCAGTGCCAACGGCAGCCTCTAAGTGATGGGCGTTGCAAGTGTTCTTTGTACCATCCTCTCAGCATCTCTATGTGCTTGAAAACTCTCATGATGAAATGTCGAGGGTATAAAATTGAACCAACCCACTAATTACATTAAAAATAAGTAAATAGAGATGCACACATGCATGCATGCAAGACAGAATAAGGTTATAATCTGGTGTGTCCGCTGGCCTGCTAAAGACCCTTGCATGCATCCCAGTCCCCTGCAGAGTGAATGTTATGCTCCTCACCAAGCCCTGCACGGGCAGAGGTCATTCTGTGTCTTCTGCATCACCTCTCTTCGCCTCCAGCCTCTCGGTGCGTCCAAAAGCAGCCCCACAGAGCTCCACGCCTCCATGGTTTGGCTTGCGCGCTGAGTCCTCCAGCTGGGGTGCCCCACTCTTACCCAGGCCCCCTTCACCTACTGATTGTGCCCAGCCCTTACAGACCAGCCCTGCCCTTGGGCTTTGCACTGGGCATTTTGAATTACAAAGGTCACTTACCTCAGTGCACCATTTCCTCCAGGCACCATCCTGGTCCGCCTTCCAAGTGGCTGGCTGGTTCTTCCAGCTTTCGGTCTCCATGAACTGTGATAAATAGGTGCGTTCTGTGTTTGATCAGTTCGTTGACAGTGATGGTGAGCAGACAAGACTGCCAAGGGGGCCCCGTGGCCCAGAGTCACAATCACCCCCCTGGCTGTCTCCAGTTCCCCGGTCACTGCCACTGGGCTGTCATTACTCACCTGCAAGGAAGCCCGCGGAGTGGCTTGGACAGGTAGCATCTTTATCCCTCTTTCTCAAGAACACGTTATGAAGTGTGTGCCCCATAGCTAGTTAAAATCAAGATGGACAACCGGTCATCTTCCCAGATCCAAAAGGAAGAAAGGCAGCCACTTGACCAGAATGTACAAACCCCTCTGGCTCACGCTGGTCACTGCTTCCTCTCTCCCGGACCTGACTGCCCTCACACTAGGGACGCCTTTCATTGCATGTCTCTCCGCCGTTCTCCGCTCTGCACTCTGTCCTGTAGGAGCAGCTCCCTTGCTTCCTGGGGTCAGGTGGGGTTTGGGCAGTGGGAGGCTCTGGCGGAACATGAATGAGGTCAAGTATTTATTCCCTGGTTTCCTCCCTGCCAGGGGGCTGGGCTTTGTCTGTGGGCCCCTCTCCCTAAGCCCCCACTTCTGTGAGTTGGCAGTCTCTGTTCGGCTCTGTCCCTCTGGCCATCCTCGAGGTTGTAACAGCTTCCTGCCTTTGCTGGTCCCCAAGTGCCCCAGTGCCCCTTGTCGGTTTCCCTGCCTGTGGTCGCACCTTTTAAATGCTCCTCTGTGAAACTCTTAAATCACCCAGCTTGGGTGACCCTCCTGCACCCTGCTGAGAGGCTGACCACTGTTCCATTCATTTTAGCACCAGCCTAGGATTATTCTCTCAGGACTGAATATACTCTAAGATCATCCTTAAGGCCTGTGCATTTTGCTAAAGTGAGGGGGCGCTCGACCGGGAGGCGAAGACCTGTCAGAGCTCCAAAGCAAAGCTCACTCCAAGAGTTCAAGGGCCTCTGCTTTGCGTGACGATTCAGAACCCAGGTGTGATGACCCCAGGCGTCCACGTACATCGCACATGCATTCATTTGACAGGTATTTTGAGATCTGTGTGTTTGGCAGTACGTGAGTTAACAAACAAGCTACTTGATAGGGATCCAATTTGGTCGGTATCTAGAAGAATTCACAACCTAGTGGGAAAGTCACAAATTTTAGGATATAACCATATGGCATCGTGCTGTGGTCAGAAAGAGACAATAAAGTACGTTGGGAATATAGCAAAAATTCTGGGACATTTGACCCGGGTGTTGAGAATTAAGTGGAGCTTTGCAAGGAGGAGTTTGATTTTCCCAGTCCCAGCTATGGGTGCAGGGATGAACTCAATATCTAATTTGGGCCATTGAAAAAGTGAATCCCGAGACTTGGGCAGGAGAGACCTAAAGAGAGTATCTTTTCTCCTGGATGTTATGGGGTGAACAGGTGAGGACTAGAACTCTTACAGCTACCCTCCTCCCATTAAAGGAGACCTGGGAGTCACTGAGGGGTTGTTGGGAGATATCTGACACACAGAATCAGACCATGCCACTGTCTGTGCTGCTGGATCAAGCCTTACGTGAAGCCCATATGTATCTTGACTTCTGAGTTACATGAGCCAATATAGCTTCTTTACTGGTTACTGCTTTATGGTTAAAATATTCGCAGCTGGGAACAGGCAGGCTGGGCCTCCCCAGGGGCGTGAAGGGGAGATGGAGCAGACATCGTTCTAGGCACCGAAGACAGCAAGTTGACAGAGGGTACACGAGGTGAAAACACATGAATTATAAAAGGAGAGATGCAAGTTTTGAGATTAGAGCCACAAATGAAAGAAAGAGCCACCAGGAGAAAAAAATGCACACAGACTTAGGCCAAGCTCTGAACAGCATTCTGTTCCCCATGTGGCTAGTGGTCCTTTCTCCCCTCGGTAATAAGGAGCCATAGAAGGCTTTGCGCAGGCGAATACCGTGACCGGTGTTGCATTTTGGCACAAAGCGGCACCTGCGCTGGACGGGGGCGGTGCCTAGCAGAGGGTTTGGCAGGCTTCTTGTTCCCACCGTGCTCCGCTCCCCTCACTGAGCCACATAAGAAAAAGGCTATTAAAAATGTATTTTATCGATTATCCCTGACCTATAAAACTTGCTCCAAGGAGAAGCATTTTCCCAGCCAAGCCCTTGCCTGCGGGCACACCAACCTGCCTCTTTTCTCAGGAACAGTTTGGGAGGACACCTGGGTATCAAAAGCGCGGGCGCCTTCTCATTTGCGGGGTCAGGAGAGAGAGGGGTGGCCCCTGGGAGCGCGTTTCCTGACATTTCTTTCCCCGTCCGGCAGCGTGAGGTGGTTTCCTGTTCTAAATATTTAACGTGAGGCCTTCGCTGTGTCCTCTAGAGCTGATGTTGATGAGGGGGAGGGCTGTGGAGATCGAAAGACACACACTCAGACAAATCCAACCAAACAACCTTAATCCCACCCCCACTCCCAGCACTGGGGAGCCCGTGTGATTTATGGCTCTGCTCACAGAAGGGGGCGAAAGCTCTCCCTTCCCCTAAGCAGGGCTTCAGTTGAAAGCAGCAGCTTTGCTTGGTCTCCCTTTGAAACCAGAAACCCCCCTCCCTTTTCCCAGCCGGCTTCTGAGCAAGCCAGGAAGACTGCTACATAGACACCTTTAACCTCACCCCCCACCCCCCAAAAAAGTGATGGCTCTGGAAGTTCTCTTAATGGATTCGCCTCATGAGGAGAAGGGGCACCCTCGCAACAACCGGGAAGTGGGGATGGTTTTGTATCTGCTTTGGGGGAGCCTGGGATGTATGCATGTATGTGTGCGCACACATGTGTTCATATGTGTGTATACGTACATGTATGCACACATGTGTGTGCTCACATGCATGCTTGAATCTCAAGGTCGAATAGCGATTTTGGAGCACCTAGCACTGTGCTGGGACCTGTGGCTTATCACCACCTCCCTTCTCTGGCACATTTTCTGGGGACGAGGGAGGGAAGCTAAAGTCGCTTTTTAGTATGAAAAGTCACTTGGAGGCCGTGACAGGGTCTGAGCTGAGTGGAGGGACCCGTCAAGGAGAGATGGGCATGGGGAAGCTGATTTGTCGTACTGAGATGAGGGCGATGGGTTTCAAGACAGACCGCCTTGAGAAACAAGGCGTTGTTTGCAGAAGCGATATTCAGACTATGAATTACAGTTCATAGTGAGCAGCATAGTATAGACACAGGCTGTGGGACTAGGTGTCAGCTGTCAGCAGTCGGAACCACTGTGCCTGTGTACGCCAGCCACGGCCAGCACCGAGTACTGGGAAATGACTTGTTTCCTGACGGGTAAGAGTAGTATTTGACTCAAATGAATCTAGAATAATGTCGTATCTGCATGGCTGTAAAAAAAAACTATGAACTACTAGAGGAGAACACTTTCTAACACAGAAAAAGTCCCCAAAGTGATTCCACAGGGAAGGAGAAGGCTCGGCAGTAGGGTTTTGGGGGTCAAATGAGTTTGGAGAGAGCCTCAGATTCAACAAGGGTCAGCTTTTCTTCCTAAGCTGCAGGGCTTCAGAACCTTCAAAGGTGGGCTTTTTAGGGCATGTGACATTGCTGGAGCGCCTTTGAATACAGACAGAACTCTTCTCCTGAGGGGCAGCATCTAGAAGTAATGGTACTGTTTTTCTAGAAAGGGGTTGAGCTTTCTCAGGAACTGGGGAGTTCTTCGTCTGTGGAAGTGACACACTGAGGGCAGGTGGGCTTACTGGGGCTTTCTCGTGGGAGCTCTGTATCGGCGGCGGGTTGTTGGACTGAGTGAGTTCTGATGCCCTTCACACCCTGGGATTCACGGACGCAATAGGACACACAGGAAAAAACCAGACCTTATGAGCTTCCGACTGTTGCCTTGTTATCCCACAAAAGGAATTCATTTTCCACCTCAACACACATTGGTCTTTTCTTTCAGATACCCCTTATGGTTATCAATATCATTATTGGCACTAGTTAATATTTATAAAGTGCTTACCACATGCTGGGCACCATGCCAAGGGCACACATAATTTATCTCACTTAATCCTTTCAACAAAGTGACAAAGCGGGCTATTATTATCTTCATTTTACACCTGAGGCTCAGAGAGGTCATGTAACTTGATGAATGTTACATGGTTGGTAACCGAAGAAGAGCTGAGAAACGACTCCACACCTGACTCGAGAGTCCAAGGTTGGCCCCGGAATGCCCACCCTGGAGCCAGTATTGGTATCCCGAGTCAGGGAAAGGAACGGACTGACAACTGTGACTCTCCCGTGGACTTGTTGTGTGAGCTGGAGCCAATGACTTCACTTCTCCGGACCTCAGTTTTCTTTGGCCGAACAAATTGTGCTCTTTGGTTGTATTAAAAGGGACACGGGAGGATAAGGAATAAGGAATATATTTGCGAATCAGTTCACCCATTCGTTACTTACCTATCTATGAATATGACACAACCCCATCATACTTAATATTGTTATTATTTATAGCTACCTCTGAGTCCAAGCAAGTCTCTGGCTTTGCAAAAAAACCTCATTGTGTGACAACTCGCTTCTCAGTGCCTCAGTTTCCCCCACTGTAAAGTAAGGAGCCAAACGTACACACCTTCCAACTCTGACCTACTCTAAAGCAGCGTTTCCTGAAGTGGGCGCCGCGGGTCACCCACATGCACAGAATGACTGGAAACATTTATGAAATAAATACTTCTGAGCCTCACTCCGTTTTACTGGCTGGGGTTTGATTTTGCATTTTTACCCAGCTCTCTGGGCTATTCGCATGCCCATAGTTTGAAAGAATGGTCCCAAATTAGTAGTTCAGGGACCACATTTTTCAAAGCAGCTTTGTCATACGGTAACTCCTTTGCTCTGCAAAAGGCGGGGAGGGGGCGCATGGCTATAACCAGGTGAGAAAGGTTAATAATCTAAATTCCTTTTGGAGATTTGCCATCTGTATTAACATATTAAAGGCTCTAAGAAAAATTTAACCGAGGATTTGCATTTGATGATGGGGCATTTGCATACGCCCCTCTCCCTACCTAGGAAGCATGCTTGAAAATTAGTGTTTTGCAGAATGCATTTTGAGAAGAAAAAAAAATCTAAGTGATTGACATAAAATGCATTCATGGGGGACTCAGAGCTCAAGAACTAGCAATGAAAAATAAATGTATTCTATCTTGAAAGGTGTGCGGGGGAGTTAATGGGAACCCACACACCTCTGCTGGAAGTTCTCCGAGGGTGCACTTAGGAGCTCCCCAAAATAGCACACTTAATCCTTCACTCCTGACTCAGGCAAGGGGAAGGAGCTGGCGGGGTGATTCAGCCCTTCGCTCCCTGTTGAAACTGTTGACTTTGCCATATAACCTCTTTGATGGTGCTGAAGTCAGGGCTTTGCTCGTCTCCCAGGCACCCACGTTGAAAGCGCTCAGATTAGCTCCGTGACTCATGAGTTTGCCCTGCCACTTACGTGTGTTATTCCAGACCGGAGCCCAGGCTGGCTCCACCACGCGCGAAATTCCTCAGCACTCCCTGGGCCCAGCCGCCGGGCCCGGAAAAGCAGCCTCCTCAGGCCGGCCCTGAGGCCTGCAGCTCAGCTCCAGCGTGGACGCTGGCCGGTCTGAGTCACGGCGGTACAACGCCAGCTTCCCCATTCTCCCCTCGGCCCTCCTTCTTTGTGCCACCAGTCCAGTTCTGGAACTCGGAGTCGATCGGGGGGCCTGAGTCAACCCCTCGTTCCTGAGCCCTAAAAGATGCCAGGCATCTCATGAAAAGCAGGAGACAGAAACACAGCCTCTTGCTGTTGAAGAATATCTCAGATGTTTCCTTGACGAAGAATACAGATGATTGATGACTGGAGAGCTGACTCAGAAAGGCTGTGTTAAACCTCGTGTCAGAGGGAAGGTTACCGTATGGGATAGTTGCGTGTGGTTCCAGGTCGCAGGCTAGACTTTCTCAATTGTGCTCTCCCATTCATTATCCACGTGTTCAAACCAGGGTGCCAGCTGGCCGTGCTGTGGTCATCACTGTGGTCCGAGTGTCTCGGTTAGTGCCTGGCACAGAGTAGGTGTTCAACAAGTAAATGTGGAAGGAATTCAGCTACCACCCTGAGAGATCGAAGATGACTGTGAACTGTTCGACACTCATCCCGTTCAGAAGTTATGTCTCCATTCCCTCTCCTGCACATGGTAGTTGGGCTTCACACATGGTGGCTCAGGGTTCCAAGAAGCCCAGGGAAAGTCAGCCAGGATGTTGACCCCCTGGCCTTGGGAGTCCTCAGATGTTCTTCCATCACATTCTGTTGGCCATTGAGGCCATTCTTGGCGGGGGAAACGGTCCCCTTCACCTAAGGATGCTTATGGCGTGAGGCCCGTTCCCCAAGGATGTGATTTGTCCTCGATGGGAGGAGAAGCGAAGGATCTGTTTCCATCTTTAATCCGCCACATCAACCTTCCAGGCTTGTTCAGAGGATTAAATATGATTTACACGAAGGGCCTTGGGTGTTGTTGCACATTAGGAAAGTCATCCTTCCCTTGGGTGGCTTCAGCTACTTGGCGAGCGGAGATTGGGCTGGGACCTAGCCCTCCTGTGCTGTCTGAGCCAGGAGTCCTGGAGGGGGACACAGGCAACACAGCTGTACACGGCAACCGTGCCGGCCATGGGGAAGGACCCATGTGTGTCAGCCATCGTGAAGGGCAGCTGAGACCTTCCCTGCCGTGAGCATCGGCCGTTTTAGCCAACCTGGCATCTTTCCTTTTCCTTCTCTCCTCAGAGCCCCGATTTCCTCTTTTGGAGACTGTCCCCACCCAACTCCTGTTATAAGCAGCCCCCATGGTCCCCATGGTACCAGACGTCAGCTCCTGCCTGCCTTTCGCCAATACACCACGTGACCCAAGCTAAGCTGATCAGACCTTTTCTCCCTGGAATCTGAATCTTCAGCAGAGTTACTCAGACCAAATACCACTGGTGTTTATTTGCTCCCAACACCATTCTTGGGGGGACTGTCCCTTCTGACATCCAGGTCTTCTAATTTGTAAAGATACTTGGTCCCCTTCCAATAAGACCATTTTCGCATACGTTAGCTGGATTAGCTTTCTGTTGCCTACTCTCCAACAGCCTGGCAAACACACCTGTCCTTGGGCCCTCTCGCGCACCACCAAGGTGCGCCGCTTTTCCTCGGTGCTCCCGAACCTGGATCACCTGGCCCTTCCTGTCACCTCTGAGTGGCGCCGCTGGTAAAATGTCATTTCTAACACTGGGTTGGTACCCTCTCTTCTGCATCAAAGCCTCAGCAAGTGGCTCTGTGTAAAAACGCACACGTAGGCGCGGGAGGCGGTCCGTTCAAACCACTTCTAAATTCGAGCCATGTGGACCTTGGTCAAGTCTCCACGGATTTAATCTCAAGGTGAGAACCATACCTGACTCCCAGGTAGGAGGCCAGTACCTGCTGGCTCCCTTCGGTCTCGCACGAGGGTCCCCTGTTTGCACGGCCCCGGGCTGGGCCCTCGGAGGGATACGGAGGCGGGGTCAGTCATAAACCGTACCCGCCTGGGGTTTTTCATTGGAGAGGACAGATAAAAGGGCACTCAGCGAGGTCAGCCACGTACAGACACGGCGCAGAAACAGATACAGGACGGGGGCCTTTACCAGCCGTACACCCTCTAGCCACTGTCTCCTCCGCAGGGAAAATTCAGTGGCGGTGGCGGTGGCGAGAGGCACGTTCCCCTGAGCTCCCCAGGTGACTGAGCCCAGGGAGCCCAAGACACTCCATCATCTTCCCTCCCTCCCCTGGCTTGCAGTCCTGCTCCCTCACTTCCCTTTCCTGCAGGCATCTCTGCAGTAATCTACCTGCATCCAAACCCCTGCCTCCAGACCTGCTTAGCGGAGCAGGGACCCGAAGACTAGGAACGCAGGAGCTTGGAAGGCAGGAACCGGAAATAAAGATTAGCGTTTGACGAGGATCAGATCAGAGGCTCTGAAAGGTCAGTCCAGGGGTGGCTGGTGCGGAAGATGGATTAAAGGGAGGAGGGACGTGAGGTGAGCCAGGGGACCAGCCAGCTGGCCGTGGGGAGCGTCTTAAGAGAAGGATAACACAGGCCAGAGCCGGCCAGTGGTGATGGGTCAAGCAAAGGGTATTAATGGTGTCAAAGTGTCAGTACCCAAAACAAAATAATAAAAAAAAAAAGCTTCTCTGGCCCTGATCAGAGCTGTGTGTCTCTCCTGGCTCCCTGGGGCCACAGTAAATCTCAAACCTGCGGTGCCTCCCCAAGCCCTGACTCTGGAGAGAGAGCGATAATCCCTTTAAAAGAGTGTTCAGAAGCAGTGGGTGGAGTAGAAGGGGCTTTTTACAAGGCTCAGAAAAATTAAATTGAAGACACACACGCATATTCATACACCCTCAGCTATGCCCACGGGGGAAGGGGGGTTGCCTGGGGGAGGAACAGAGCAATTACTATTTACTCCAAAGACCTGGAGTGATTTGTGGGCTGGGGAGGGAGAGAGGTTATTTACGGGATAGGGTAAGAAGAACTTTCAGCTCCTGAGTCTCCTCCGTGAGGACCAGCCCCAGGAGTGTTTTCTCTTCTTGCACGGAAATCGCTTCCACCAAACAAAGGTATTTCAAGAGCGCAAAATTCAAGAGAAAAGGGAAAAATAAAATAAAAGATAGGAAGGAAGGAAAGGAAGAAAGGAGAGAGAGAGAAGGAAGGGGGAGGGGAAGCGGTCTGTGATTTTGTGCTGTGCTTTGAAGTTTTAGCACTGGGCGCGGTCATAAATTTTCTGGAGTGAGTGATGCGAATAATAGATGCAGCTCTTAACTGCAGGGTTTTTCAGCTCACGTGGCATCCATTAGCACCCAGGAAGCTCCCTCCTGCCCCCCCCCCAGCTTCCTTCAAGACGCCCCATATTTCCAGATCAAAATATTCATTGCTATACTTGGCCAGGGGCCCAGAAATAGTTTTGATGAAACCATGGTCCACGTCTCGCTTGCTCCCTGGTGTTTAAACAGCATCTGAGGCCACACATGTCCAGGGACATTTTGAGGGACATGCTGGGTGGGATTAAGCTCTGCGGTGTGGCTCAGGGCTGGAACTCAACCCCTCTGAGTCTCGATGGCCTCACCTGGGCTCCGGGCAAGGGTGATCAGCGTCCAGATGTTGTAAAGATCAAGGGAGTCGGCTGGGAGGTGGGAAGAGGGTGGGTGTGCACGAAGTGTCTGATATGTGCTGTGACCCTTCCTACCCAGACTAAGGGAGTTCGGAGCAGCCTGACCTTACCTTGCCTACTTGCTTGTCCAGACATCACCTCTGCCTCCTAAAGCAATGGTTCCCAACCTTCTCTGTGAATCAAAAGCACCTGGGGATCTTTGAAAATACTGGTGCCCAGGCCTCACCCCTCCCACAGATTCCAGAGAAGGGTCTGGCCACTGGAATTCCTCAAAGCATCCCAGGTTATTCAAATAGGCAGCCAGGGTTGAAAACAACTTCCTTCAGAAGTTACCTAGCCTGGAGGTCCCCAAACCTGGCTGGCTGTTCTCCTGGGGACAGCTTCCTTCTCCCCACCCTCTGTGTACTGAACTGGAATCACTAGAGAAAGTGCCTTAAAACCTTCGTTTTGGGGCATTCTTTGAGTTATTCTAATTACAATTGAGATGTCCCTTCTTCTGGGAAAGCTTCCCTGATGTTCCAAGTCCAGGTGGGGGAGCCCTCTCCTACGCGCCCACATTCCCTCTGCGGGGTCCCCCATCGTACCTTTCCTCTGCGCGCTAATCAGCTGTTTGTGTGTCTCTTCTGGTCACCAGTGCTCAGCGTCATTTCCTTGGCTTCTAGCTCAGTGCCTGACACATTGCAAAGTCCCAGTAAGTCCGTTGGGGATGAGCCAGCCGTTAGGACACCTTGGTTTCCTCGTTCCCACTTCCCGCTTTGCACCCCAGCAACGCCCAGCTACTCCCAGCCTCTTCTCACACTTTCGGCAAATGCAGTGCCCTCTGTCTGAGGTCACTTGGAGGTGGTGCTCCCAGGATGTTGACTAACAATGCTCTTCTCAGGGTGACAGATGCAGGAAGGAGAATTCAAGTGGCAGAGGGTGCCTCAGGTTTCCCGCAGGTCACGCGTGCCATGGGAGCCACTGTGTCTATGATTGAACAGCTGCCCCGTCCCCCCAACCCCAAGACTGATAACTATGCAGCATGCTCTCAGAGAAAGAGCATGGGCTTGGGAGTTGGAGAGCCTTGCGTTCAAGCCCTGTCCCTTCCTTGTTGTGTGATCTTGGGAAAAACATTTAACTTCTCTGAGCTTTAGTGTCAATGTCTTCAACATGGAGGTGACGATTTTAAGCCACAGGGCTGCTGTTGGGACTGACTGAGGACATGGTAAATGTCTCATAGGCTCATACTGTGCATTAGGTGTCATGCTAACTAACCCCTGGAGACTGAAAGACAGTCTGGTAAGGTAGGTGTTAGCATGCTGTCCATTTCACGGGAGCAGGTGAAAGGTCAGAAGGCTAGAGTCACTTGCCTGATGTCATCAGCCACTTACTACTGGAACCACACGGCATCTCGAGTATTTGCACGGTACCCAGCCCAGACACCTGGGACATAGTAAGTGCTCAATAAACGCTCAGGCCCCTCCCTCCGATCCATGGCTCCTGCACTCAGAACTAACACCCCACCGGGTCGGGGCGGTGGGTTCTCAGGGGAGATCAGATATTCAGGTCCTGATAGCAAAGAATGTAGGAGTTCCTCATCCCGGGAGGAAGAATTTCTCCTCCACGTCAGCACTTACCCGCACATCATTGCTTCTGCACTTGAATCCCTAAGCATGGCCAAGAGAGGCCCAGAAGAGTTTTGACAGTCGAGCCGGGACCAGCTAATGGAGAAGGGGCTGTTGCTTCCCCTCCCTCACTGCCCGGGTCGATCTGCATTGATCCCAGTTCAGCTGAGCGAGAGCCGTCTTTCAAAGTTTATTCTGGTGTCAATTTTTATAGTTCCCCCCGCCGATCAATACCATGCAAAAACATTAAGGCAAACTTTGTGCAAGCCGATCGTTCAATATGAGTTTTATGAATGGCTCCCAGCCCCAGCTCTAAGCACTTGGAAGTAAGTGGTACCTTTAATCAGATGAGTGATAGGAGCCCGTCAATAGAGCTGCTTTCTCAGCGCTTGGAGGAGAAAGGGCGAAGCTTCTGACTCCGTTTATCCGATGCATCCTTGTTTTCCTCCGTTAGGCAGTCGGGCTGGGGGTCGTAGCTAAGAGCTCAGACCTGATAATAAATAAACCAGTTTTTAAATATGGAACAAGGAAAGAACACGCATCTCACAGCAAAAGGAAATCCGAGTAGCCAATAAATGTAAGTAAGGACGCCTGTCCTTACTAATGATCACGCAAGGGTCGGTTACAACCGAAAGGAGAGATTGGTTTTGTTTTCCATACCCCTCTGCTTGGCAGATGCTGAAAAACAAGGGCGGTTGAGCAGCAGCCTCAGACTCTGCTGCTGGAGATTAAGTCGGTTTCAACTTAATTTGAAGAGCGATTTAGAGTTACCATGTAAAGCCCACATGCACATAGTGTGTGACTCAGCAGCCATGCCCCTCTGTATGTAATGACACCATGTATGAGGTCTGTCCGGAAAAAGTCCAGCCATTGTTAATAGAACGAGAACGGTTTGCGTGACATTGATACAGTTTGGAAGCCACGGCAAGCGGACTGGAATGCGCGTGCGTGAACAAGGATGCCTTCACTGTACTAGTCAGTGGGGGTGGTAGACGCTGTTGAGTGAGCGTGTGTACTGTGTGGCCATTGTATTCAGCAGATTTTGCATTAAGCGTGAACATTCCTCCGTGGAAACTATTTGGACGATTTGGAAACCTTTTGAGGATGATGCAATCAGTGCAGCGCAGGTAAAAGTGTGGCACAAACACTTCAGAGATGATCGAGAATCTGTTGAAAGTGATCCATGTTCTGGAAGGCGCGCAACAAGCGGAACACCTGAGAATGTTAAACGTATGCGGGCTGCAATCAGCAAAGATAGACAACTGACAGTGTGAGAACTAGAAGCTGACCTGGGGATTCCCAAAACTACTGTGTTCAAGATTTTGACACAGGATCTTCACGTGAAATGTATTGTGGCAAAATTCATTCCATGGCTTCTGCTACCAAACAGAAGGAACATCGTGCTGCATTGCTGATGACGTAATTCAGACTGCTACCAGTGACGCTGGGAGAACTGTGTGAGGTCCCAAGGTGCCTGCTTTGAAGGGGAGTGAGGTGTCATTGTCCTGTGTACAATGTTTCCTGTGTCTTGTATCTTCTTCAATATGCGTCTCTGTTTTTCGTATCACATGTCTGGGGACTTTCTGGACATAACCTCGTATGAGAGGCTCTAAAACATACAAAGCAATAACAGTGCAGTGGTAACGAATACGTAGGAGAGAAACCTGTGCGTAAACCATTGTAAAACAGGCCGGTGTTTATGTCCTGTCTCGGGAGGGAGAGAAATGGGAGAAGGAAGAGCAACAGGAAGCGCGTCTGTTATGTTAGTAATGTTGTGATAACGTGAAGTTCCCTGAAGCCAGCCCTGTGGGTTTGGTCACCTGCCTGATCCTTAATGCCCAGCGGGAGCCTGGAATGTAGGAGGTGCTTAATAAGTAGTTACTGAAGAAGCAAATGAGGTGCTTAAAATCTCCCGGTGTTAGATACAGGGGACCCTTGCATCTTTCTCTCTGATTTTCTTTGCTCACAGTACTTCACTGGGGAAGAAGAGGAAGGGAAGGGGAGGCGAAAGAGCAGGAGAGAGCCAGAACAGGCCTGGTTTCAAATCCCAGCTCTGCTAATTTGCGTGATCTTTTGCCAAATCTGTTTTTCACTAACGTGTTAGGAGTGTATTTTGGAAATTTTGGTGGGGGAGGTGACAGGATGAACCATGGTGAAGCAAAAAGATGAGTAATGACGCTGTGTGTTTTTACTCAGCGTTTTGCATGCACAAGCTACTCATCCATGATCCAAAATGCTGATGCGTTGCAGAACAGCCTTTGCCTGTTTTAAAAGCCCCTGAGTGGGTCCAGCTGCCAGCCAATGACTTCAGACTCCGGGATAGGTGGGGAGGCATCAGCACCTTCCATAACCTCTCCAGGGGAGCCCGGTGCCCACTGCGGGCCAAGACCCACTGTCTGGGGGGCTGCACCCTGCGTGGGGAGACCACACGTCATTTCAGTCATCCCTATATGCCTTGCACCCGGCCCATAGTAAGTGGTGGAGTGAAGATTTGTCACATAAAAGAAACGGCATGAAAAATTTGCGACCCCTCCCTCATGGGTCTCCTGTCGAGAGAGTGGTTCTGCATCACTCCAGCAGGCAAGGCCTTTGAGAGGCAGTGACCTGTCCCCACCAGCTGTGTGCGGGGAGGGGAGAGGACCTTGGGTTTGAAGCAGGATCGGGGTACTTGACCCACCACACCAGAATCCCAGTTGTTTCCCTCTCCACCTGCTTTTCTGAGCCGAGGGCTGGCCCAGGAGAGCCAGAGGACGCCGGCTTTGCTCTCATGGCCTTCACAGTCTCGTGGGTGAGAGAAGGAGCCCTCTGGGAATGTGGGGGAGAAACCCAAGACTCTCCGTGACTTCCCTTACTCTGTCCTCAGCACACTTTCTATTTCGAGTTCCTGTGATGTGCCAAAGTCATCAAATTGATACAGGGCTGCCATCTATAAGGAGGACCTGCAGGAAAATGGGCTATTCTAATCCAGTACATGCCCTGGCTGTGGCCTAAAAAACCTTTATGAGGCACCTTCTGCTGAGAGCAAGAAGGCGCTGGCTTCCCAACGTGCAGAATGGGTTTCAGAACCTGGGAGAAAACCCTAGGAGTAACAGAGAAGCGCTTCCTGAAGAAACGCTGAATCATCCCTGCCCTCGTGCACCCAGCAAGGAGCGAGGCACAGGAGAGGGGAGGGGACATCAGCGACTGTCAAAGACCCGGGCTCGGAATTGGAGACCTTTCCGGAAATTCTTAACCCATTTATTTTGCTTCGATTTCCCTTTCTAAGTCTACACCAGTGTGGGATGTGATGAAAGTATAGGTCTAAATAAGCCTAATAGAGCTTTTTCAATGAATATAAAATAAAAATGCTGAGTGATCGAAGAAGTGTGTATCAGAGTTGAATGATAGCGTTGTTTCTCCTTTCCTTGCGAGACATGAAAAAATGGCACATCCAAGTGGTACCTTAGGCTTCATGAAATAAGCCCGTTGGCAATCCCCCGGAGGGTACTGGTTGGCCAGCCTCCTTGACTGACAGGGTTCATTGACATCTTGTCACCGATCTAGGCTTATTCATTGCAGCATCAAAACAATAGCGAACTTTGCTGTTACTGAACACCTACAAGTGGTGGGTACCGGGCAGCCCAGGCATGGGGAAACAAAAGCAATTTAGAGACGCTGTCTGTTCTCTGGGAGCTCAGAGTCTTCAGCAGGCTCTACAACGGGGCAAAGGAGCGGACCCTTAAAGCTCAGGTGCAAATAACATGAGCGTAAGACAGAGAGGGAGAGGGGGCTCCTGACTGGGGGACGAAACGCCCTGAGAGGGGGTGTGATTTTGTCTGCAAACAAATGAAACGTTTATGCACCTCCCCAGAGGCCACTGAAGAGATGGGGGCAACCTCCCGCCCCCAGACGGCTCTGGCCCCTTGGGGTCCCCCGCAGGTACACCAGGGTCCTCCGTGTGTCTCCGGAGAGTATCAGGTGTCTTCAAAAAATGAAGTATGCCATCATGGGACGTTTCACCAGGATGTTCCGAGCAGCCCGTGAGAGGTTCAGCAGGGCCATGTATCGGGAGATGATTACTGTGCTTCGCCCTGTATTTCGCACCCCCGTGCTTTGGCGCTTCCCGTGGATAATGTGCATCCTTATTTTTCCCCTCAAAAGTTTGGGCAAAAAGAACATGTTATACACAGCAAAGCATGGTAGGTCCAGAAAGGTTCCGGGTTGGGCAAACCACATGGAGGAATTGCAGAATTCAGAGCCAGATAAGGAAAGGGGACAGAGGGACATGACATAGCTGTACATACTTGGATGGGAAATGTGTATGTTACATGTAGGTATACATGTGCATACATATGGCTCCATGCAT
The DNA here is from genome assembly GCA_004026545.1 of Mormoops blainvillei. Lineage (NCBI taxonomy): Eukaryota > Metazoa > Chordata > Mammalia > Chiroptera > Mormoopidae > Mormoops > Mormoops blainvillei. The sequence continues at coordinate 87,715 of PVJD01001790.1, read as the reverse complement.
ATAGACAGGCCTGGTGGTGCATGCGTATTAGGTACATTTAGACATGCATGCACACCCCTATGCATGGGTGTGCACATATGTGCAAATTTATGTATGTCGGGGCCTGTGTTGGCAGAAATATGTACATTTCACACTTGATTCTGTGCACTCATGTATTCCTGTATATGACATAGATGATGTCAGCATGCATGTGTGTCTGAGTGTGGACACATATGACTGCACATGTGCAGATACATAGGTGTACGTCTGCACGTCTCTCTCCGGTACAGGAATGTCTGTGCACATGTGGTTGGAGTGTGGATATGCAGCAGTATTTTTATGTCTGTGTGCATGTATGTCCACGTGCGGAGACTACTCGTGTAAGTTTGTGGCTGAATGTGGGCAATTGCATGAAGGTGTGGGAACGTTTGTTTGGATGAGCGGTGGGCAGATGAGCTGTGTTTTGATGCCGTGCTCTGTTACCTGCGCAGGCAGATTTGGGTGCACACGTGCATCAGGTGGGGGCATGCGTCTGCTAGCGTGGGTAAGCTGCGATGGGTGGGAACGTGTAGAGTGCAAGTGCACACACAGGTGTACTTTGTAGGGGTGCGTGTGTGCCTGCCTGTCCTCACTGGATTTCACTGGGCTCCGAGCCCCTGAGAGCAGGGGCGTGCCCTCCTCCCCACTCCGTGTGTCAGCGCGCTTGGGAAGGTGCTTGGTGCAGAAGAGGTGCCCGCGGATGTCATGCGTACACACACAACAGAGAGAGGTCAAGCAGACCAGTGCTATGCAAAGAGTTAAAATGAGAGGATATGAACCCTGACGAGGCTTCGGAGCCATGGGGATGGCCGCATGTAGCAGGCAAGAATGTGAAATGGCGCGGCCACCCTGGGAAGCGGGAAGTTTCTTATAAAGGTGCACTTCCCATCTGACCCAGCACTCCCACCCGAAGGTGCCCCCTAAGAGAAATGAAAACACGTACCCCTACAAAGGCCTGGAGTGGATGTTCACAGCAGCTTTGGTCATGAGAGCCCCAAACTGGAAGCAACCCAAATGCCCATCAGCTAACTGGTGAAAGGCTAAGGGGGGTTATAAATTTATACCGTAAATACTGCTCATCAATACTGTGGAACAAACCCATGACCCAGCCCTGACCCCAACAGCATGGGGGCATCTTTAAAATGTCAGACCAGAAGTCAAACACAAAAGACCATGCACTATAAGCTTCCGTTTATGTGAAGTTCTATCGAAAGCCAACTCTGTTGACAGGAAACAGGGTGGCAGTTGCCTGGAGCTGGGGGTGGGGGAACAGGAGGAAACCTCAAGGAAGAGGGATCTACTTGATATTTTTACTGTGGTGGTTTTTATTAGGTGACCGTGGGCCAGTGCCGGAATTCATCCAGCAATGCCCTTAAAATTGGTGGATTTTATTGTATATATATTAGACCTTTATAATATAGCTAAAAAGGAGGGAGACAGTAGCATGAGGTGACACAGAGTGCCTGGGGCTGTTTAAGGTGGGGTGCTCTGGGGAAGCCTCTCCGAGGAGGTGCCATTTGGTGCCAGCTCCAAGAACGGGGAACACGCATCCTCCTCCCTCACCTGGTACCTAGTGTGGCTTCCTGACTCCAGAACATCCCGGGGTGGCCCTTATCTTCCTCCTGGGATTTTCCTCTAAAATAAGGCGCCCAATTTCCTGGATTCCTCACCTGCGGGTCACTGGCTCGCACCCCTCACCGGGGCATCTTCCAGTCCGGCACTCCCTCATCGATATTTCAGTGCCCACGGAGATCAATGGTGCGTCACCGATGGGAAGTTAAATGTAAATCATCACGGCTTTGCCGTCACCCCGGAAATCAATGTTCACACATTAGGGTTATTATCTTATCAGGAGGCCTTTGACAGATGGCCAGCATGAGCGAGGACGCCACACCTGGAGCCCCCCTTCTTCTCCTTCCTGCAGCGCCGGAGCCAGCCGAGGGGCAGGCGCCTGGGGAGGGAACGGTCTCAGAGGCGCTCTCCCCGCCACACCAGTAGAAGGTAGTCCACAGTGGGACATCCCATCCTCAGTCTTCTGTCATGAGCCTGGCGACTTTATCTGAGACTTTGATAGCTAGAAGGACATTGATTCTGAGTGCAAGGGTGTCTGCCTTTCTAGAGTTGGGCTGATGCTCAGTCGCCATTGGTTCATTCCACAGTCCTTTATTCAGCGCCTACTGTGTACAAATACTAACGGAGGCCAAAAGCCATCAACCTCTAAAGGCCCTTTGGCCTGGTAACTCCTTCTCGTCCTACAGGCAAAGAAAGGAGCATGTGCAACCTTGGCTGAAAGGATGCTACTTACTGTTTTAATTGTAGTGGGCAGAAATGATCCGACGATCCGCCAGTGCGTGGTAGGTTGAACGATCTACCCGTGATCTGTCCGTGCAGCGGACCGCTCTGCAGCCAGTGCCCGTGAGCACGTGACGGTGGCTGCGACCTCAAGGCAGAGGAATGGTTTTAACAGAGAGAGGAAGAAAAGGAGTGTAGAACTGTGTGCAATCTACTTTGGCACATTTTATACTTTGAAAACTTATCACCTCACTCTGGTGAATGTGCTTTCAAATGTTCATTCACTCGTCATATCTCTTTCTGTAATCTTGTCATTATGCAGTCTCTCATTACCATTCATATATATAAACACACACGTGCCTGTAAGTGTGCACGTGTTCGCTGGGTATGGAGGGTGCAGTGGTGGCTGACACCGACTCCATTCTCACTGGCTGGGAGCTGACATTTTAGGACATCTATTTAAGTAGAAAAACACTAGAGAAAATACACAACGCAGCCACAGTGGCTGACCCTGGTGGAAGGCTCGAGTGTCGTTGTCAGTATAAATTGCATAGTATTGTCCATATACACGTATTAGATATTATTATCTTAGCCTAGGTTATGTTATATATTACAGACAACCAGATATATATGTATATGTGTGTCTTTGATTTCTAGCTTTTATATGCTTACATACGCATGTGTGTTGGTTCTCCATGCTTTCTAACTTTTATATGCGATGAAATGTTACTGAGTGACTTAAAAGTTGAAAGACCATGGCTTCCTGAATGTGAAGAAAACAGACACATAAATACAATACATTCATACAAATCACAAGATCACGTGCATGTCCAAGGAGACACAGAGATCGCGTGCACATTCATACCCACGTGAACACGCAGCCTTGCACCGCGGCACAGGCAGACCTTCAGCTGTTCACGCGGACACACAGACACCAGCCTGCATGCCCACCTGTGCACGGACACAGACACACACCGCCCAAAGGCCTTCGGCCCCCATGTGCCTCTGTCAGAGCTGGGCTCCCTCATGCTGCCACCTGCCACTTGTCTCTCGGTGGAAAGAGGCTGGGGACTCCGTGGGAATTCGGTGTCTGTTTTCCAAGACACCCAGCTCTGCCTCTGCAGCCCCACGTGGCCCTCGGAGCACGGGGCAGCAACCTGGCTTCGGCGGGGAGGCTGCGGGCTGCCCCAGCTGCAGGGAGGGCGCCTTGGCCTTAGTCCGCACGTACTGGCAGCACTGGGCCCCGGGGGCAGCCGAGCGGAATCTCTCCTGCCCCCGGAGTGGGCCAGGGGGCCCAGGGGAATGCGCTTGCTGAGGTTTCTAGGGCTTCCTATTTGCCGAAACAAGCCAGTTCCCACAAATCCCAAAATAGAGTCCCTGGCAGAGCCGTGAACTCTGAAATGCAGAGACAGCTGCAAAGAAAAACAGTGGGAAGTGACCGGCAGGAGAGCTGTCTGCTTTTGCCTCAAGTCTCAGAAGGATCCCTCGAGCGGGCAAGGGCATGCAGGGGTCACCATTCTCAGAGCCACCCCCAGCTCCAGACAGACGGAAGTTGCGCCTCCTTGTGATGTAGAAACTTGCCCAGAGAGCTCTCGGGAAAGGTAGGAGACCTTTTCCTTCGGGGAAAAAACAAATTTTCAGTTTCTCTGCCCTCCCTGGAAGTTCTTCTCTGAGTCTAACTGAAAACCCCCCTACTACAGCTGTAGCTCATCATTCTCCCCTCTGTCCATTTGGCTTCCTCCTCTTCTGTGTTCACTCTCATATTCCAGACAAATGAGTCAAAACAGCCTTTTAATATATATTTGCTAAACCCCTACTCTGGGCAAGGCACTGTGGTGGGACACGGAACAGCTACACATGGACCCAGGCTTCACGGAGATGACAACTATAAAAATACCAGGTTATCAGGCAACAAGAAAAAGGAAGAAAAAGAGAAACAATATCTAATTTTTTTTTTTTGAGCGCTTTCTAGGTGCCAGGCTCTGATCGTAGTAATCTGCAAACATTGGCGCAGTCTCAAGCTAACAGCTTCCTAACTGTAGAAGCTGCTGTCATCTTTACTTTACAGATGAGGAAATTGAGATACAAAAAGTAAAAGAAACTTGCCCAAGGCCAAACGGCCAGAAAGGACCGCAGCCAGGCTCACACTCCCAGGAGAGGAACTGAGTCACTTGCTAGTGTCCCTGGCTTGGAGACATGGCTAGTTCCCTGAGCCTCAGTTTCCTCATCTTTAAAATGGAAATCATGGTCCAGTTCAGGTGAGGATCAAATCATATACTTACAAAGTGTTTCGTAGGGTCTTCTGACACACAGGAAGTATTTGTAACCAAAAGTGAGAGTGATTGTGTCAGTTCATTACAACTGTGTAACAGGCCATCCCAAGATCTAATCGCTTATTATCACAAGTCCCGGAGTCAGCCGGGTGTCCCTGCTGGCCTTGACCAGGTGCGCTGTGTGGTGTTTCTGGCCTTGACTGGGGCTCACCCACACGTCTTGCAGTGGGCCAGCTCTTGACTGCTGTGGGTGGCCTTGGCTGTAATAACTACCTCAGCTCCTTAGCCAGGAGACAAGACCTGTCTTGTCCTCCAGCAGGTTAGCCAGGCCTGTTCTGGTGGCAGTCACAGGGCTTCTAGAGAGTGCCGTCAGGGAAGCCACCACCAGCCTCCAAACAGACGGAAAGTTATGCAGAAAGTCCGGGAAAAAACACCTGAATGGTATTTTTCAGACCTCTGCTCACTCGTATCAAGTTTGCTACCATCCTGTTGGCCAGGGAGGCCACTGGTGCAACCATTTAATAATAACGATCACCTACGCGCACTTCTTACGCAGCGGGCCCCTGCCAGCACTCTGACTGGTGGGGGTCAGGTCATGGTCACTGTCAATCGGTCCCGGGAAGGTGCTCCAAACCCACAGAGGGGACAGACCCAAAGGAGGCTTCTTGCAAGAAAAATCATTTCAGCCAGGCCCTGAAGGCCGAGCAAGATTTGGAATTACAGGTCGACAGCAACTGGGAAAGAGAAGCTTGCGCGGTGGGAAGAGAACCTTGCGTGAAGACAGGAAGGTGGGGAGAGCCCACGAGACGCCCACGTGGTGGCAGTGAGAGAGCCAAGACCCAGGGAGGCAGAGGGCCCCAGAGCAGGAGCACAGACCCCAGGAGGCGGCGCGAAGGTTGCCATGGGAGAGAGGCCTGAGAGGGATCAGCGGATGTGAGGAGAGGTGGTCTGGGGAAGCCAGGCCCAAGGAGGAGGCACGAGGGCGGCACAGAACCCTCTTGGAAAATGCGTAGCAGTGAGCAGAACGCCATGAGCGCGCCCATTTTGCAGGGGCGGAAATGGGGGCTCAGAGGACTTAAGGAACAAGCCCGGAGCCCCCAACGGGGTACAGTGGTTGAGCTGTAGTGGAGCCATCACACCCTTCACGTGGACTCAAAAGATCTCTTTTCTTTGAAACCTTCTCTTTGGGCCTTGGAAACACAACGTCAGCGAGGCTCGGGTGGGAGAGGACAGCAAGGTGCACACAGGAGGGGTTGGGCCTGATGGAGAATGCGGGCGATGACATCCTACTGTCCTGCTGAAATGGACAAATCTGTGGGCCGTCTCTCGGGGCCCAGCTCCCTACCAGGAGCTCCCTACTAGGAGGAGCTCCCTACTAGGAGCTCCCTACCAGGAGCTCCCTACTAGGAGGTTTTTGAGAAACCTCCTGGGGAAAGCCCTCTCCCCCGGGGCTCGGTACCCCACTCCTGCAGCTCCTGGGGCGTCGTGGACACCCAGCAGCCTCGCCTGGGTGGGGTCTGCTCTTTTAGTTGAAGACCCCAGGAGTCCGGTGGGTCTCAGGGACAGTGCAGGGCTCAGCAAGGCCTCCTTCAGAAGAACGCAGTGCTCAGCTGGGCTGCGGCTGGCTGACGGGGGCACAAAGGGCAGAGGGGACCCCGCCAGCAGTTTTGTCTGGTCTAGAAGGGGCTTGGCCTCCTGAGCACAGGGGTGGGGACTGAGAGCATGCCAACTGCCAAGCCGTGGGACAGGGCAGAGAAGGTGTGGCAGGAGGACCATATGTTTGTGCGGTATCTGGCAAACAGTAGGCAATTAATATGTGTGTACTTGTTGAAGGACTAGAGGGAGGGAGGGAGAGAAGAAGGGAAGAAAAGAATGAGGGAAGGAGGAAGAGAGGGAGGGCGGAAGGGAAGCCCTCCGGCTGCAGGTCAGGATCCCTAGGTCCCTAACCTCGCTCTATTGCGTGTGATAATTACTCTTGGAATCTGAAAATCAGTCTCAGAAAGCATAGCCTTTAAAGGTGGAAGCGGTCAACAACCAATGTGAGAGGCTTAAAAATAATAAATCACCATAGGCGAGCAAAGTGTAGACTCTGGGTCCACACGGCCTTGGATCGAATCCTGGCCCTCCCGTGGGCTGTGTTAGCTGGTGTGACTCTGGGCGGGTTGCAGAACCTCTCTGTGCGTCAGTTTTTTCAGCTGTAAAATAGTGATAGTACTCACACCTACCTCCTTGGGTTTTGTGAAGATTATGTTACTTTATACACATGAAGTGCTCACGACAGAGCCTGCCACGAAGTCAGGGTTGAATCAACGTTAGCTATGGTTATTATCAGAGAGGAAGTACCTTGCCCAAAGACACACAGCTGGTAATTGGCAGAGCCAGGACTCCAACCCAAGCCTGTCTGATCCCCAAAGCCACACTGTTTCAAAGCTCAACTGAAGCAGTTGAGATGGAGAGAGGCCCCTCCTTCCTCTGCCCTCTTTTCCTGTCCCCATTTGCCCCCGAACACAAGTGCCCCTGTGTGCCCCCTCCCTGGTCAGGGCTGAGAAGCCTTCTGTCTCTCTGTTCCCAGCTGGGGCCTGTTCTTGTTTCAGTCCGGGTCCTTGAAAAGGGACTGACCTCCCTGCGGAGGGGAGGGAGGGTCTGCAGCAGGCTCGGCCACCCAGCCTCAGACAGCTCTGCGGGATTCCTTCCTCTCTGCTTTGCGCTGCGTGTCACGGTGACAGAGACCAGCCCAGGCCTGGTGCGTCTGGAGACTGTCTGCTCCCGCCTTGCCCAGAACACCCCAGGGCAGTCCTCCAGCGCCAGAGGCAGGGATCACGAGCAGCGAGCTGGGCTGAAGAGTAATAATAATGGATTATGTTGTTTACTGCGCTTCAGAAACTGGGCTCTTTACAAAGTAGTACCTGTTTAATCCTCACTTCATCCCAGGGAGGGCTTTCTGGGTGGGTTCCTTTTTATCGATAAGAAAACCAAGGCTCAGAGAGGTCAAGATAGTTGACCCTATCACACAACTTTAAAGGGCGGAGCCAAGATTCAACACCAATTCCAATTGGTTCCAGAGTCTGGCCGTTGCTCCATGATTCAAAGCCTTTCCTGGTTGGTGGCTCTGAACACTGTTTTTCCTTCTTGGTCCCGTACCACCGGCCCTCTGAGCAACGAGCAGTTACTGAGTGCAGCCATTGAAAGGACACCGAGGCCACCTTGCCCTGCCTCTTACGGGCCCTTGCGTGGGAGGGTCAGTATACTGAATACAAATACGTGCAAATCGCATGCAGAATTGCCTGTAGACTGGTGTTTCTCAAGGTTTAGATATTTAAATGCCACTTGTCAATTCATAAAACCTGCGTTGTTACTTACTGCTATTTGTTTTCTTTGAACTCAATTTATTTTCCTGAACTTAAATAAATTCACCCAAAAGGAGGATGGAAGCCAGTACCATAAATAGAAAACTCTTACCACTGACCGTATAGAAATGAAACCTGGAAATAAATACGATAAAAGCCGTACAATGGTCCTGAATCTCAGCTGGGGTAGCATGACCTTCCTAAAGCTCTGAGTGGAAGGGCTTCTCTCTCTCTCTCTCATTTAATTAAAAAAGGAATAATGTAATCATTTAAAAAACAGCTTATATTACAGACCTGTAGATAAGGAGTCTCAGTGGGGCAGGGCTACGTTCCTTTCCGGGGGCTCGAGGAAGAATGGTTTCCTGGCTCGTCAAGGTGTTGGCAAAATGTAGTTCCACGTGGCCGTAGTCTACATTTCTTGGCTGGTTGTCCCCTGGGGGGCCACTCCAGTCCTTGCACAGGCCCTACTTTTTAGGACCGGCCACAAGTCATCAGTCTTGATCATGCTGCCACCTTTCTGGCTCTTTGAAGCCAAGACCGGTTCTCAGACATTAAGGACTCATGGGATTAGATAGGTGCTGTCTGGATAATCCAGTTAATCTCGCCATCTCAAGGGCTTGTCCTCCATCACATTGCAAAGTCTCCTTTGCCAGGCGAGGTAATATATTCACAAGCAAGGACAGCTTGGGGGTTATTACTCTGCCTACCACAGGACACTGGCACCAAACAGAGACCCTCTTCCTGGGAGAATCACAGTGGGAGGGAATGAGGGAGGAAGGAAGGGAAGGAAAGAAGGGAGGGAAGGAGGGAAGGAGGGAGGGAGGAAGTCGTTCACTGAGTCATTCTATATAATTTAAAGTTCTGTCTATGGACAACTAAAAAGAATTCCCTGAACAATGGCTTGCTCAGTCATAGGTTTGACCTTCCATTGTCGCAGCTGATAAGCTTCAGAAGTCCTTGAAGGGAGTCCATTGTTCCCTCACCCTCGTTGTCTAGTCTGGGTCTGTTTGTGCGAACCCCCATCTGAAACAGGAAGGAAGCAATGAAACGTCTCAAAGTCCCCAGAAGTTTTCACCCTAGGACATGTCTCTTTTAAGCCACCTAGAATCCCTCTAAAGCTCTTCTGCCTCAGAGTTGGCTCCTTCTGGGTTCTCTTCCTGCCTGATACCAAAGGTACCCGGTCCTGCACCCTGCACCCCCTCCCTGTGCCGTCTCCCAATGCCATGGCACGTGACGGCATTAACTCGGCCTGGGGCCCGGGGAGACGAGCCCTGTGTGTGTGGAAAGCGTTGGGTGGCTGGCTTCTTTCTCTAGCAGGCCTGGTCTCTCGCCCTTTGCTAATTACTTTGATCCTTTGCACTTTGTAAAAAAGCCCCACAACACCAATTGGTCCCCTCTGGCTTTAACCTTGCAACCCAGTTGGCCCTTGTAAAAAAGTGGGGGTGGGTGCCAGAGAGAGTCCGGGAAGGGGCGCGCCCAGGCGCACACGCTCCCCGGGTCTGTGCTGGTCCTTTAATGATGTCCTCCCAGGACCCTCACAAAAAAGGACACATAAAACCCTTTTTACAAGATGGCAGGACTGCGTGCAAAATCGGCCCCACCAGGCACTGGTTCATTTGTGAGTTCTGCTGCCGGCGGCTCCGCCTGTGACTCCTGCTCCGCCCGGCCGCCTCCTTCCCCACTCCCGGCCCTGCCCTGCCCGCCTGCCCTGCCCTGGGCAAACCCTCACTCTCACCTGCTCGTGCTCCTTTGCCCCATTCTGGGCAGCTGCAGACCAAGCCAAGTGAATCTGCCCTCTGTGGAGGCGGAGTGTGGTTTGTAGGAATTCTGAAGCTGGAAGTTAAAGAAAAAGTCAGTTGAAAGAAGTGAGAATTGAGACGATGGCCCCATGGGCAGTATATGTAGGGAGCAGAGTTTTTTCTACTGGAAAAAAAAGCACAGATACGGCCCAGATCCCACATTTGTGTCTTCAGGCACAATGCTGCATCCCAGCCTGGCGGACACGCACGTAATTCGTGTCAGAGTCATCGTTCGTTATGAATAACAGAGTCCTAAACGTTGAAGATTGCTTCCTTTTTGAAAATATACTAAATTCAAGGCAACCCCTATCATAGGATATATTCACTCACGTCAGATTTCGGTGCATGACAAGCTACTCCCCAATTTAACGGTTAATGAAATCACCGTTTATTTGGCTCGCGATTCCTCCATCAGCTTCCGAGCAGAGGTCAGCTGCGCAGTTCTCGTGATCGGCTGGACTCGTGGGTGTGTCCGCCGTCAGCTGCGGGGTCAGCTGGGTGCAGGCTGGTTGGGGGAGTGTCCTCGGTCGTCCCACCAGACCTTCGATGGTCCTTCCTCCTCCAGCAGGTTGGCTCAAGCTCACGTTCATGGTGGCGGTGGTGTTCTTAGAATCAAAGTGTGCGAGGCCTCTCGAAACCTGGGTACAGACTGCCACCCAGTTCCGTTCTAGTTTATCAGTCAAAGAAAACCACCAGGCCAGTGGGTCCAAGGGTGAGGAAACACTGTCCAGGGCTGAGTGAGAGATGCTGCAGCCACACAACAAAAAGCAGGCACGGTGGGCAAGAGGGAAGATTGTGGTCATTTTGCAATTGATTGCAGTTTATTTCCCATCACTACCCAAGAACGGATCCTAGGGGCTTGGGGAGATAAAGGAGTCTATTGTCAGAGAACTGGCGAAAAGCTGGGCTCCACGAAGTCCATGAACTGTAACGCGGGGCTCCTCAGCTCTCAGTCACCAGGGTGCCGGGTGCGCCTTAGCGCGGGAGACAGAAGGCGGTAACTTCCCAATTCGCAGGTGCATCGCCCATGTGGCAAAAACACCTCCTGGAGTCCCTGGTGTGTGTAATGGCTTCGGGGAAATGCTTCTCTGATAACCTAACTCCTGCGGATTTGCATCAGGTATGGGTTGCTGTGGGAGAGAGAAAGGGGAAGCATTAACAGGACATTCTCTCTGACCTGGCCCCCACCCAGAGGTCACCTGGGTTACTGATATGCAGCTCAAGTGGGAGAGATGCTCTTGTGTAGGAATTTACTCCCAGAATGTTTTTGCCGGGAGAAGAGCCGAGCAGTGAAGTTTATCAACTTAGTGATAAATAAAACAGTCACCAAGATTCTTCCCACCCAGAGGCAAATGCCCTGGAGTGATGGTCTGGGCCATTTCCCTCCGGTAGTTTTCCCATCTATATTTATTTTCTTTATGTGGTTGAGCTCGCCCAAGTTTCTGCCTTTTTTTTTTTTTTAACTCCACATTAAACCAGAAGCGCTTTTTTTTAAAGATCAGTTCAGTGGTAGCTCAGTGTTCAGCCATATGGATGTAATATTTTGCCTAATAACAGCCCCTCCCCTAGGCTGGATAGTTATCATTTGGAATCAGAGCTTGTAGATCTGAAGAGAGTGGAGTTTGTTTGGTTTGGTTGTTTTGTTCGGGAGCAGAAAGGTCACGGGGTAATTGATGGCATCAGACTCTTTCGCTTCTCGGGCGTCTGCCTTTTGTGGCCCCGCGAGCAAGATTGGAATGAGTTAGATCAGGCAGTTCACATTTCCACTGCTGGGGTCCCAGCTGGCGGTGGGAAGAGGAGGCTCCCTCCCATGTTTGCAGATAAATTGCGCTTGTGGTCTCGCCAAACTGCATGCAGGGTTCAGGGTTGGCTCGGTCTGAGGTCTCACTCACAGCTGTTAAATCCTCTCCAAACCACAGGCCAAATGACTGCGTTTGGGGGCTCTGAATCATTTATCTCTCTCCTATTTCTTACCTACCTCGCATCCAGAAATCATAGAAGAAAACCTATTATTAGTAAATGGGTTTTCTGGTTTTTCAGAATTGAGAGAGCGCAGGAGAAGGAGGGGGTAAGAGAAGAACCCCAAACCGTAGCCGGTGTGGAATTTAGCTTGTGCGTAGTTACTTTTCCCCTCTTGGACCAGAGGTGACTTTTCCACACTTCCTGGAGAGTTTTCGCAAGTTTGGTCTGAGGATGTGAGATGTTAGCATCGGCTTGTGAGCCTGCGCAGCTCTCTCAGACTCCCGTCGTGGAAAGGCAGGCCCCGGAAATCTCCCCGATCTCTCCATGTTCTTCGATGCCTTCGGGGCACAAGACCAGTAGTTTAAGGACCCTGAACCTCAGTTTCCTCATCTGTCAAATGGGGAGGTGTCCTAAGTAAACAAAGAAAGCTAGCAGGCTAATGTGGCAGACACCGTTCTAACGGAGACACTTTCACTTACTCCTAACAACTCTGTAGAATAAGCCCCGTGGTGATCCCCACGACAGACGAGGAAACTCCAGTCAGTGAAGTTGTGAGAAGCACTGTGTAGCACTTCTGCCACCCAGGGGCCCTCAGTACAGCAGATGATCTCCACACCGTCCCGTTCATCGTGCTGCATCGGTCTTACCATCTAAGTGTCCAGCTTCCGCCATAGCCTGTAAGCCGCAGGAGGTCAGGGATCATGTCCAGGCCACTGCTCATCATGTTCTTAGATTCTCGTCCCAGTCCTGGCCCAGAGCGGAGGCCCCATAAATGTTTATTGAATGAAATGAATGAATAAATGAATGACTTCCAAGCTGATTGTAAGGGCTTTGCAGGAAGAGCACTCATATAACATAGAAGAAAGGGGGAGGGACTAATGAATGTGTACGTGGACCCCACTTGCATCGAGGCAGCAAAAACAAATACCCCCCCGCCAGTTCCTTAAACGGGGCCTCCTCTCACCCTCTCTGTTCTTGTTCTTTTCTGAAAAGGAAAGAGACTAGATGCAAACCCCCCAAAACCAGAAACTCCCGGAAGCTGGATCAGATGTGTCTAAGTTAGAAAAAGGAGCCCAAACTCGTGACATTATTTGTAAAACTAAAGAGATAGTTGCAGAGCAAGCGGAAGCTTTCGAGGACAGTGCAGAAAACAGGTGTCAAGAAGCACTGTTTCCTTGAAGGCACGGATTCTAGGCATGAGAGGCAACAGGCAAGGAGAGTCTGTTCGGTAGGTCGGGCGCCAGCCTAAGTTTGTGGCAGAACAGGATGCATATTCAATTCAACGAATATTGTGTCAGCTATGCGTATGACAGTTGATGGGTGACAGGCTGAGCTCTTGACAGGGACACACAGCCTCCCTTGTTCTTGAGAGCCTATATCAGATAGGCAAATCTGGATATTTGAACAACCCTACAGAAATCAAAGAAAAAATCTAGCCACCAGGTTCAAAGCCAAAGTGAAAGTATAGAGATAGGTTTGAGGGCAATCAGTTGTTCATTCAGTAAACACTGAGTTTGTCTTAGCCGTACTGTGAAATGGGGAAAGTGTGTCCTTCTGGCTTTTCTACCTTCTCTTTCAGTACATTTTTATCCCCTCCTGACTTCTCTCCCTCCCACCCACTTGATTCTTTCTTGCCCTATCCCCTCACACCACATATCCCACGGTTTAAAGGTTGAGGTTCAGCTACTTGTCAATGGAAGTAGAAATGGAGAAACTGACACACACGATGGTGCAAATGACTAATTGTAGCTCTGTGACGTTTGCACAATTAGTAATCAAGCGTAAACAAACATTTGCCTTCAGTCCCCTACTTACTTCTTCCAGGGAAACAGATCTCTAATTGCAGAGTTTCCCGAACAGAGGTTTTACTGTGGGAAGACACAGGAAATGCAACCTTGTTTAGCTACGGATTTCTTGTAAGGCATTTGTTTCAGAGTCAACAGTTCCGGCCAACCATTTATTAAGCTCCTAATGCATGCCAGGTGCCTGAACGGGGGCCATTTTGCTTTTCTCTCGCAGCAGCCTCAGAACGGGACCTTGAAAAGGAAGGCAGGGTTTCCGGAACGGGGAGAGGCGCGCCATACGAAGGCTGCGGCTCCTGCGATAGGACTGGAATCATGGGGAAGAGAGGCCACGGGGTGGGGCTGGGGGAACTGGGGCAGGAAAGGAAGAAGACGGCAGCCAAGCACGAAAGGAAGGGCCAGACAATGAGAAATAGGATTATAATGGCTTATATGTGTGAATCACTAAACGGGGGGCCAGGTCCCGTCATCCAGCGTCTCCGCAAATTCTCACCGCAGATGTGGGGATGGAGGTACACTTGTCATCACCATGTTGGCTGGACAGTTGAAGAAATGGCCTCTGAGACATACATAAGTGACCTGCTCAAAGCCGCCTGGTCACCGAACAGCACCACCCGAGCCAGCGCTGTCCCCTAGGACCACCTCCCAAGCCCAGGATGGCCCCACGAGAGCCCCAGTCAGTGGGGATCTCCCAGATGGTGTGAAAAAGACAAAAGGCATCCTCAGGCCAGACGTCTGGCAGGAGGACAACTCCTGGAGGATGGTTAGAATGATGCCTCATCTCTAAAGGTAAAATATGAGTCATCAGCGTTTTTGAACTCACGAAGAATTGCTATGGGATTCTCTCCCCTAGATCTGCCTGCCCAAGCACTGCACCGATGGCACTGTGCGGGAGGTCAGAGGAAGGGGAAGGTCGGCACCGAAGTCTCCTGGAAGATCTGAACGAGACCTTGGCCCCGTTGGTTACCTGCCACTTCCCGCATCAGAAAAACAAAACAAAACAAAACAAAAACCTGAGGGTTTGGGAGTGTTTATTGGCTTGTTGGTTTCCATCCATGAAGTTCAGACAGGGCAGGAGGACGGTGGTGGGTCACCCAGGCCCAGTCTGAAGAGCTCTCACCCAGTATGGTGCTCGACTCCTCAGAAACTAGCCCTGCAGGGAAGCCGTTGGGACCCTGCAGCCTGAGCTGAAGCTCACCGGCTTGGTGACTCCATGGTGAAATGCTGCTAATAAACACTCAGAGTTTAGTTTCTTTCTAACCATTAATGTACATCAGCAAGTGTCTTTCAATGCCTTTAATTCCTAACAGTGACATCATCCTCTTTCTCAAAGCAGAATCAGGCCCTCAGTTGGAAAGTGACTCTCCGGAAAAACCTCAGTGGATTTGAGTAATATTCAAGCTGTTCCCCCGGCCCCCACGCCTGAGGCGGACTAATAGGCAGGGTGGATAATCTGGTATTGCCAGAGATTCCGATCTCTTGACTGAGATGAAAAGGCCAGACTGGTCTCCGTTTCCCTGGCTCAGTGGTCAGTAAGAATGCATCTCGTCTCTCAGGAGCCACGAGGGCCCCAGGCCTTGGACAGACTCCAGTGTACTGTGTCCTCCCTAACGAGGCCCCAGATGGTATCGCAGGATTGCAGCACGGCATCAGAGACCCTTTGAAACCCAACGGTGCTCTCTCTCCATCTGGGACCCCCTTCGGTTCAGGGAGGTGAAGAACAACATAACAGCGTCACTTGCTCAGTTAGCAAATACTTACTGAGTTCCTGCTGGTCCCCAGGTCTGCAGTGGCCCAGGGCGATGAGGTGGTGGACGAGCCCAGCCCTGGACCTGCCCAGGAGCTCGGCAGCTGGTGGAAGAGACAGGCATTACTCCAACCATTGCAAATAATGAGGTGCACGAAAGTTGGCACGCACGGGGCCGTGAAGCATGGGGTGGGTGCGAGGGGGCCTCGGCTGGGTGCAGGCGAGGAGCCTCTAAAGAAGACCTTCCTGAGAGGAGGAGCAAGGAGGACAGGAAGCCAGGAGACTGCGGTGGGGCAAAGGGTTTCAGGGTCAAGGGGGAGGCCCCGAGGCAGAAGGGGACACTGTGCGTGAGGGGCCAGAGAAGGGGCTGCATGGTGAGAGGAGAGAAACTCGCAGATAAGGCCAGAGAACTCGCAGCCCTCCCAGAACTGGAATCCGGGGCCCTGGGCTCCTGTGTGAGACTTGATGAACAATAGGGGGGGAAAATGCAACCAGAGCTAAAATGTGGACCTGGCCAGTGTCGGGGGGAGAGAACTTGCTGTGAAGGTCTCCCCACATCCCCTTTAAGGACCAAAGGTATCGATGGGCACTGAGTGTTCCCGCGGAGCCTAGGGCCTCTGAACATTCCCCAGGCACTGTTATCAGGCCACTGCCTGCCACTCCCTGTTTGAGTAGATGAAGCCTTCAGGGAAGACTCGCCCCAACCTGCCCCAGGCGCGGAGAGGCAGTGACTGCCCTGGGGACGAACTGCAGCCTCCTGGCCACCACTTCTAATCCCCTTGGAAACTAGCTGGGTGAACAGGTTGACACAGTGGGACCACTACTCCTAAATGTGTGGTAGGGCCAGGACGAGAGCAGGCACGGGAGCACTGTCCTCGGGGCTGAACTTTAGCGGGGCACCCAAAACTTCACGTAGCCAATACTTCAGTGCCGTATTTCAACCTTCCAAACGGATACATAGAATCCGTGCTGAAGAAAACTTCAAAAGTGTAAATAAAGACAGGATCCAACCCTCCGTTTCTACGACTCAGCCTCACCTGACTCGCCCTAATCCCAGCCCTGGTTCTAATAAAAGTTTGTTTACAAAATCAGGCGGTGGGCCTACAGGTCATAGTTTGTCCGTTTGATTTCGGTAAAATATTGCACTCAGCTGCCTTTTAGCTTTATTACTGAGGTTTTCAGGTGTCCCTAAAATTTTCACTCTTGTAGCTGTAGTCCCGGCCCTGTTGTGTGAGTTTAGGAAAACAACTTCAGTTTCTGAACCAAGGTGTCTTGCCTTGTAGTAAGTGTGACAGCGGTAGTCCCAGCCTGCAGGGTTGTCATGAGGAGTAAACACGTAAGATTGTTGTATTTCCATAGCTCACGAGCACTTGAGACATGGCGCTTGCTCTTCTCGCTGTAGTGAACACCGTGATGGGGTTGATGTTGCTTTTATAGGAGTTTCTCCAGCTAGAACTCATTCTTGGCCTTCGGGCGACTTCAGAGGACGTAGCATTTTCTAAGACGGTGGCAGCTTTCTCACTTATGAACAAAGCCTCACGTTGGCAACTTGGGCCACCTGGAGCTGCCTGAGTCGGCCGAGACCAGAACCAGGTGCCTCGTGGGCTCCCAGAGTTCAAACCCCGCCCCCATCACGGGGTGGCCCAGGCTCTTGCTATGAATTTGAACTTGTCCTGCAAAAACTGAAGTGTTTCAGGACCCAGGCACGCAGCGTTGTAAAAAGGGGCAATTAAACCTATAAAACCAGGGTTTACAGGGGAATTTATAGTGTCAGAGGCTTTTTATAGCTTTTTTAGATTAGTTTAAATAGAGGAAAAAAGAACAAGGGAAAGAAAAAGAGAGGACTTGAAACTTGAGGAGACTTAAAAGTCCAGAAAGAAGCTTTTAGGAAGCACAGAGGGGTCATAATCAGAGGCACATTTTTCCGTCCTGCTGTCTCTTGCAAATTAGAGGGAAAAAAAAGGAAAAAGAAAAAAAGTCAAGAATTGCTGTCTCCCACCACTTCTTTTTTTTTCCCCTTGACCTCGGCCATCCAAGAAGACCTACAGGGGCTGGAGAAAGTCCTGGGGACAGGCCGGAAAAGGATGCAGGCCCTCGAGGACAGCAGCGATGCCCCAGGCCACAGAGTGCATCAGGCCCAGGGGCGACCGGCCTCCGCGTGCTGGGCCACAGCTGAGCTGTAGCTGTGGAAGTTTGTCGTGGGAGATGGCATGTGTCCCCATCACTCCCAGGGTGGCTTTGGGCCTGAGGGGACGAGCCATGTGGAGAAAGCGAGTGTCAGGTTGAGATCCCTGCCACAGTGGTCTAAGAGCCAGTGCTCCGCCCGGCCACCCGCCCCCTCTGCCCCTGAAGAGGCCTTCTGCCTCCTTCTCAAAGGCTCGGCTTCCGTCTTGTGTCCAGACCTGGCCTCGGGCTGTCCTCGCCGCCAAGAACGCCCTTCCACCGTTTTTCAGGTCCCTCAGACTCATCTTGATGATTCACTTCTTAGCAAAACAGCTCTCCAAGATAGCGAGGGAAACAAGCAGAATGCAAATTATGGATATAATATGCTCTCACCTGTAGGAAGGAAACACACACACGCAGGATTATTGTGCTTGTAAATTTAGCAAATATTTGAGAAAGGATATATAGGGAAATTGTAATAACATTTGACTCCGGGAAGAACAAATGGGCGTCTGAACGGCGCATAAGAAAAGAGCCTCACTTTTTCCCTGTCTCCAGTTCTGTGAATTTTCACTTCTGGTCCATGAGCGTGGATAGCCTATTCAAAACTCAGAAGGAATTGTGTTTTAAAAATATCTTATAAAGTCCCTGGTTGTGCTCTCTACCAAACCTTTGCAAGATGGTGCCATTGGGGGAAACTAGGTGAAGAACTTGTAGGATTTCTCTGTATTATTTCTTATAACTCTATCTGACTCTATGATTATCTCAAAATAGGAAGTTTAATTTAAAAAAATTAAACTCACTTCCTCAAGAGAGCTCGTGCGCGCGCGCGCTCTCTCTCTCTCTCTCTCTCTCTCTCCCCCCCCCACCCCACTTTCTACACTAGTCCTACCCAGAAGGCACTTGCCCCAACCAGGTACATGGGCTGGTGAAGCCCACATCGATAGTAATTGTTGGGAGGCCATACTGGTTGTTACATACTGCAAATATCACCTCTAGATACTTGTGCTTTGATGGCCACCTAGACTCCTTCTTCAAAGGCACTTATTGAAAATTTAATTACATCACTGGAGCAGTTTTCAAATTACATCTGTCCTGATAGACTGCAAACTCCATGAGGGTGGGAACCAGGACAGTCCGGCTGACTGTTCTCTCCCCAGTGCCCAGCTCATGCCTGGAATGTAACAGGCCCCGGGAAATACCAGGCTCATAAAAGAACTATCACCTGGAAGAAACAGTCACTCAGCACTGTTAGCAACTAAGATCAGAGCCCAAAGAGGGCCCCCCTTTTTTTAAATGCATTTAGGACTTCCAGATAAACTTCTACAAGAGATCAGTGGATTGGCTTGATTTGCTCTGTTTAGCATCCAGCATTCCCATAGGGCATTTTTTTCCCCACCATTCCCTATGTAGATTTCCTATTGGCCACCATGACAGGTAAGAGTCTGATGTCCACCAAGGTGTCTCCAACCAACTCTTCCATCACGGCTTCCTGGGATAAGTTCTCTTCTCCTTTTCCACCCTTCAGTTGCCTAGCATGCCAATGCTGTGGTATTTGCGTGTTTTATCTTGAGATAGAGGGCTTTCTTTTGCTGGAATCTATCACAGAGCAGATACATGAGAGGAAGTAAAGGTCAGGGTTAAGTGCAGGCACCTGGATTTGTTCCAGGTCTGCTGCTAAGTGTGTGGTCTCCTGCCAGTAACTGAACTTCTTTGTGCCTTGGGGACCTCGTCTGTAAAATGGGGCTAATGACAGTGGCCGCCTCCTAGGGCTCTAGCGAGCACGGGCTGAGCTAGGACCGGTCAAGTGCCTTGGACCGATAACGATAGTCGTGAAGGACCTAACAAATGTTAGCTGGCGGCTCTATCTGGAGCATCTCAAGGAGTCCTCATAGCGTAGTGCCTGGCCGGTTTTCTTTCCGAAGCTGATCTAACTCGGCTTGAAATTTTGGTTCTACCACAAAAGTCGGATTCAGTCCTCTTGGTGAAAGAGCTGAAACTCTGCTATTTCCTGTCCTAATTATAGGCTTGTTTCAGCTGATGTAACCCTTGTTTTCCATTAAATGTACTCAAGAGTGTCTGGGTTGATTATTTCTTTGTCTAGGTCCTTAAAAAATTATTGAATATTTATTGAGTTCCAGGAATTCTACTAAGTGCTTAAATACATTATTTTATTTCATCCTATTTCATCATAATCCTGATTCTGGAATAATAATTTTTAAAACTGTATCAGGCACCAGTTGTCGTAGGAAGTATCTTAGCTCATTTAACCCTTGGGAGGGCCCCAAAAAGTAGATGTTGTCATGGTCGTGTATGAGACCGTTTTGCGAGAGCACAGAGGTTGTGACTAGTGTGACTGATCCGAACTTCGGTCTGGCCGGTGCCAGAGCCTGCGCTGTACTTCCCGCCCTACCTGCTCCACCTTGCCTATTAAATACGAAACATGCAAATAATTATTGTGTGAAAGAGCAGTGCATACACTTCCTACCCAAAATTATCTATGATTTTCTGGAGAGTGGGGCTTTTGCACAATTCAGGCCAATTAACGAGAGAGAGAGCGCTAGAGATAGAGAGGGAAGGGGATTTCTTTTCACGCATGCACGGTATTTCCTTTTTCTTTCCCCCCCCACCCCCCAAATCAAAGGTTAGACTCAACTGCTATGAATCACAGATACATCTAAACTTTGGGCAAACTTCTTTAAAGGCTATTCATCTTGTTTTTTGAAAATTAGATTAACTTTTAAGTAGAAGGTTTAGCTACTTTAAAAACTATATTAAAAGAACACATATTACTCATTTGGGGAAAATTAAATAAAAATTTAAGTAGAAGGCTTAGCTATTTTTAAAAAAACTAGTGAAAAGAGACACATCCGTCATATTTTTGTAAATTAGATAAAATTTTAAGTAGAGGGCTTGGCTATTTAAAAACTATATTAAAAGAACATGTATCATTCATTTTTGGAAAATTAAATGAAAATTTGAGAGTTTAGTTATTTAAAACATAGTGAAAAATATGTTTCACTTATTTTTGGTAAGTTAGATAAACTTTTAAGTAGAGGGTTTAGCACTTAAAGAAATTTTAGTGTATTCTTATGGGAGGAAAATAAAATTTTTATAATGTAAACAATCATCTTCATGTGTCAGCCCACACCCCCTATGTACATCTGATTTTTACTTTTGGATGTTCTCGTATTAGGGAGATACACACACACACACACACACACACATCACCTATATCCTAGTAAGTAGGTGAGTTAGGAGGTGGGGCTCATTTTCTGTACCCAGGCATCCCCAGGGCACTTGCACGATGGCATAAAGTTCCAAGTATTTACCCCATAGTTCAGACCATCCAAGTACAGAAGCAGGCTTTGCTTCTTTGCAGTTTCTAATAGCCTTCCCTTCATCCTGCACCATTTTTCCTGGGCAGGAAACCCGAAGGGACAGCAGACAGCAATCAGGAGAGAGGACTCCGTCGCTCTGCCTCTCGTTGGAAGTGGAATAATTCAATCAGTCCCATATGGACGGCCTCGTCACCCGGCAAGCACGGCGCTCGGGAGACCCGGCCGATTCCATGTGCCTCGTTCTCTCTCTCTCTTCCTCCGCTCTTCCCTGCAAACTAAATTTAATGGAGGAAAAATCAATCCACACCGAAAGCGGGGGGAAAAGCCCGGCTTATTTTCACAAGTTTTTTTGTTTTTTGTTTTTTTGTGTGTTTTTGGATCAGAAACACAGGACTTCCCAAATCAGGTTAAGTGAGTCCCAGATGTGGACTCATTTCAAATGAAAAACACACCCCATCATCCCGGGCAGAGCTCTGCTTAAGGAAACCGGTGATTGCGGTGTCTGATACAAGAGGGTTTCTCTGGGGAGTCTGTCCCAGACAGTGGGGAGAAAGAGCAGTGGGGCAGGGGAGGGGCTGGTATGTTTCTCCTCCCCCCTGGGGAGAAGACAGGCGGAATTCAGGTTAATTAGGTTTGGGGGTCACTGGCAAACCGATCGGAAGAGGGCAAGGCATCTTTGAGCACTGCAGAAGGACGGCTAGCATTGAAGCTGTTACGTGTTGAGGGCTGGCTTTATTCATGAGAAAGAACCGAGTCCACATTACACGCCCTGGACATACATGTAGTGCCAGGGAGTATATATATCCCTGCAAGAAATGACAGTGATGCTCATTCTGGTGGACATTATGGAGAATTCTTTTTCCAAGGGAGAATGGCGTTATGGCAGCCAGGATGCTGAGACATGACGCGATGTGCAAATTAATCTATTTCTTTTCAAGGGCGAGAGTTGGGGAGGGCCTTTTGGCAGCTTTTGATTCAGCCATGAATTTGCAGAGCCTGGTCAAGACACCGGCATGTCAGATGGACTTCCTTCTAGTGTGGGGTCAAACGAAGAATGTGGGGCTGTGGAACGAAGACGTCTCTTGGCGAAAGATCCTCCTTTTAGCCACTAGAATTCGCATTTTCATCCGTGTCATGCTTCCTGTGGATGGAAACAGCTATGCCAACATGCTGCTTTTGTCTTCTCATAATAGGTTCGAAATGTCAAGAATTTTGACATTTCTTGACATTTCTTGCTGCCAAAACATGGAAGTGCTTTTACTCTCTATAGCTATAGCACCTTATGGGCCTTAACCAAAGATGCGGTCCTTTCGTTTTAACTGAACTGGACTCGAACCCAGATTTCCCCCAAAACAGGCCATTTCGATATTTGCATAAAAACCTTGCCTTTTCTTAAGCAGTCACTTCATCCAGCCTAATGACTGGATGACGAGCCTCTCCGCCGTTGCTCCCAGAGCACAGAGCATCTTATCTGTAGCAAAGTGTCACCACGGAGCTTATGAAGCTGAATTGAGCTGGGTGAGTTAATCTAGCTTTTCGATAGTTCTAGTTCTCAAATCGGCCCCATAATGGCAGTCGTTGCCAGTGGGCATTCCACCCAAGCCTCATCCCAGCCCTGTGCAGTTACAAGGGGGCCTGTTGTGCAGAGGAAGGACCTGAGGCTCAGCGAGTGGCTGAGCTGGGGTTTGAAGGAATTACCAGTTACCAAGTTGCTTGCACTTCTCTTGTGTCTCATGCTGCTGGTCGGGGCACCGGACCCAGACACTGGGCAGGGAGAGTGGACGGACTGTCAGGGAAGGTGAGAGCGAGGGGGCTGTGTAGCAAATGGAGACCAAGTCTGTTACCAGCTCGCCTGACTATGGGGCCCTGGCTTTGGATGGAGGCATGTGACGTCAGACCATGGGTGAGCACAGGCAGGGGGCAGCTTAGGAGATGGGCAAAGAACTGGAGTTTTGATGTTTCTAACTAGTTCAAGCCACTGCCCAAAATAAACAACTTTAAAACATCCTAGGTATGAATGTGCGTATTAGTTTTCTGGAGCTTCTGTAGCAAAATACCACAAACCTGGTGGCTTAAAACAACAGACACCTGTTCTCCGGGAGCCTGGAGCCAGAAGTCCCAGGTCAGAGTGTCAACAGGCCTGCATTCCCTCCACAGGCTCTGGGGGAGGGCCCTGGCTTGCTTTGTCCCACTCTTGGTGGCTGCTGGCTTTCTTGGCTCATGGCTACGTGACTCTAACCTCTGCCCCCATCGTCACCTGGTCTTCTCTGCGTCTGTGTCTTCTTCTGTCTCTTGTAAGGACCCATGTCCCTGGGGTTAGGGCCCATCCGGGTAATCCAGGGTGATTCCAACTTGAGATCTTTAACTTAATGACACCTGTCAAGACCCTTTTCCCAAATAAAGTCACACTCATAGGTTCTAAGTGTTAGGACGTGGACCTGTCTTTTTATAGGTCCACCATTCAACCCATGGCAAGCTATATTGGGGTATACAAACTTTTGGTGTCTCTGGGCCACACTGGAAGAAGAGTTGTCTTGAGCCCCACATTAAATACATTGTGACATGCAATCACACACAAAAAATCTCAACATTGTGAGTAAATTTGCGACTTTGTGTCAGGCCGTATTCGTACCCATCCTGAGCTGCTTGCGGCCCACGGGCTGCAGGTTGGACACCCCTGTGTGTAAATCAAGTATTAAATAAGTGGAATCACTGAAACCCTAGACTCATAAAATGGGATTCTGTTGAGGAGAAGGCAGAGACCATGAACTCACACTTGTTACCTCCCCTTAGCACTCGACTCCACGTGTTACACCCAGGAGCCTCACAGACACACAACTTCGAGGGCTAGTGCGGTCCAGTGGAAGTGGCTCGAGCTTTGGCAATCCCCGGGTTACATATGGGCTCTGCCATTTTCTAGCTCTGGCTTTAGGTAAGTCATTTACTCTTCGGGCTTCAGTCCTCCCCTCTGCAAAATGGGACCAACCCCTGAACCTACCCAGCAAGGTGGATGGAGAGATTAGCCAAGTGGGAATTCCAGCTGCACGCAGTAGGTCTTAAACTCGGTGTAGGCATCAACCTGTTCATTCCTGCATAGGTAGTGGGCATGTATTTATTTCATATATATCTCACACAGTTTATTGAGCACCTACTGTGTGCCAGCCAATCACTGTCCAAGACGGTGGCACCCAGTTGGGAAGATCAGTGGTGTCTGCCCTGATGGTGGCAGCATTCTAGCATGGGGACATCAACAAAGATGATGAGTAAATACAAACACATATTTTTATTTTTAAAGACCACTTCAGTTAGTGATAAGGTGTAGGAAGAAAAATGTACAAATGCGATGTACCATAGAATGCCTGGGGGAGGGGGTCCCTGAGGGAGGACCTCTACAGGAGGTGGCAGTTAGGCACAAACCTTCATGATGAGAAGAAGGTGACCAAGGGACAGAGGAAACAGTGTCCTAGGCAAAGGGAGCAGCACTCACAGAGGCCTTGTGTCCTTGCAGATGGGTGCATTGACTAGTTGATGACAACAATGTCCTTGTCTAATAGCGTCTTTGTATTTATGGAAGCAGTAGTTGCCTCTCCTGCTGTGATGGTCATTTTCTAATTTGTTCGCCATATATTTCTGGTTCTCTGCATTTGCTGGCCCTAATACTTGAGTGGGGCGTGTGAGAAGTGGAAAAGGTGTGTAATACCCAGGAAGGAGCATTAGAGTATTGGTGTGGCAGCCTCTGGAGCTCTCTTGCTCTAGGATAGAGACTGACAATTTTGAAGATGGTGGCTAATCCATTACCCTGGGAACCTGAGTGGCTACCATGAGTAGAGTCGCCCTGGTGACCAAGGTTGACATGTTGAGTGAATAGAATAATCTGTAGTTGCTGTAAATCACTGAGGTTCTGGGGCTGTTTGTTACTGCAACATCATCTCACCTACCCTGACCAATACACTCTCTTTTGCTGGGTACCGCCTTATACCTCGCCTTGGTAGTCCTTCTATATCCTACTGAGTTTAGGGCATTGTGAGACCCAAATATCATCTCAACCCAAGCTACTTGTTGCACAGGCAGGCTTGTTCCCACGCCCCTTGCAGACAGGAATGCCTGGAACCCAGAAGGGTGGTGTAGGCAGTGGCAGCTCCAATGACATAGGAGATTTCCAGGAGAAGCAGCTACCTACCTTAACTCCCCTAGCCCAGGCATCCCCCACCAGGGGCCTGGGCTCTGCAAGTCCTGCTACGTGTGCAGCCTCCCTCCCCAACTGCGCAAATCCCTTCGACACTCCCTTCACGGGCTGATGCAGCCCCACTGTTGCCAACAAGCCCGAGAGCTTCCAGGACTCAGCAAGCCTGAGTCCTGGCTGTGCAGAGCACTGCTGGGACATTAGCCTTACTCATCCCTGTGATGGGAGTGGATGGCAAGTGCATTGGGTGATGGATGGACACAAAATGCCGGAGCAAGAATACAGTGGCTGCTTTCATCCTCGTGGACTGGGTCTGAACACCAGGTGCTCCCAGGAGTCAGGCACCTAACCAGGATGAGTGAAATGGACCTGGTGCAGGCACTGTTAGAATGACTTTCCAGTTCTATCCACGGAAGCCAGGTCTCTATATTCATATAAAATACTTGGTTATAAGCTGTTTGCAACAAATTAAAAACTAGGTAAGCACTGTGGTTTTCACTAGTGCTATTTACCAAATATTTCTAGAACTGCCCCTACGCAAGGTGGGTTTGCATTTTCCCCTTGATGCTGGGCATGGCCATGTGACTTACTCTGGCCAATGAAAAGTCAGCAGAGGTGACATGCATCACTTCCAGGTAGAAACCACCGAGGCCAGAGCACCAAACACCCAGATTCTTCTCATGGTCTCTGTTACCTCAGATGCACATGAAGATATGGGGACTCCAGCTCGATTCTTGAGTTGTTATCATAACAAATGAGCAATGTAAGCCCCACTGATCCCACAGGCAGAAGAAATGCAATGAATGTATTGCCAGAGGAAGAAATGAATGCTTGTCATTTGCACTTCTGAAATGTGGGGGGTGGGGGGGTGCTTGTTACTGCAGCATAAGCAAGCTTGTCATGACTGATACAAACACTCTACAGATGACACCCAACAAGCCTGTGGCCAGGTTATCTGATTCGCAATTTCAGATGAATTGTTTTTCTCCTCCTTTTCTCTTGTTTCAAACTTGTCCTCTTTCCGTCATCTCTATGTATTCGCCTCAGCTGGCAAACATCGGTGGCGACTCCTGCAAGGAAAACTGCTCCAACCGAACCCTAGCCACCTTACCACGGCGATGACAGCAACGGTGACAGCAATCCTAATAAGAAAGGAGGTTGTCCTCAGACAACCAACTTCTCCTTGAGAAGCAAGCTCAGGCCTCCTTGACCCAAAGGGCACAGGCCAGAGTACCCTCCAGCCACCAACCCACCCTAGCTGCTGGACCCTTTCCTGGTTTCCAAGAAACTCGTGGTTTCCATAAGGACCGTGCTTACTCTCAGAGCCCAAAAGATGCGTGTGCATCATTTTGCATGACACGGCCTCATTGCAGGCAGGCTTGCTTTGGAACCTGGCCAACGACATTATATTGCCTGCCTAGCCACTTACTAGCTGTGTGACCTTAGGCCTCAATTTCCCGGGGAATGACGGAGACTACACCTCCAGTTCGGCAGAGTTATAATAAGGATTATGCATAACATAGAGCAAACACCCAGGAGAGTGGCCCGTAGTTGGTGCTTTATTAATGGCAGCCTTTTGAGGGGGAGAGATGCAGGCAAGGCCAGGCAAGGGGGTATTTGAATCACTTTCCATTAGAAGTTAGGATCCCACGTAGGATAATGAGTTAAGCCTCTGGGCTATGGAGTGCAGCTGCCTGGGTTCAAATCCCTACTCCACCTGTTTCTCTGACTGTGCAGCTATGAGTGAGACACCTCACCTCTCTCAGCCTCAGTTTTCACATCAGTAAAACAGGGGGGATAACGATAGTATTGCACTTGATCCCTGGGGTTGCTGTGACAAGTGCCAGGCATAGAATAAAGGGAAAATACAGATGAGACCTTTATGTCCTTGTTATGTAAACCTCGGACAGCATCTCCTAATTTCAAGCATAGTTAGGACCCCGCCAGTCTGGCGTTGGGTGAGCCCTCACTTCCGCGGGCTCCCGCCTAAGAAGCGCCCTCCAGGCTGGCCCCCTGGAGTCCCCTGTAGGAACCGACAGTCTCCAGAATCCAACAAGGCTTCATTGTTCCCACCTCAGCCGGCAATGTGTTCCTTCCGCACATGCACTTACCTCGCAAACGCTCAGCTGTCGTCTCACAAGCCGCCTTCTCTGTCTCCGCGACTCCGGACAGTGGGGCAAGGCAGCCCCCGGACACCCGATCCCCCAAACCCTCCATTCTAATCATGTTGTTTCTTAGACTTAGGCGCACCTATAAGTCATTTTTAATGACAGTTTGAGAAGAAAGTAGTCGCAGAGCAAATTTTACATGACGTTCTCATCACCAACGGCATTTAATATCCTAAATCAAATGCTTTATGGCGCGGCATCGCGGGCCTTCGGGGGAATGAAGGAAAGCTATTATTTTCTTGCCTTTTGCGCACCTTTCGTGTGTTTGGGGTCACTCACTGTGGGGAATTCCTGGCTGTTATGCTTGGGGGTTCGTTTTGGGGGGAGTTCGGGTGCTCGGAAGGCCCACCAGGATTCTTGGGGGACTGTTACACAATGAGGCGGCCTGTGCGGTGGGACCCGGGGCCGGTAACATGAGAAAGCTATGAGAATGTAAGCCAGGCCTGATCTGGGGTTCCTCGCCCTTCACCTGAGGGGCCCCTTCCCGCCCGGGGAAGTCGATACGGTGAAAATCTAACCAAAGCGACAGCAAATAAAAACAGGCCCGACCTCTCCTCTCCCCAAACCCCCAGCAAGACTTGGGAATAAGCGTGAATTCTATGCTCCAATTCCCTTCTGTCTGACAAATGTTTTCTGAGCATTTCCAACGTGCCTACCATGTGCCCAAACCAGAGCTCACACGGGTCAGCGTAGTTCTTCTCAGTGCGGTTTCACCCGAGTCAGCCATCAGTGTTGAAGCACCTACTGCACACTGGGAGCTCCTAGGGCGACTGGCTCAGGCCGCCACCTTCACAGAGCCAGACACACTGATGTGCCAAAGGTGAGCTCAGGGGCCACCGGGGGCCCCCAGAACAGAGCCTGGTGTGTAATGCGGGCTCGATGAGTGGCTAGTGAGTGAACGATAAGGCCAAAGAGCCAGCCAGAGAACACAGCGCCAGACTAATGTGCAGGACAGCATTTGCTCCCTCTGGCCCCCTTTTCATTCCTGGTGCTGAAGGAGGAGGGCCTGGGGCGGCATCTCATCGAGCTCCCTGGGAGGCAGCGATCCGCATTTGCAAGAGCGGCCTGTGAGCCATCCGCAAGAAGACGCCTGGGAGAATGAAACTCCTCTCCTGCCTTTGACTTCCTGGGAAGGAGGCACAGCGGGCCAGGAGGACGTGGCGGGCCCCAGGCTGGCTGTCCTCCGCCCTGCGGTCCTCAGAGTGGGGTTAGAATAAGAAGCTCCACGTTAGCGGAGCTTCTGCCACGAGCTCAGAGCTAGGCAGGAGTCAGCAACCCCAGCTTTCTCCACACCCGACGGCCCGAGACTCTGAATAACCTCCGCATCAGAGAGGCCTGGGAGCCAAAAATCGGGGGGCGGGTGGTGGGGGAGAATGCTCAGCACTGTGCCTGGTGCATCCCAAATGCCTACTGAGCGGCAGCGTCCCTGTTATCGTCCTGAGTTTCCAAGCGAGGAAACGGAGGCTCGGAGAAGGGAAGGGGGGAAGTGGCTATGGGTTGGGACTGGGGAGCTACGAGCACCCAGACCACGTGAGCATCCCAGTCAGTGTAAGGAGCCGATCCTGACACCGGATCTGGGTAACTTTGGGTAAGTTACTGCACTTCTCGGGGACCCAACTAATTAGGATGATAAGAATAGACTGAATCCTGTGGAACCGCCAATATCACCCCTTAGCAGCATTTGAGTTGAGCAATTTCATAGCTTTAGTTTAATAAAAATAACTGCCTCCTTGCGGTTGCGTGAAGATGAAGACGTGTAAAAACTGAGCACCGTGCCCGGCACGTGGCAATCCCTGGACACCCGGGAGTTTGTTTAGTTACCATCTCCACAGCTTTCCTGGATCCAGGAAGGAGTGAGGTGTGCTCACATCATCACTGGAAGCAAAGCCACTACCGCCGTCTTTTTCACTCCTGGACCAGCCTGTGTCACCAGGCCCCGTCCCCACCCCCTGGGCTCGACGATACGGGATCAGCAATTTCCTCGGCCCAGCCGCCCAGGGAAATGATCAACCAGCTGCTCCTTAAAGCCCCCTCTCCCCCAGGGCAAGCCCCCCCAGCCCGAGCACCCTCCTTTGAACCAGAACTCTGCCATTATTGTTGGGGTCCCAGTGCCCTTTCTTTCTTTCTTGTCCGGGGGAGGCGGGGGGATGGCAAGGAGGGCAGGCGTGCGCTCCAGGCTGGAGCCGAGTGAGAGAGCAGGAGGCCATTCCTAGTCGTCTGTGCTCATTAGACCTTGGCTTCCTTGGGGTCCCTCGGAAACGCTATCGTCGTCGTCGTCGTCTTCAACATCATCTTTTTCTTTTTATCAGCTATTGCTACTGCTTCTTTCTCTTTTTTTCCCCCTCTTTTCTCCCTCCTCCTCCTCTTTCTTTTCCTCCTCCTTCTTTTCCTCTTCTTCCCTTTCTTCTCCTTCTCCTCTCCCTCCTCCTGCTCAGCTCCTCCTCCTCCTCTCCCTCCTTCTTCTTCACCATCAGACCATGCCGCTCTGCTGCTGTTACACTTCTACTTTCTGTTTCCTTCTTTTCTTCCTGGGTCCTCATTGTACTTGGGGTCTGGGGCTCCCCCCACCTCCGTCACGATTCAGCAACATTCAGAGCTTCAGACTTTCCCTGACCCTGCTTTCCCATCACCCCTGCCCTCACGGTACAGAAACCTCCCCATCCTGGATCCAGTGGGCTCAGTGGCACTCTGAGATCCAAACGAATTGTGGACAGATTACAGCCCTCAGCTAGTGAGCTCACACCTCAAAGCTGGGGGATAGGCAGGCACGGCTGTAAGGCACATTGAACCGCTGTTGGGGTCCTCAGCGGGTGAGGGGATGGATTGAATACCAGATCAAAGCTGTGCGGACGAAAATGCCCATGGGGCATAGTCTAGAACTTAGACAACTCGAAGGGTGCCTGCGGTGCTCACACCCTTGGCTGCTAACTGTTCCGATCAACAGTGATTGATTGGCTTTCAGAAGGCCCCCACCTAAACTCAGCCACGATTGATTACATCAGAATTATCCCAATTTGGGCCAATCACAGTGCTTTCCGAGGAATTTGGAATAGGCACGGCAGGAAGAGGGTCATATCCCTGTGTGCTCAAGACTGTGGTGTGCGGACTCATGAACACTGGGGAGCTGTCCTCCGCTCCTCACGTGCACGGGCAAAGTGGGCTGACGATGCTGATGCCGATAGCCAAGATGCACTGAGCACTTGCTCTCTGTCGCTTGCATGGTTTGCATACGGTGGGTCTTAGAAGGCACCCCAGTCCCATTTTTCTTAAGCTTCAGCTGATTTTTATTACTTCCAATCAGCTGGTTGCTGACAAGTAGAGTCACTGAACTTCTCCAGAGAGGCAGTGATTCTTCTAATAGAGGGTGCAGTGATTTTTGAAAAAGTGCCTTCGGACCAGGGCCAGGGTTAAGGCAAGACAAATGAGACACCTAAGGCACATAATTTAAGGAAGCAGCTACTTTCAGGGTCACGCAAGTGAGGGGCCGGTATTTGCACAGACCTGAGAAGGGGTGCCTCCTTAAATTACGGACCCTGCGCTCCCGCTTCCCTCATGCTGGTCTCAGCCCTGCTTTACCCGACTCCCTCCCCTGTTCTGCCCTGTTCCCCGCCATCGTACAGTGAGTAAATTCAACCCGGGGTCACAGAGGGCCATTTGGAGTGTGATATTGTGGCAAATAAGTGGCACACGCGCTACAAGCTGCACACCCTGTGTCTGTGGCAGACGTCACTAGTCCGTCACAGCCTCTTCTTGGGGAGCTGGGAACATGTTCTCAAAATCCAGCTTCACACGGAGACATGAGATGCACTGCCAAACATCTGGAGCTGCCGAATAAGGCAACACCTTTCCGAGGGCAGGAGCTGGGTCCTGCTCGTCTCTCTGTCTCTCCAGCACGTAACGTGGCGCCTGATGCAGACAAAGCTCTGCGCAGGTTTCCATACTGAACTGGAGCCTGACCAGGGACGTGCGCGGGGAACTGCCCGCACAGACAGTCACTGTTCATGTGAGCACGCACGCACGCACGCATGCATACACTCCCATAGACAACGTACCACAGCCTGCAGGCAAACTGGGCCCGCAGTGTGCCCCGAAGCCTAAAAAGGTTCTAATCCCTTCAACTCTTCATAAGCTTCAAAATAATAATTTAACATCACACAATAAGGCTCCAGCCATCCTAGAAGCTCTGGGATTTGTCACAATAATTACCTTAAATTTTTTCAATATCAAATATTGAGGTCATTAAAAAGTGGGGGGAGGGGGTTTGTTGTCATGATTTGCTGGTTCCGAAGCATGTTTGGGGACTTTTTTTGGATCATGTAGCCCGGCAAATAATCTCATATGCACATGAATGTGGTCATGTACCCGTACAAACACACACCCTCACCCAAGCGTAAATATTCACAGTCACACTGCATTTGTACACACGGTCTCCATGCATTGTTCACATATGTATGCATGAGCACACACATCCTAAACGTGCATGCACGCATCTCCACATGCATACATATGCGTGCCCATGACACAGCACACAGACAGACACAAAAATGCACAGGTTGGCACCGACGTCTGCCCAAACGCACTTGCACAGACGCAGGCGTGCAAGCACGCCCTCCTAGGCCCCCACGCGAGTGCCTTTGTATCCTCTTGCATACTCGCACCCACGCAGCCACTCGTGCGTACACATGCACCTGCACACACAGCCCAAGTCCTAAGTCCTCACACATGCTCTGTTGCGTGCCCACATTCTTCACACACACACGTACACGTTTGTACACACAGATACACAGATGCCCATTCTCCTGTAATCCTTCCCTCTCCCTCTCTCTCTCTCCCTGACCCCCGTCCTCCTCTCGCTGTCTCCTTTGCACACGCGCGCGCGCGCGCGCACACACACACACACACACACAGCCCGCCAGTCCCCCACCGAAAGAGCCAGCCAGGCCGCCGCTCCGCAGGCCCGAGCTGTCAGGGAGCCTGGTCAGAATCATCGGGGCGGCTGGACAGTGATAACAACGCCGAGAGCCAGCCGGAGGGAGCCTCACCCACAGTGAAACGCTGATGGGCGGGCGCCTTAGCGTGCATCCTGCCAGGTCCTGTAACCCAGCCCGGCACAGGGAGGCGGCAGGCTCTTGGTGCCCTCAAGCCATGTCATCTCCTCTCTAATGATGCCAGTTTTGACAAAGCCGAGCAGCACAGCGAGTAGGTGTGAAGTTGGAATTAATTTTCTCTTGGAAGGTTGAGTGTATTAGCAGCTCTGGGCTGGCTTGTGTCGGTATTGCCATCCTCCCTTTTGCAAGAGGGAGAGGAAACAAGGAGTAAGGACACTCCTTCCTGCAGCTGTTTGCTTCTTTCTGTTAGCTGCCCTTCAGGAGACTTGGCCTCTTTTCCAGAAGCTCGGTAGACCCCCACGGGCACAGACGGGCTCAGAGACGGCCCCTGACCCAGGCACTCAGTGCCCCCATTACATTTGGAGAGGCTCAGCATTAAACCTGCCTTGAGGGGCTGGGGATAAGTAAATAATAAAATATATACCTCCGCCTGTAAGGAGTTTAAATAGATACAAATTTAGGGGGGGAAATAGGTTTCACTTGTGTGGGCCACTGTGATTGATTAGCAGCGGCCGCCTAGGGCGGCGAGGGAGACCTGGAGCCATGGAGGCAACTTCGGACTCCGTGGGCTGGAGAGTCGTGATCCGTTAGCAGTGTCCGCTTTGGACGTTGCTTTGGGCAGTTGACGCATCGATAAAGCTATTTTAAAAATGCCTATAATTCAGCAGGTTAAAAACAAATAGGAAACTCAGTAAATAAGTATATTTAAAACCTAAAAAAAAAAAAAAATCCACAAGAAAACAAAGCTATATGGAAAGCAGGCATTGTAAACTCAGCTGCCATCAGGGGCCCAGGAAGGTGGTGTGATTCATGTGGCCCAGGCGGGGCCTCTGTGGAGCTCAAGGGCGTGGTCATCCTTTAAAAGGGGAGTCACTTCTTTACTCAGACAGTTCCTGCCGTGCAAGAACGTGGCCTGGATATTATCACCTCCCCTAATTTTTTTTTCCCCAAGAGAAATCAGAACTGTGATTTTTTTCAGTGTGAAACGTTATGATTGTTGCCAAAAATTCTTAATTTAAAAAAGAAAATCAACGCTGGCTAGTATAGCTCAGTGGATTGAGCGTTGGCCTGCGAACCAAAGGGTCGCAGGTTCAATTCCCCAGTCAGGGCACATGCCTGGGTTGCGGGCCAGCTCCCCAGTAGGGGATGCATGAGAGGCAACCACACATTGATGTTTCTCTCCCTCTCTTTCTCCCTCCCTTCCCCTCTGTCTAAAAGTAACATAAATAAAAAATCTTAAAAAAAAAAAGAAATCATTCTGTAGGCCCCCAACGATCTTGGATTTGTCCGGAAAGTAGCCCGTCCAGGTCCCTGGGAGCACACCCCGGAGGTGATGTCGGTATGACCCATCCGTCCCCCGCCCTAGACTCTCCACTGACGGAGGGTAGGGAGGGCGTGTGGGTGGGGTGGGTGGCTCACTGCTCTGCACCCGGCACTTGCAAACCTAGCCACACTTGCACTCAAAACACACCTGTTACATGAACAGGTAAAAGGATCAAATCCCACCCTTACCCCTAGAAAGCCATTTCAAAGTGCCCAGATGTTTCCCAGCTTCTAATGACACATCGCCCTCTCTTCTTTCATCCTTGGAGATAAAGATTATTTCCTCTTGTTCTACCTTCAGTGATACGGGATGCAGTCTGCCGGGATTCAGATCCAAAGTCTACCCCTCATTAGCTGTGCGACTTGAGGCAAGTCACTTCGCCTCTCTGAGTCCCAGCTTCTTCCCCTGTATTGATAAAACGGGGCTAGTAAGAGGCTGCACCTCACAAAGCTGCCGTGAGGGTTAAATCAGGCGCACCTGCAATGTATCTCATGAGCCAGGAGGATTTTGAGGATGAGAAGTGACACTCAGAAATTGCTCAGGGACATCAAGCATTAGCTTGAATTGTCCCAAGCAACCCAGCTCTCTGGTCACCCTGTGGTGAGTAGGCTCACTGCACAGAGCACTTAGAAGGGTGCCTGGCAAGCAGGGCTCCCTCCCGGTGGCTGACATCATGAGAGAGCCACTGCCACATTCCCGTCTCACCCCGTCTGAGACATGGAGCTTTTGAGGTTCTCAGCTCTGCCCCCTCACCTTCAGCGAAGCACCTTCTCTGAGGAGGTGGCCACTGAGTCACACATTGAGGAACGGTAATGATTTTGCCAGGCAACACGGGTCAGGAGAGGAACGGGGACTTTCGGGCAAGAAGAGCTTAAACAAAAGGTTAGTGTCCAATTGCTGGGTGACTGGTCCCCACCTGACTGGAACCAGATCCGCAAGGGCAACAGGTCAAAGGGTTCACGAGTCTGAGAAAATCAAGCTCGAAAGATGGTGTGCGTGGGCTTCGGACGCATTCTTATCTGTTACGTCATCTGTCAAAGACCTGCCAGAAGAGGGTTATGCGCCAAGGCACCGACGTGCAAACAACTGCTTTTCCTGGGAAGAATCTCAAAGACCAGTGACCCAATTACTGGATCATATTTTAAAAGGATGTTGTAAAATCCCCTTATTAAAAAAGAGAACAGGAGATAGCCACTGCTACTCCCTTTTTATTGCTGTTATGGAATGTCATGAGCAGGGGAAGCAAAATTTAAAACAAGAAAAAAGCCCTCTGAAAAAGAAAGCCTTCTTTCTAATCTGGGAAAACTCAGTGGGATTTAACTGAGATAAAGTTCCCATCTCCCATCTCAGTGACCCTCCGGTAATTGCCTTGCAAGCGTGACATTTGCTCATGTCCATCCCCCGCATCCCGTTTGTCTGTTCTTGTCTCCCAGACAGAAGGATGCTGATGGGCAGACACACAGGTCACTCACAATCAGAAACAGCCAGGTGCCATTAGGACCATCTGACTTGTTTTCTTCTAGCTCGTGTGTTCCTCAGAAAGGAGCCAGCCCAGGCATACGGAAGCTCCCACTCAGAATCTGGGATTGCCATTCCTGCAAATCGTACCTCTTCCGAAAAACTTCCGCCTGCCCTCTCCTCAGTCATGCTTTGATCTTGCCCTTTTCTCACTGATGATGGCCGTCGGGGTCACCGAAGACCTTATGCAGTACCGTAGCTCACAGTGTTTCCGCCCCGGGGGCAGCTCCCGGGGGCAGCTCCCGGGGGCCACAGGTGAAGCGGTCTATGCAGAAACAGGCCAGGGGGCCCCTGCAGCTCAGAGCTGGGACGGGAGGGTGCAGAATCAGACAACTGCCAGAACACACTCCACGCGGGTTAGTGCTTCCTGTGCTGCAGGCCGTGCATCAGAATCACCGGAGAAGCTGGTTCAAACCACAGAGAGGCACCTACCGAGCGCATGTCCAATTCAGGAGGCCCGGCTGACCCGTAGTTCAGGACAAATTTCAAAAATGCTCCCTGGGTGATTCTGAAGAGCACCTCTAATGAGTAACCACTGGAGGCTTCGGGGCCTTGAAAACCTAGGTCCCAACTCTGACATCACCCTTGGCCTGCTGTGTGACCTTCGGCCGGTAGCTTCACCTCTCTGGACCTCTGTTACCCCATACGGCCAGTGAGCCCGTAAAGCCATTCTGTCTTTATTATGAAGATTTTGTAAGGCACACATGGGAAGGTGTCTGCCACAGGTTCTTGTGTGTCTTAACCACCGGGGAAATGTGAATTTTCTTCTCCCATGAGGAAATAAAGGGTAGACAGCACTTTCTACCCTTCCCCCTCACCTCCCTTCGCCATAAGAAGCCTGGGAATGGTGGCGGGGGAACTCCTTTTGAAGGAGTCTCCTTTTCTGGCAGCCAGCTTTGAAATTCCCAGCTATCATTTGGAGCTCAGAGTTCGCACATTCATGGCAGATGAGCAGGGATAGAAACAACTCGTTAGTGTTTGAAACCGCTGGTCTGGTCGGAATTGGGAAGGAAAACCAGCCAGCATCCAGGACCTTGAACTGAGACCCACATCCGCATACACATGAGAGGGGGCCGACCAGGGGGCCGCACAACCGTGGCACTGAGTCATCCGACCTGCCCAGACGCTCTGGCTGAGGGTAACGGCCAGCCTCTAGCGGGGCATTTTATTAACATGCCCAGGCTGCTGCAAGCGATTTCTCACATGGCTCCCCAAGAGCCTCAGGAACTCGTGAACTATGAAAGGGTAGTGCTCTGGGTTATTCAGGTAAAGATAAAACCTCTTGATGAGCCCGGGATGGACGTCCGTTGTCAGCCTCGGCAGGAAAGATGATAAAATAATCATCGTTACCAATGCCCATTGAACACTCACTGGGTGCCAGGCGACATACTAAGCGCTTGCCCTGTTCTATTTAATACACACAATAACATTGTAAAGAAGACACTGTTAGCATCCTCCTTTTACAGTTTACAGCTAAGTAGGGTTGTGACAGAGGGACAGCAGTTTGCCAAGCCGACGAGGAGGAAAGGCTGTAGGCAGGGGCAGCAGCATGTGCAGGGAGGTCAAGGAAATGGAGTTTGGCCCCCCAGAGGCACGGGGAGAGGAGCAGAGAGGCGGTCCTCAAAGGCCGTGGGTCTCACGCGGGGCCACGCCGACTTCTGAGACCTCAAAACCCGTCTCGGCAGAGGAAGGGCCTGGCCAGCTCTGCACGTAGGCTGAGCCCGAGTCGGTGCGGGGGCGATGAGAGGGCAAGTGAGGCTGAGGCAGACTTTGACACCATCGCAGGTGGTGAGACTGTGACTCGAGGCCGCAGGGGGAGGCTCAGCAGGAGAGAGCAGGCGGGAGCGAGGCGTCCGCGACTGAGGGGAGGAGGAAGTGCATTTTCAGCTTCCCCCCAGAGCGACAACTTGGGTCTACCCAGCAAAACACTAGACGGATGCGTTATATGCAAACATCTCCTTAATTTACAGCTTGGATGCGAAAATAATGCCTTCAGTGAGGCCATTGGGGTTCCTCTACCCCGGGATGATCGGAGAGACCCCAAAGGGAAGCAGGGAGAGGGAACCAGGAAAGTTGGTCTGTAGTCATTGTGCTATGTTTCCAGGGCGAAGGCTTAAAAAAAAAAAAAATACACACACACACATCGTAATACTTTAACCTCTTACCATCCCGAATCTAACAAGAGCTGCTGTGTATTGAGCCAGTGTTCTGTGCAAAGCATCGAGTGGAAAGCGTCACAGTGACTCCATGATTGAATTCCCCTAGCAATCCTATGAGAACTAGTAAAATCCTATCTACTTCACAGATACTAACATGGAGGCTTTGGTTGATCCCCTAGTCACTCCTCTAGGGAGTGGTAGAGACCAAGGACCCGGGCATCTGTGACCAGAGACGTCTGCCCTGCCTCCCGTGCCAGAACCCAACATGTCCCAAACAGCCATCCGTCGCGCACAGCCCCTCGGCTATGAGTCACCCAGTGTTATTTTTAATTAAGTCCATTTTGACTTCTCCTGAATAAAATGTAATAAATATCCGAAACCCATAAACATTAAAACAGGGTACATAACCCTTCAAATAAGTACTGTTTATACAATACCATGGATCAAGCTCGAGAAGTCAGCACGAAAGCATATCCACTGTGTGATTCTACGTGTTTTGGCGTTCAAGGTCAGGCATGCTAGTCTGCAGGGATACAGATGGGCCAAGCGGCTGCCTTGGGAAGCTGGGGTGAGATGATAGACGGGAAAAAAGAAAAGAAGAAACTTTGTACGGTCATGGTGATGATTTAAATTTTGAGTGGGATGTTAGTAACATGGGCATACACATTTGTCAAAAGTCATCAAACTACAGACTTAAAATCTGTGCATTTCATTGGATGTAATTATGCATCAATAAAAAAAAGAGGCCTCAAGTTTGGGTTTTTGACATTATCTTCAAATGAAGTTCAACAGGCTCACACAGGTACGCCAACTTCATGTAACCTAAGCAGGTGTGCCTTTGTACAACATTTGCTGTGCCTAAGGGCTGATTATGTTGTATAAAGTATGAGTGTATTGGGTTGCTTTTTTGTGTAAATGTTAACATTTTTTAGGTGTAAACATTTAAATATGCCATACTTTATGTTAAAAACAAACATTTTGCTGGAATATGTTTCAGACTCTCTCACTTAGAAGCTGTGTTAAGTGAGTCATCCATCTTTTGTCTTGGTTTCTTTTTTTTTTTTAATTTATTAAGTGTATTGGGTCGACATTGGTTAATAACATCATGTAAGTTTCAAGTGCAAGATTCTATCATACATATCTGTATATCGCATTGTGTGCTCACTTCCCCCAAGGTCCAGTCTCCCTCTGTCACTGTAAATTTGACCCCGTTTACCCTCTTCGTCTCCCCCCAGCCCCCTCCTATCTGGTGACCACCCTTCTGTCCTCTGTGTCTCTGAGTTTTAGTTTGTTGCTTTCTGTTTTATATCCCACAGAGGAGTGGAGCTACAGCCCTTTACTGTCTGACTTCTTTCACTCAGCATGGTACTCTTAAGATCCATCCATGTGGTCCCAAAGTCAGTATTTCATCCTTCCTTTCTTGGGCTGAGTAGTATTCCAGTGCATATATGCCCCACGTTTCTTTACCCCGACATTTATCAAAGGACACTTGGGTCATTTCCCTGTCTTGGCTGCAGTTCCTTTATCCATAAAATATGTTGATGACAGTGAACACAGTTGTGCATGGATTGCCTAGGGCCCTGGCCAGGACTTCATACCATGACTTAAAGCGTCCCTTTCTTCAGCCCCGTCCTCTCTGTAATCCTCCCCTCTCTCTACTCCCTGGCGGGGCGAGGATGATGGACCACGTTTTTGTCATCCTCTCAGGATGGTCGGCAGGGCTCTGCCCCACAGTCACGGTGACATTTGCTGGGAAGGGTAAGGGGGGCTTCCCCATACCGCAGCATGGGATGGTCCCCAGGGCTCACCCCCTTCATGTCTGCCATACCAGGTGGGAAGGGGGAGCATGGGCCTTCCATGGTGTTCACCTGGACCAGAGCAGGGGTGACCAGAAAGGTTTGTCCTGCGGGCTGTCTGCTCCTCGGTCCTTTGTCTCGCAGCAGCAGGCTTTTCAGGGGTGATTTTGGTCCACAGCCATTGGGCTGTGAGCCCCTCTAACCCCCGGTGAAGAATATACAGGGAAGGCAAAGGTTTCCGGCCAGTTCACGTCCTTTTCTCCACCCTTCAGAGTCTTTGGATGGTTGTGTTAAGCGCGTTGCCAGGGGTTTTAGCAGCAATTGCAGGAGGAATGGGGTGGCCAGAGCTTGCTCCATGTCTCTCTGTGCTCACTTCAGTAACTCCCTGTCTTTGAGAAGCTGGATTTTTGATACCAGTGGCTGTGTTAACAAAACAAAACTATCTCAGGAAAATCAGTGTGGAATGTGAAATGAGAGGG
Source organism: Mormoops blainvillei (assembly GCA_004026545.1). Lineage (NCBI taxonomy): Eukaryota > Metazoa > Chordata > Mammalia > Chiroptera > Mormoopidae > Mormoops > Mormoops blainvillei. The sequence continues at coordinate 48,236 of PVJD01001790.1, read as the reverse complement.
ACAGCAGCCGTCCAAGTCCAAGGTTTGCGACATTGCGCTGCGTCTAACCAGCACGCACATCCTGTTTGTAAGAATGAATGAATTTTTTTTCTTTGAATTTATATGTATTCTTTTTCCAACAGTACTAACTTGTTAGGGCATCCAGGTTACGTTGTTTTTGGAGCTAATGACTTCATAAACAGGATTGTGAGAGGCTTAATGAAATAATTACTAAGCTACTAAAGTCATCATGACCTGAGAGAGTTTGGGGACCTCTAGTCTAGAAAGAAAAAGACCTATTCAAACCCAGATGCAAACAAATGAATTAACCCTGTGAGAATCTGGAGGGCAAACACGACTTTGCACTTCTCTGAGTGTAAGGGGGCAGAGAAATACAAAAAAGCGAAACAAAGCGGGGTCTGCAGGGGCCCATTAAAAACAATCCGCTCTGAGCTTTGCTAATGCAAAGCTCTTTATCTGAGGAGCTCAAAGAGCTGTTTTACAGGTAAATATCCTTGTCTCCAGCTGCTAATAGGGGAGGCCAGGCCGGAGGAGATTAGGGGAGAAGGCCTATTTAAGGTCACCTAACAGTCAGTGACAAAGTGGAGACTCGCGGAGTGCTCTGTAATGGGATTTGTCTGCTGCCTGTTGTGTCAGTCTGAGGCGCTGAGTGTGTGAGGGCTGGACTCCAAGGCGGCGGCAGCTTGCAGGGGACGGGGCACCTTAGAATGGCAGGGTGTGGAAGGGACTCGGCGGTCTCTGGGTCTGGCCGCCTTTGTCCCCAGCCCTCACCCTGAGGCGCTGAGAGGGTCGGCGGTCGGCCTGCTGGAGGCGGAGCCAAAAGCAGGACCGAGCTCCCAGCTTCCACCGAGCTCTCTCTGGGAGTTTGCCTGGTTCTCCAGCGATCTGTCTAGGAAAACCTATTAAGGAAATTCAATTTCTGTAAAGCTGGCTCAGTGGAACTTGAGTTGGATCAAAGTTGGTGTGGATTTGGAAAGAATTAGGGAGAAATGGAAAAGCACACAGACCGGGGCGGGGGGCAGAACTCTGTTGAAAACGAGCATGGGGTCTGACCTCTGGTCCCAGCGCCTCTGTGACCCTTAAGAGACAGCAAGGGCCCCGGGCTCACTGATCCCTAAAATACTCTAGCCGCGTCAGATCCGCTTATCTGTTGCAAGATAGCCAGACCTCAGTCTTCCGTTCTGCCAAACGGGGGCCCTGTAGTGCCTAGCTCATGGAGTTGTGGCTGCTCTCAAGGGTGGAACGAGATGCTCCGTATACAAGCCTTAATGCATAGCTTCAGTGATTTAATTAGCAAAGCGAGCGTGTACTCTGTGTGAATAGAGTGATATTATAATTCTCTAAGCTCTCTTTTAAAATGATTAAAGAATATGTCAAATAAAATAGTAGAAACTGAAACTCTGTTGTACTACTCACTTGTCCCAAGGTACTTTGTATCTATTTGTAGACAGATAGACGAATGGGGGTGCATAAGCATGTGTTCGTATATATGCGATATTGTCATTTGTCCTCTTTCATACACTTAATAAATTTGGTAAGTGTATTAAATCCATATATGTTTAAACTCATTGAATCCACTAAGTGCATTAAGCAGATTAAATGAAAGGAATCGTGCAGAGGAGCTTCGGGTTCAGTCCATTGGCCCTTCTGGTCCTTCTGTAGCTAGAGTTGCCATCAGGCATAAAATAGTTGCACTTACCGAGCCGCGGGGGTTCTCACCTGAGCCCCCCAGCCCTCCCGTTCACCCTCGGCTTCTCCCAGCTGCTTCCTTCTTGGCCACCAGGCTGCTTTCTCAGCTTGACCCTCGGGGGTTTTCCAGAACCTTTTCCCTTAAACACACATTGACCTTGGCCTTCCTTTGCTGGGTGCATTATGCCCCAGGCAGCAACACCCAAGTCCGTGGTGAGCCCGCAAGCCCGTGCGACTGTCTGCTGATGAGGTGGCTGGCGAAACTGTGTCTTCATGGGACTGGGTGGACGAGAGTCCTCTCAGTTTTGTTGGCTGCCAGCTCCCTCTTCTCCTCACCTGGCTGGCCGTGCTGTGTCTCTCTGTCTGGTTTCATCTTCTCCCTTATGTGCTCGTAGCACCGGCAAAAGGACTCTATCAGGTCCAGGAAGCCAGGGGACAGGAAAGGGAACACATAATAGGTGTTCCGTACATGTTCGTCGAATGAGCTGTGCTTAGAGAGCAGAGCATAGTGGCTTTTTGGATGGTTGCTGTTATCCCCGTTATTCCAGAAGCTTCTTACAGCCAACCCAGAGCCTTATCCAGCTTGGTTTCTCCAGGGTCTCTGACAGTGCCTGTCATTCAAAAGGCTGTCAGTCCCCTGGGAAAGGGGTGGATGCTGCGTGCATACTGGGGACCTGAGTGTCTTCCTTCCAGGGATCGTTGTTTCCATCAGTGTCTTTGCCTTGGAACTTTCCCTCAAGCGTCCTAGGTGTCCAGAGTTGGGGTCAGATAAATGTATTGGCTCAGTTCATGTTTAAGTTCCTCTCTCCTCTCCTTTGTGATTTGAGAAAATTCCCTTTTATCTGGCTTCTCTTCTCCTTCCAGGAGGCCAAGAGAGAGCAACCTGATGGACTTTATAAGATGGCAGTTAGTGCTGTAGAAATATGTGGCGTTAGCCATCCGCCAAGAAGCCAGCTCTCTTGGTCCCCCTTCCTGGAATATTAAGGGATACCCCCAGCATATGGGTTTGTAAGATACACCCTCTCCAACTCAAGACCAACAAAAGTTTCCATGTAGCAGAATGACAATAATATCAGTCATACATTGGTGGCATCTGTAGGTGAGGGACACTCCTTTCATTTAACGTTGTTACGCCTCCTGACCAAGGCTGCGTGTTGACAGGACAGGCTGTGATCAACCCATTTGTCAGGTTAGAAAACTGAGGCCTAAGGGTACAAGGTGTCTCTTCTCCGAGAGTCTCTTTCTTGGGGCAGGACGAGAAGAGGCAGGAAATCATATTGTAATAAAGGTTACCACCAATGGCGCTATCGCTACCCAGAACGCACCTGCTGAACGTTCTGCGTGCGTGAGTTCCTGTAATCTTCCCAACGAAATGAGGTGTTGGCCTGAAGCTACAGAGAAACGGAGGGTCGGAGAGATTAGATAATTTGACTAAGGTAGGAAGTGGCCTGTTCAGAGTGGCCACCATACTCTGAGGGTTACAGCTGCCACTTCACTTGAATCCATGCACCCTCAAGAAACCCAGAGATGGGCTTCAGAAACTTGGTGTTTCATTCACAGGTTTCCCCGTCCGGGTGCCCTTTTTTTTGGAACCAACATCCGTGGCTTTCAGTAGATTATCAGGGCAGTCCATGACACCCACGTCAGGAGCCACAGGTCACAGCTGCGCCCGAATTGGGACACAGGTGGTAAGAGGCATTTAGCGTCATCAGAACCACCCACCTGGTTAAAGCAATTCATACTCCCCAGGAGCTACAGACACCTTTTCACACCTGAAATCCTGTCCTTGCTTCTTGCCAATTTCCTTTGGACGAAACCGAGTTAGGGAAGGAACTGTCGAGGCGGTCACTATTATGGGGAGCCAGAAGCAAAGAAGTGGGGCCCAGCATTCCTCAGGCCTGGAAGAGCAGGGATCGCCCGGCCTTGCCCCAGGATCAAAGGGACGAGGCAAACCCTTCATCACCAGGCCTCTGCATCAGCACTGTTTAGGGCAGGAAGACGTCAAGGGAGGAGGCTTTCTTTGAAGTGTCAAGATAAGAACCATCTCCACCTCCCTATAGTGTGAAAGTGATTCCTCCAGGAGCCAGGGGAGGGGCTGAGGCATGTGGCTGCCTGTGCCAGAGTGGGGAGGGACTTATCGACCAGGGCAGACACCTCCACGGCTCCAGGCCGTGTCTGGACCCAGCCAGACATCTCCAGTGAACATCAGTCCTTAAAACCATATGAAACGTGGAGCCAGCCTTACTGTTTTTCCCAACGGTTTTTCATCTAGGGAGGTTTTTCATCTAGGGATGCGTCTACACCGCTTGAGCATTGATTGGGTGAGTGGCTAGAGCCTCACGCTCAGATGGGCGGGTTAGACCTTACCCCTTCCGGCTGCTGAGCATGGGCGAGGTCCCTAGCTTCTCTGGGCCTCCGTTACAGTGGGAGTTACAATAACAACGCCTCTATCTAGGGTTCATTGGGGAAATAAATAATATTGTACACACTAACCATTTCCTTTCCATAATACCTGATACATAGGCTCGTTTGAAAAAAACGTTAGCTAATGTTTTTCTTTACCGTCCAGCTCAGTACATCAGGTCTAGGTGGACTTTCGAGTCGAGATGTCCGATTACATGATATTCTTTCTACAGATATTAATTTTGCCCAATTTTTAGGGCTTCGAGTTGAAAGATGAAATGGCATTTACCTTCCTTTTCCAACACAGTTGGCATGGCAAAGACCGTCGGTATTTAAAGCCTTGCTTTGCCACTAATAACCGTGTGACACTGGGAAGGTGCTTCGTCTCCGGCTTCCCCGCCTGTGCAGTGAGGACATTTTACGGGTGTCTGTCACTGGAGTCCGTGAGTCACCATTTAGCAGTGAGAATGGTGCTTGGCACATAGTAACTGTTCGATAAGTCTTACTTTTCATTTGTTACTAATAACTAGTCGTTAAATGGAATTTATTGAAAAACTGAAGTGTACCCAACCTTGGATTCCAGACTTTAGCAACAACAATCGGGCTTGCTCCTAAGATGCCTACATTTTTAATGGAAGAATTAATATATATTCCTTCAGTCGCTCCTTAAACAGAAAATTTTAGGGCCAAATAAAGATTAGACAGTCATTCCCTCTATTACAGGGAAAGCTTTGATGTATCAAGCTCCAGCCCTTGTGAGGATTTTTTTTCCTGCCTGGAACACCTCGCCTTGCACGTGCTGCCCTTCCTTTGCAGCCTGCTAAGGTTTTCAAACACGTTAGGTCTCAGCTAAGACGCCACCTCTTCTTGGAAGCCCTCCCAGGTCACGGATTAAGTTAGTTCCCCTATCATACGCCCCAAACACCCTACTTCCTCTGTGTTTTGAATGCTTGTCTTCATGTCTGGCTTTAACTTACTTTACATTGTCGAGGGTAAGCTTCACACCTGCCTTTCGGTTTCTATGTCCGCAGCCTCTAATACTGTTCCTGGCGCATGCAGGCACTCAAAAAATATTTGTGAATGGACGAATAGAAGAGGGACTTTCTGGGCATGGATTTCCCCTGTTGGAAAGTATTATTACTTTCATCAGCTCGTCCCAATAGTAAATGACGCCTCTACCTTGCAGAGTCCAGCAACAGGGAGCTCTGAAACTTTTAGAGTTTGCAGGACATTCCGAGGTAGCTAGGCCAAGGAGTTCGTTTTTCAGATGGAGAAACTGAGTCTAGAAAGATAAAGCCTCTCATCCAGCTCTACTGAATGCACAGAGCTGGGGCTAGAACTCAAATCTCTAGCTCCCAGAATCCTTTGCAAGAAAGAAAAAGTGAGTTAAATTCTCTCACTGAGGTCAGCTATTCGTTTAGGATGGAAAAAGTAGGACTCTGCCGTTGGTGATAGGGGACGTTGTGGCAGTTAATTGAGATAAAGCAGTTTTCTCATTAGAGGCAGGCATTAGGGTCATAAATTAAAACATGCGCTCAAATCCTGCAGGTCCCAGGATATCCACAACGTCTTCGTTTTAAGTGTGAGCAATGATGTTTCTTATAGGAATTTGGTAATTTATATGAAATAACGCATGCATTGTGTAATAAAGAATTTGGTTGACCTTTGTCCCTGGGTAGGGGACCCTGAATCTTTGGAATTTCCTGAGCTCTGGAATGTTTTTGTTATTCATGAGCTCCTTGGAACACACCTGCATTTATGCTAAGAGCTGAGGTGATTCAGGATGGAGACTGGTCAGCCAGAAAGACCAGCCGTGTGATTAGAGGGTGGGGCCTTCAGCCAGCCCGACCCAATGGAAGAGAAGGACAGTGGGAAATGAGTTCAGACCCATGCCCAGTGATCCAGTCAAGCATGCCTACATAGTGGAACCCTGATAAAAACTCTAGGCGCCAAAGGTCAGCAGCAATCCTGTTTGGTGGACACCTTGAGGTGTTAAGACAACACCTAATTCCTTGGGAAGAGGACGCCCCAGCTCTGTGTTTGTAGCCCTCCCAGCCTCACTCCGCGTGTCTCTTCATTTGGCTGGCCCTGATTTGCATCCTTTTTTAATAAAACTGTAGTCAGGACTATAGCACTCTCCTGAGTTCTGTGAATGCTCCCACTGACTAGCAACCCAAGGAAGTAAGTGCTACAATTATCTGCATTTTAGAGAGGAAGAAACCGAGGATCAGAGAAGTAAAGTCACACAGCTAGGATGTAGTGAACCAGGATTTCGATCTCTTGGATTCCAACGCCAAACTCTTACCCACTCCATTCTACTGCCCCTCGATTATGCTGTGAAGAGCAGCAGGCGAGTCCCCTCTGGAACTGGGCCCAAACCACAGAGTTTCTGTCTCAAATGGAGCCCTGGTAGGAACCAGCACACTCCAAAGGGGAGGGTTTATTCATGACTCTGTGGACAGAGGTAAGAGAAACTAACCAGTGATGGCGCAGAACCTTCTGCAAAATCAGGAAAATGCTATTGATCCCCTCCCTGAAGCCTGCAAACTTATGAGACCTCAATGGGGGCCGCAGCTGTAGAGAAGCTACAACAAAAGATGTGCCTTCACGTCTACGATGAGAAGAGGGAGCCAAAGGGAAGGGTTAGCCCGTCCTCTCTCTCCTCCCTCCCTCCCTCCACGTCTCTGGCTGGTGCCTCCCATTGGCTAAACCCAAGTGGAAGCTGGAGGACAAAGTGGCCCATTGAGGCAGCCCATGCAGGTCAGTTTCTTGGGCACCAAGCCGGGCGGAGAAGGGCGCCGATGAGACCTGGGCTGACAGCATAGCTCTATTCATGTTTTCCATATTTCCCGCACTTGGTACAGGTGGAAATTAGACATTCCAAGAGTCAGATGAAAATACATGGGATATATTGTCCCCCCGGGGTTTCTGGAGTAACTAAACCCCAAACTCAACTCCACGGGCTTCTGTCACCTTCCCAGAGCTCATTTCCAAAAGGAAGTAACACCTGGCCCAAAGCTCCACCTGCCGCGGCCACCTCTCTGAACCTCCAGCTGCCAGGGGCTGACGGTAAGTCACAGAAGCAAACTGATTTCTCAGGGGAAAGATGAGGGAAGTGAATGCAGAAGTCGTCCATGCACAGGATGAAAACCCTTGTGCAGGAAGGCAAATGAGGTCAGCGGCAAAGGGGGAAGGGGAGGACGGGACCAACCCTGGCGGCCCCGGCCTTCTCCAAGGACAAGGAGGGGGCTCAGGAATGCCCTCCACGCCGAACACAGCCTCCGGGCAGCTGAAGAGCCCCTGGCCTTTGCATTTGACTTCATTAGGTGCTTTTTGATTTCCTGGGCCAGCAGACTACTATTAATTAGTTTTTGTTCGGGTTAATCCAGCTTTTCATTCATGGGCTTATTTTCTGCCACTAAGCGTTTAAGTTTGAAATGTCACTAACAACCTACATAATTTAGTGTCCAAACCCTCAATGGCCAGGGACTTATAACTAATGAATAATATGTTCAACCAATTTAGTTCTAGAGGCAGCTCATTAACATATCAAAAGACTTTCAAATATGCACCCTCTTTGACCCTAAAATTTCCTGTCTAGCAAATGTTTTTTTTTTTGCCCTAAAGAAATAATTATGGATGTGTAACGATATTCAGTTCAAAAGGTGCTCAGTGAATTATTGTTTAGATTAGTGAAGACTGGGAGTAATCTGATATTTAGCAAAATAATAATAATAATGGCAATAGCAATAAAAAAAACTGTAGCAATTATCATGTTAAATATCTGGTTTTCCCCAAGTTCCCCGGGCCCTACTTTAAGACACTTTGCCTACGTTCGTTCATTTCATCCCCACAGCAGCCCTGCGAGGTTGGTGCCACCATTTCCCCCACTCGGGGGCTACGAAAACAAAAGCACAGGGAGATTAAGCAGCGCGCCCGACGTTCACAGCCTGGAAAACGTCTGCACGAAGGCTCCCACTTAACAGTGGCCAGGCCCAGGGCAAGAGAAAAAGTGGAGGCCGACAGGCCATTTGAAAAAGTCTAAATCAAGCTAATCAGCTGTTAAATCATATGTGTTCTATCCTCTGGTCTGATCAAATATGCTTTCATTCGTTATGACCTGGGAGGCCAGAGCTGAGCGCTGAACCGCCAGACTCCTTGGCATTGTGTGGCTGGATGTGGTGTGGGGGACGTGCCCGCCGGCCCGCCCGCAGCCAACAGTTTCCTCGCTTTCTCTTTTTACCCCGGCTCCATGCCATAGTGGGAGGGGTCACATGCAGACCTGTGTGAGGACATGCCAGCCAGCAGCACATCCACGCTCCATCGAGACCCCTTCATTCGAATGGTGGCCCCCTGCCACGCCTCAGGTCCGGGGCTGCACGCACCGGAGACGGTCTTGCTCAGGAAGACACACCGGAGAAAAGCCAGCGCAAGTCCTAGCAGCAGGTTCAAGGCAGCGAGGGCAGGAAATGCCAGGGCCCCAGGTCTCTGGAGGGTGGCTTAGGAGGGCGCATGGGTCTGTAAAAGCATACCTCCTTGCCCCTCGTGAAATCCATCCTTGGGTGAGGGTGGAGGTGAAGGCGTTGGGATGGTACGGTGAGCCGAGTCTCTTTATGGACCCTGGTGTCGCCGCCAAGAACGGCTGAGGGTGCTGTGATGGTGGTGCCCAGCGAGAATGGCAAGCTTCCCTGGGGCAGCTTTCGTGGTAGGCTTTGGGTGTTATTCTGGGTCGTCAGTGCTGTTAGCTTATAGACAACTCTGACCCCCTGGAAGATAGTCTCTGAGTCGCCTAGCATCTTTGAACAAATTCATGGTGCTCCAGCCAGCTAAATTGGATTCTGTAGTTTGCAACTAAGAATACTAATTAGGTAGATAGATAGGTTAGCTAGATATGATTAGGTATATAAGTAGGTAGAATGATGGATGGATAGGTGGATAGAGAGATAGATTGATCAACAGACAGATAGAATGAAAGAGAGAGATGAATAGATTCCAGAAGAGAGCTGATGCTGGGAAGAAAGGAACGGCACTGGATAAGCTTCCCATCTTCATTGCTTCAAGCCTGAAAGCAACCACCAACCGGCAGCAGTCCTACAAAAGAAAAACCCAGGGAGGGAGTGCCCGGATTGCGTGTATCTACTCTGCCCAAATCTCTGGCTGACCTCCAAGCCACACATACAGGAGTAGTCTCCAGGCCGCCTCGCCAAAGCTCAAAGGGCTGAACGGAGATCTGAGCTGCTCCCCGTTGAAGGAAAGTCAGCACTTGTAAGTTCCGTGGCGAAGAACAGACTCCCAGATTTGCATCGCGTGGCCTTCGCAGTGTTCACAATACAACCCCAAACCCTCAAAAGTCTGCTGGGCTGCTTGACCGGGAATAAACCATTGTTCACTCACTCATTCATCCCACAAGTCTTCATTGGGCTCCTCTTAGGTGCCAAGCATGCTAGATGCCGGGGATGCAATTATGCATCCGGATTGGTTCACACGCCAGCAGACGTTTATGGAAGCTCCTGCTGCATGTCAGCTGCCCTGCTAGACCGGAACACGGTGATGTAACACGTGGCCCTCATGGAGCTTTTCTTTCTGCCAGAAAGGCAGCTCTTAAAGAAATAATCACACAGTTGATTCATTAAGACGGATTGGGATGCGTGTTACGAAGAGTTCAGGAGGAGGAAGGCTCCAGCACGCCACTCTGCCAGCACCCCCACGGAGCTGGGGAGACTTGTTTCATCTTGTTGGCACTTGAACGGGGACAATGGCCCTGAGCACATTTGACCTCTTACCCCTTACTAGTCATCCAAAGGCTCGGCAGCTTTTACATCTGTGTCTTTCACACATTCCTTTGTACGAAGATTTCTTTTTCCTTAAAGAAGAAAAGCGAAGCGGCAGGAAACACACACACACACACACACACGCACACACACGCACGCAAACCCTTTTTTCTCTCCCGGTGATTACGTAAGCCCAAGACAGCCTTCCAAGACTTGTCCTGTAACTCTACCAAACCTATAAACTGCTCGAAGCTTAGTTGGCAAATAGGCCTATGCCGACAGCACAGAAAGCCTCCGCGGCCGGGTGCTCCAGCGACCCGAACGCGCGCAGAAACGTCTGGGCCCCGAAATCTACTCAGCAGGAACTGCTCGCCCGGGCCGCCGGCTCTCCCCCGGCTCTCCCAGACGAGCACACGCTGGGGACCCTGCTGGGGGAAGGCAGGCCATCGTCGGGAGCGGCGGGCGGGATGGGAGATTGTGCTGAGAGGGCCCCAGGGGTGGGGGGAGGGGTAGGAAAGAAAAGAAGTGTAAACTCCAGTTGTGAGGATTTCTTGGGGGAGAGGGGGATTATTTGAAGGAAATTGCACCGGAATATGCCACTTCGAGGAGGTGGCTGATGGCTAAATCAGTCTGTAGTGTGGGCAAGCAGCTAGACTCAGGAGGCTGGGGCGGGGGTGTGAAAAAATGAACGCTGAGTCAGATTCCGCAAGAATCGTGCCAGGCATCTTGGGTGGTAGACCGGGGCATAAGGTATAAACATTGGAGGAGAAGCAGAAAAGAGGTTTGGAGAACCATCGCCCTTTGTGGAAGCAGCAGCCTGTCGTCAGGGACCTGGGGGCTTTAGCAGCCACCACCCCAGCCCTTCCTTGTAGCCCCATTAAATGCTAAGGCCTGTGGGAAGCCAGCGTAGGAGCAAGAGAGAGTGTTCTGCCCAAAGTGGAAAGTGGTGACACGTCATGTGCCCCTCCCACACCCCACGTGGTGTTGATGGAGCCAGCGGGTGGAAGGGCAGAAAGCCACCGCTGTGCTCAGAGACCCTCTGGCTTTCACACAGCCAGAACAGGAAGCGGAAGGGAGAGCGCGCATCAAAGATAAAACCGGAGAGAACTTAGGAGGGTAAAGCAAGTGAAGGCTAAAACTCCACATGGAGACCCAGAAGCCATTGGGTATTAGCCAGGTGAACCCACTGCCCCCAACCCCGACTTACCTGCTGACGTGTGTAAGTGCCGTGCGTTAAGTGCGGCAGCCCAGGTGCCGAGTGCCAGGGCCTGCGCCCTCTGCCCCTCCCCCTGGGGCTCAGGCCAGATCTGCGGACACTAAGGTTCCTGGTTGGGCAGAAGGCACTGGAAACTGGGTCCCAGGCCTGTCTCCCTCCCAGGGGCTCCTATCTCCCGGGTGGGGGAACGATGGACATACAGTGATACTGGGAGGAGCGGGTATGCTCGTCCTTCTAACCTGAGACCGACCTCAATACATTATTTTGCTCAGTGTAGAAGGAAAAGCAACAGATTTTTTAAAAAGGTAACCTTTCAGTTAGTTGAATAATAGCTAATAATAATAACAACAGCTACTGGTTAACCTAAAAGTACAGAACAGTCTTTACAGGGCACTGTATTTAAAAAGAAGGGAAGAGAATGTATTTACATATTTCCTTGTGTGTGCATAAATTATTTCTAGAAAGATAAATGAGAAGTCAGCATAACCTCTGGGCCCGGAGGGGAAAGGAATAGGTGGCCAGGGGTTGAGAGACCCCTTACTGTCGTCCCCTTTTAAGCTTCTGTGTGCCAGGCACAGTGTCCAACACCGAGATTCAGAGATGAATAATGTAAAACCACGCCCTGTAAACATCTGACTGGCTGGCAGGGAAGGTGGCAGGTGTGCTGTTAGCTGTGAGGCAGGAATACAGGGCAGAGGGCAGGGGTGACAGAGGGCAGAGCAGGTGGCAGAGACCCTGACAGTCAGGGGTTCAAGGCAGCCCTACTGGAGCTCAAAGCCGGGTTCGTTCCCTCACTGGATGCACGAGCTTCAGTAGTTGTTAACCTCTCGGCCTCTTATTTCTTTGCTTACGGAGTGAGAATAGTGACAATAAAAGAGAGCAGAAAGGAAGAGGAGGAGAGGAGGAAGAAGGGAAAGAAAATAATGGTGTTAGGACGATGATGATGAATGAGGAGGAGGAGGAGACAAAGAAGAGAAGATGACAATTTTAATGGATTGCTGTGAGGATTAAATGAGATAATATATATAGAAAGCTCTCAGCACAAAATTCGACATGTCATCAAGTCATCTGAGGCGATGATTAATCAGATTCCTAGCAGTAATGATGGCAGTGTGACTAAGGGGAGACTCAGGGAGTGATGATTCTGGTTGGAGGACCGGGTCAGATTTCAGCATCGGCAGGAGGGCGATTGAGAGGTGGGGCAGCCCTAACAAAGGCTTGGAGCTAGGTCGGTGCAGCTGGACTCTCTGTGGGCTCTGGTCCACAGACTGGAGCTTGGAACCAGGTGGGAGGGGCCAGGGCAGAGACCGCGGTGTATGTGGGAGCCGCCAGGGCCTGGGGTGCTCTGGGGGTTAGCATGATGCATTCTTGCCTCCCTGTCTCTTCCGCTTCACACCTGGCCGCCCTCTTGTCAAATCCAAGCCACCCACACCTTGCCTGGACGTTTCACGGGTGTAGGACACGAGGAAACTCACTCAGCTCCGCAGAACGCAGAGATGGCACTTGTTTTTCATTATGTTTCTCTTTTTTGGTCTTTAATAATACGTGAGATAACTCAGTGTCTGCATTGCTTCTGCTGCTGTTGTCCACGTGTTCTACTGCTTTGATCAGGTGCACCCTGAGGAGCAAGCGGCGCTGTTGTTTCACCTCGGCTCTGCTTTGGGCCTTTGTGGCTGAGAGTTGCCTCGTGACACTGACAGTGAAATCTGAACGTGGGCCAAATTACGTTGGCGTACCATTTTATTACAGGTGTGGGTTTTACACTAACAGTAAATTAAGGGCCTTCTTACCCGACTTGTGTGTACAATAATGGTGACTAGATATTCTAGGGATGCAACCCTAACGTGTGAATTTCTTATTAAGCATCTGGATCAGGTTGACTGAAGACTATCCTGAGATTCTTAAGCACCCCCTTTTTAAATGTTATCATGTACAGTTGCTAAATGTCTCTTAACCCATAGTATTTTGATTTCGTGATAACAAAAACATCTGTAGTAAGAGGCTACATGAAGTTCTAGAAGACTCCAAATATAATAGGTAATACCCAATTTTGTATTTTTGTGTTCATCACAGTATTTGTTTGGTATATATTAACATTTTGAGTGTGTGAAATTTAAGCTGCAAAAAAACCCAAATAAAACCTAAAAACCAACAACCCACTAATTTTATCTACTTTCTATGTGGACGTTCCCTGTAAGTGTTTTTCTAGATAATGATATTAATGAGGATGATAATAGTGATCATGATGATGAGAAAGTTTAGAGACATGATACTGACTCTTCATTAGCTCTCTCAGGCCTGGGTTCAAATCTTGCATCTGCCATTTACCAGCTGCGTGCCCTTGAACAACTGAGCTGGCCTCTCTGAGCCTCGGTTTGCTCGTTATAAAGTAGAAATAGTGTCCTTGAAGAGATGACCAAGAGGTCACATCTTTGTGGAGACTTCCTGGAGAACTGTCCCTGAAAGGCATTTGAGGCTCAGTCCCGACTCCCCAGGAAACTCAGACGTTGATTCGTGGCGCCCGCTGCTGGCACCAGAGGGAGACGTGGCCGCCGCCAGGGCTCAGACCTGCTAACCCTCGGAGTCGAGAGAGGCAGCTCTGCGAAGGGAAGTGACGCTCGCGCACTACATCCAGGAGCGAAATGGTGTCCACATAGACTTTCCTGACGTTCCTTCTCTTCAAAATTATACGTGATGTGTATATATATAATAAACTTGTCTATCTATCAATCAAATCATCCATTGAGAGAGAGAGTTCAGAGCAACCTACCCGCACGAGCAAGAGAGATTTCCATAAAAGCACAGTTCCGACACTTCCGCTAATCCTGCTGGCTTCGGGCCCCTGTCCTCAAGGAGATGCCCCGTGCCCTCCGTCACGGCCCTGCGTGCTGCGGCCCTCTCCGCCCGCCCGCCCTCCCTCTGGGACTCGGCTAGGCTGACCCGCAGAGCTTTGCTGTGCCTGCCTTTGGCTGGAAGGGGCAACTTTCTTTTGCCAAATTGAGAACTTAAAGGATGTTTTCTTTTTATTGTCTGACTTGGTTTCTTTGGTGGTTAGAGATGATTAATTCTTAGCAAAATGTAGCTGCTTGTTCCTTAAGAGAAGAAATTGTTAAATGTGTGTGTGTGCATGGGGCTGTGCTGTTAAAGTGTGGTATACATGCATTTAATATATATTTCAAAAAGCTTTTTTCGACATCAAATGACTCTTGCAAAACAACATGTTGATGAGTTAAGTGTAAATGAATCAGAAACATGTGGCTTGAATTCCCTTCCAAATACCCTAGGGTTTAAAATGAGGGAAAAAAGGTACTTGGAGAAAAAAAAAACACATTTTGGGTCTTGCTGAACCTAAATCATTTGAAAAATAGTTTAAGATGTTTGCTAAATCCAAAAAGCAGCTCTGCTCCCACCATATGGCCATGTCAAAGTGGCTCTTCAGATGAGCTTAAGCCTAATTTTAATTTCTTGCACATGTGGTAAAAACATCTTTGAGGACTCTCAGTAAGCCACTGTTCAAGGGAACATTCAGAGTTTGGGAACTTTTTTTGCATCTTATTTGCATAACAATGACCACAGGCCCATCTACCACCCTCCCCCCCACTTATTGCCTGTCTGCTCTATTTCCCTACTTCTTGGGCCCTGGTACCCCTCTGGTGTTATCTTTTCTCTCCTTGCAGAAGGGTTTGGGGCTGACCCTCCATTCCCCACTCTTACTGGTTTCTGCTTTTCCGTTGGGAGACCTGCTTTCGCCTGAGCGTGCACAGGTGGGCTTTTGGAATATCATTCCGAGGTCTTCGCAGGACTTCCTCCAGATCCTCTCCCAAGGCATCCCTGCAGGGTGTCCCCTACGAAGCAGGCTGGGGAAATGCTCAGGAACGGGGTCACTGGACAGAACCTCCAGTGGCTCAGAATATCCCGAGGTTCTTTGGGGTGTCTCTCCAGCTGCACAGTTCAAC
Organism: Mormoops blainvillei; assembly: GCA_004026545.1. NCBI lineage: Eukaryota > Metazoa > Chordata > Mammalia > Chiroptera > Mormoopidae > Mormoops > Mormoops blainvillei. The sequence goes on along the minus strand of PVJD01001790.1, from coordinate 33,201 downwards.
CAAACCGTCCAGAATGGAGCTGGGGATGCTCTAGAACAGTGGTTTCCCACGTGGTAGTAGTGTCACCCCCTAAGGAGCGTGCCAGAAGTGCGTAGGGACTTTTTTTAACTGTCTCAGTAATGGGGGAGAGGCACTAGTGGCATTTAGTCACCAAGGGCCAGGTATGTGAGGTGTCCTGAAATGACCAAGCCACTCTCACCCTGTGATAAATTATCATGTGTCCCACAGGGCTTTCAAGTGCATCGCTAGACATTCAGAAACCTGTCACTAATTGCCCTGAGCCCAGCACCTAATCCTGTTTCACACACACACACGCACACACACACACACACCCAAATTTCTTTTCTTTCAACTTCAACGTGTCCTGGGTTTTCTCTCCAGCCCCCTACCATGCCATCCAAGGGAACATTGAACTTGGCTGTGTTCAGGACAAGATGGAAAAATACATCACTTGTGACAGTGCCATCGGTAGGGCTTGGGTTGCCAGCCCAGCCCAGCGCATCAGCTGGCATCAGTTACGGCTCCATCCACAGCAGCTCTGCGTGCCCTGCAGACGAGACTAATGGTCACAGCTCCTCTCGGCCCTGTTTCCACGCACACTGTGGCGATGGGGCGGCGGGGGGTGTATCGTGTGTCGGTAGGTTATGTCATCTATAAATTATATATGTAGGCCTTGTTATGTGTGATTTTCATTTCAATGAAAGGGAGCTTGTTAACAATGAATATTTGTTACAAAAGGTGGCGTTACTTTTGATAGGATAGGGAACCTCCCGACGAGGGCCAGTGGTTCCAAATAACGAAGTGGAGCAAAGAGTGGAGAAGAACCCTGGGCTCTCGCTCGTGTCTACCAGCAGCTTACCGTAAGATCTGGAGCGAGCCTCGCTTCCTCTCCAAGCCTCAGTTTCCCCACCTCAACCATGAGACCGTTGTGCTTGGTCATCGAATTACCTGCTTAGGTGCCCCAACTGCAGTGAGGGTTACTGATCAGAAAAATATTTTTCTGCTGTGTCCCATGGTGGAATGTGCCCTCTAGCATTTTTCCATAAAACGTGCAGCAATTTGGGGCAATGTTTCATTTTACCTCTTTGTGTGGGGCCGTCACTGCTGAAGAAATTCTGTCGGCCCTGAGAGTACAAGTGTAACAAGTCACGTGGCAACCGAGACGTGGCCTGAGTGATAAAGAGGCAAGAGAGAATGGGAGAGACTGTGGAAAAATACAACCCTTCCTTGTGAGAAAAAGAAAGCCCTCCCATCCCCCGCCAAAACTCGGTTCCTGCCAATGTTGCTAAACATTCACGTCCCCAGATTTTTTAATTATCTAAGAGAAGCCAGAATTCTGAAGTTTGAAACATCCCCTTATGTTTAAACATTGTTTCAATTAAAAAATAATTTTTAAAAAAGAAAGAGCTACATGAATCAGCCCATAAAATGTCTCTGTGCTAGATTCTGCCCCAGTTAGAGATGTCTAGCTGAAATCAACTCTAAGATTACTTTTAGCTCTGAAAGTCTGTTAGTCTGAGCCAAGAGTCAGCAGATTGTCGGATGAGGGACCAAACGGCAAATGCCTCAGGCTTTCCAAGCCACCGGGTCCCTGCTGCAGCTTCTCCAGCCTGTCTTTGCTCTGCAAGAGCAGCCATGGGCAGTATTTACAGATGAGTGTGTCCTGTTCCAGTGAAACTTTACAAAAAAAGGTGGTGGGCTGGATTGGGCCCTTGGGCCACACTTGGCTGACCCCTATTCTAAGTATTAAGCCACTGCCTACACAGGCCTGCAAACAACTGTTAAAAGCAAGTAAGTTTGTTTTTTAAGGGTCTTTAGAAAACAGTTCAAGATGTCACTTGGTAACACATTCGGCTGGCTTCTTTTTGCATCTCGAGGAGCAATTGCATTGATACTGCGTCCGTCCCTTTCCTTGCTTATGTATGTGTTTTAGAGGGTTAGTTGGTAACAATGACATGTCTATGTATGTGAAGTGATTTGTAATATACACCCACGTTGGCTAACGGGGATGCGGGAAGCCTGTTTTGCATTTGGATTTTTGATGTCATCTGATTTCGGCACCTGGAATATCCCCTTTGGTCAAGGCAATGCCAGATGTCATGCTGGGAAGTGGTGAGAAGTCTTGAACTTGCCAGATGCTGGTGGCTGGGCCGGTCAAAGCAGTCTTGGGAAAAACAATGCCAGGGTGCAAGGCCAACCTGGTGTCCCAGCCTGGGTATCAGGGACAGGCCTGCCTCTTTCCCAACAGATGTGTGCCTGGGGCAAGATGCTTAACTTCTTAGCTGTAAAGGGAGGAATATGAGTTAATTGATTTCAAAACATCGACAATTGCCTAATTCCTAAAATTCCCCAGCAAGCCAGTTGACTCAAAGGAAAATTCTAGAAAATGTACAATGATAGGATTGGTGACAGGACTAATGAAACGAGCATGTGTTAGACGGCCGTTGTTATTATCCACCCTGTATCTACTTCATTTGTATGATGACCCCCAGTGCTTCCCTGGGACTGTCACACTGCTTCGATTTTCAGACCCTATGGTAAATGTGGGTTGAGCACGGGCACTGGGGCCAAGAGTGGGCACGTGACCTAGTTCTGACCAATCAAAGCATTCCTTTCTCCTGGTTAGTGATTGGCTCAGGAATGGAAATGTGGCTCAAATCCGCCCAGTGAGAGTCATTCCTAGGAGGTTGGCTAGAATAATGAACAGAATTGCTTTCTTTAAATAATTGGAATTGATGCACTGGAAAGGTATAAGCCTGGGACTTATATGTAGCCATTTCTGTTCAGAACGAGGCCAACTGAGACAGAATAGGGCCGAGGGAGGCAGGATAGATTCTGACAGCTAGGCTTTCGACTCTGAATGCAGTCATGGCTGATGCTCAATCTATCCCGTGAATAGACTTTTTAATTTATATGACAAAATAATTCCTTAAAAAGATTTTCATGATCTTGAATAGGACTTTTTTTTCCATTTGCAACCAAAAGAGTCCTTAATTGAATGGCCAAATAATAGGAAAGTGAGCACTGACACCCATCAATGCCCACCGCGTTCAGCAGGGAAAGATCGCAGGCTCTCGAGGACCTGGACTCTTATCCTAGTCATGCAGTGCTAAGGCTGTGACCCTGAGCACGGCCTTTACCGCTCTGTGGTTCAGGTGCGTTTTCTCTTTAATAGCAACACTTGGCCAAGGTGGTGAAAGGCTCAGAGGTGATGCACGGATCAGTGGGTTATAATAGTAACCCACTGAAACTCAAAGGGAAAGGGGGTTTCTTGGAAAGGTACAGGAAGTCCTCGCATGGACCGAAGTGGGAAACGTGATCGGGCCTCCCAAGGACCTGGGTTCTCACCATCTTTCCTCCTGGGGCCCAGGGAGTCTCCAGTCACCACTCTCCCTTCTCTCCTGTCGTCTCCCCCTTTCTTTCCTCTCCTTGTAGAGAGGTAGCCTTTGCTCTGGTAACACTCGCCCCAGACGTGGTAGCCATGGTGTCAGCTTCACATGGTTCAAGCCTCAACAGAGCCACACGCATGTCCAGATTCCCAGGACCGAGAAATTGGATTGGCCCAACTTGGGCCAGGGATGCCACACCTGGTCCCCTAGTAAAGATATGGTGGTCCCTCCTGGGACCATGAGGGAACAGCTCCCCCAAGGGAAGGGGTAGTAAGAAAGAACCTCATATGATAAGTCATGCTAGTAGGTGCAGGAGAAACACCATTACTTCCTCCTCCTCCTCCTCCTCCTCTTTCTACTTCTCTCCGTCTCTCTCCCTCTCTCACTCCTTCCCTTTGCCACCTTGTCCTTCTTCTTCTTCATCTTAGTATTAGTATTAGTGACAGTCGTATGAGTTTTAGCATAATCATCATTCCTCGAAATCTCCTTCCTAGCTTTGAACGCGAAGAAAATAATCTACTCTCTAAACACGATTTTAGAGAAGGGCCTCCTTAAGTCTTAGTTTCATCTTTAAAATTAATCTAATGATATCTGACCCATGCGCCTTGCAGAGCCCATGGACGACAGGGGTGGATCTGAAAGAGTTTGGACTCTTTCAGCATTGTCATTGCTGAGACCATCCGCCTCTGGTCCCCACCTCCTCGAAGTCACTAGCGACAACATACAATTCCGTCTGTGTATTCCTAATACCCACAAAAACAAGTGCCACCATAAGGCTAAATAATTTCTCAAAAGAAACAATACAGACACCCCTCCGCCTCCTATTTTTCAACAAGAGATTTTTCTCCAGTCGGTTTAATTAAATCATGATTCTGTACAACCCATAAAGGCCCTATGAGACTTCACTCTTGTCCCGTGGAAATGGCATAACCTGGAAAAACCAAAACAGAGATGTGCTGTCTCTTACACTATTATTTAATCTGGATTCTCTCCAGACGAGCCCTCGCAAGCGCAGCCGCTCCCAGTAGAGCAGGTGGTGGGAGGCTGGCCCCAGAGTCAACGCCACGTGATTCCTGGCATTTGAAGGCCGACTCTTCCCAGCGCCCTCCACTCCCTTGGTTAGCCGGTCCTGGGTGCCGGACGGCTTTATGACAACCTGGCGGTGTAGAGGCAGCCACTCAGCCTGTCAACAGCCGACAGCCAAGCGGACCGGCTTCCAGTCAGGGCCTGATTCTTAGCCAAGTGCCCTGGGGTTTAAAATGAGCCAGATCCGCGGTGACCTGAACAATTCCACTTTTGTGAGGGCAGTGACTTGGGCGCAGCCCATTCTGGACTTGACCAGCTAGAGCATGGGAGATGGACGGAACTTGCTGATGTTCAGGACCCCTGGGCCAAGGGCTTTTACAGGGAGGAAGTTCAGAGTCAGACAGGCAGGGTTCAAACGTTGGGTGGCCTTGGAGCTGCACTTAACCAGCCATTGTCTCTTGCTCCGGAAAATGGACATTATACCTACTTGCCAGGCTTTTCTCTGGATTATATACAATAATATACGAGAGCACTGTGAGAGCCAGGGACATAGCGCTGGTTTGAAAACCACCAGCTACCATATCCCTGTGAGTAAAGCTGAGATTTTAGGTGTGGCAGCAGGTCCACACCCACTTTTCTTATGACAGTCAGTTTTTAGCTGCACGGAGCAAGCAGACATATGACCCCTTTAAATTTAGCGAAATTGAACTTTTAGCCATTGTAACATTTGGAAATAGACACACAGAAAAATATACATAAATGACAATTTAATAATAAATCAAGCATGCATATGACCCTCACCCTGGTCAAAAATATATTTCCAGTGCCCAGAAACTTCTCATTTCCGGCCCCAATTACAACCACCTGCAGCTCACACAGAACCAACCACTCATCTGACTTTTATGATCATTATTTTCCTCCTTTTCTTAATAATGTGGTCACCTCCCTAGGCCTCCGTGAAGAATATAGTTTACTTCACTTGCTTCTAACCTTTATAAGATGAGTCAGATGGCGTGCACTATTTCGTGTCTTTTTTCCCCGTCATTATGATGTTTTGGGAGATTTATCATTGCTTTCGCATGTGGCTGCGGTTGGTTCATTTTTGTTGCTGTCGAACGGCCCACGAATCGGAACCGGCTTGTGGAAGGGCCGTTATCCCTCAGCCTGCTGATCCCCGTGTGGCGGGAAGGCCCCCGCAACGGCCACCCCGAACCCGCCCCGTCTGCCTCGCACCCCTTCAAGGGTGAAGCCTGCTTCCCTTTCCAGAACCGAGGTTGGCCTTCTGAGTTGACTGCATGGAATATGGAAGAAATGACGTCCCGAGAGTGCTGAGCCCAGGCCTTCCCAGGCACTCAGAGCTTCTGTCCCTAGGAGGCCAGCCCCAGTGCGAAGCCCTGTGCCCCCGAGCTCGCCGTGCTGTGAGAAAGCCCAGGGAGCCCACACGAAAGGCCGCGTGGGGAGGGGGCATGCTGCCCCCGCCTGTCCCACAGAAGCACCACCCTTGCATGTCTTCCTATCCATCTGGGACATCCCACCCCCAGCACACACCCCACAAGCGGGAGAGCAGCACCGCTGAGCCCAGCCCAGGTGGCAGAAGTGGCAGCAGGAATAAACTATCCTTCAGCTCATACCTTTTTTGGGGTGGCTTGTAATGCAGCAGCGGATAACTGAAGACATATAGCTCTCCCTCAGTCTCTGCGTGGGGTTGGTTCCAGGACCCCCTCGGATACCAAAATCCACAAATGCTGAAGTCCTTTATATAAAATGATGTAGTTTTTGCGTATAACCTACGGATGTCCTCCTGTGTACTTTAAATCACCTCTGCGTAACTTATAATACCTGGTACAATGCAGCTGCTATGTAAACGGTTGTTATACTGTATTGTTTAGGGAATAATGACAAGAAAAAAAGAAGCTGTACGTTTCAGGATGGATGCAATCATCATAGGCCTAACTACACAATACCCATCAGCAACGACATAATTTTTTTTTTTACAGCGTAACTTCTTTAAAAAATGTGTTTGATCCATGGACGCAGAATGCGCAGGTGCAGTGGGCCCACAGCGGAGCAGAACTTTTTCTCTCTCTCCTCCACACTTGCTTAACAGCTATGTCTTTGCAAGTTTTATATCTTTGCACCTTGCAAGTAATATTATTTACATCTTCGTACGTGTTTAAGTGTGTCGCACATCGCCTCTTTTTTCCTCACCCTCTCCTCATTCTCCTTTTAGCCATAGACTTGTGTTTGTGGAAGCAATGCTGGGTTTAGGTCAATAGTGCTGCCATGAAAGAAAAAGAAATAAAAGCTGTCATGAAACAGAGATTTAAGGTTCCGTTTTATTAGTGTGTCTTCTTCCCCCCCACCCCAACGGATAAATCACGTAGATCTTTGCCGGAAATGCCGCCTCATCCTGTTCCCACAAAAGTATATTTTTAGATAAAAACGTTCCTTTAACTCGAGTCAACAGACTCATCAGTTTCGTTTTGAAAAGCGGCACCGTCGGGGTGAGGAGGCGAAGCCCGGGTCTGTGCGGCCTGGCGCTCCGCGCCCCGGAGCGGTTAACGGGCCGCCTTGGGTGCGGGGAGGCAGAACGAGCAGCGAGCCTCTCTGCATTCGCACACGTGTAATGGCTTCTAATGCTGCCTAGGTCTGAAGAAGCCTTAGCGTCTTCATTTCACCCGAGCTTTCAGGTCCGTCTCTCCTTTCAGAGGCTGCGCGCACTGAATGTTCTGTAAAAGAGTGATGTCGCGGGTGGGGGATGGGCAACGGGCTAGGAAAACAAGCTGCTTTTAAAAACACAAACATGACAGGGCGAGTGACTGGAGATATTACGACGGAGACTGGAAATTCAAGGTCGCTGCAAGGAGGCAGCAGAGGCTGGTGGGAGTGAACAGAAGTGGGTTTGAATCTGGCTCCACCCACCCGCCAGCGACTGACTTGGGGTCAAATTGCCTGTTTTCTGAACCTCAGTTTCCTTGTCTGTAAAATGGGGCTGAGGGACCACTCACAGGACTGCGGATTCAAAGAGATGGTCTAACCCAGGGGTTTAGTCCAATGTGTGGCACAAAACAGGTCCCCAACAGATGTTAACCTCCTTACCATCTATACCATTTATGTGGAAAGGTTGACGTTTCATCTCAAAGGTAGTGGGTTTAGGGAACCGCTTTGTGAAAGAAGCCACAAAAATCCCAGAGAGTTCCTGTAAATCATCACTCCCTTGCTCCCTGTCCCCATCATGCAAAGCTGTCGCAAGTCCCCTATATCCCTAACACTGTTTGAGATCCTGGACCGGATCAGATGTCATTGAGCAATCCTGGAAAAGGATGGTTTGGTGTTTTCGTGGTTCTCTTTGGCTTCTACCAAGTGGAGACAGAGGCCTAAGGGGAGGGAGGGAGGCCTTAAGAAACTTGAATAAGCCATTCATTTGGACAATAGATGGACGGACATCAATACCATGTCTAGATATTTGAAACACTGATTTAAAGTCCCCAAAACCTAGCAAAGGAAAAGATGTAGCTAACATCGTTATTTTCATACTGAAACTGCAAAAAAAAAAAAAAAAAAAGGTGGGGTGAGTAGTTTTAAATAGACAACATTCACTTAATCCTCAATTCAGAGTTTTGTATTCAATATTTCTAATCCCCATAAGAGCCTTTTCCCAGCTTTCAGATGCAGAAATTGAGGGTAAGAGAAGTGGAGTATATTGGACAAAATCACTCATCTACAAAAATTTTAGAGTGAAGATTTGAGTCCAGGACTAACTCTGAAAGCCATGATTTTAACCAACACTGAAGGAAGTCCACTAGATCCTACGTAAGGGTCTGGGACAGAGTGGGAAGAGGGTAGAGAGAAACACAGTGCCTACTGTCTGAGGGCTTATGCTGTGATTGGAATGGCTCGGTCACCCCTGGCCAGGTAGCTGAGTTCATTAGAGCACCATCCCCATATGCCAAGGTTCCAGGTTTAGTCTCCAGTCAGGGCATGTACAAGAATCAAGCACTGAATGCATAAATAAGTGGAATAATGAATCGATGTTTCCCTCTCTACCTCTCTAAAAAAAGAAAAAAAAAATCAATCAATAAAAAATAAGATAAGAAAGAGTAGCTAGGTCAAAGCTGTATGCAAAGGAAGGGCCCCCCAGGAGATCCAGGGTGAAGGGAGAAGACTGAAATTACAGGAGGAGGGGGACCCGAGAGGAGCCCCCCCGAGTAAGGTCAGAACAAGAAAAGAAGTCGCAGCTTCGAAGCCTCAGAGCTTAACAGCAAGTCAGGCTTGGCATTCCAAGGGAACTGTTCAGGATTCAGACCCTGGGGAATGAAAGGGACCTTCATCTTGACTTTGTGTGATATGAGAGCAAATATGACCCTGTAAAGACCCCTTGCAAGACCCATGGGCAATCAGGCGGTGGCTTTGATGACCCCAGACACCACGCTGGCTATTATGAATGTCATGGACCTGATTGGAGATACCTGCCCGGCGAAGACATCGACGAGGGTAAGCCAGGATCACCCAAGTAGGGAGCCGGAGATTCGGGGGCCTCGTCAGAGCCACACGGATTTTGTAAGAGGCATACGCCACCAGAACTTTTCTCTTTCTTCTCGGCTCTCTCTGGAAGAACGGAGGCAGGGTGGGGGGAACACTTCGTAAAGTATCCAATCATCTAACCTGCTATGCTGTGTGTACCCCTGAAACTAATACAAAATAATGTTGGATGTAAACTGTAATTGAAAAAATAAATTTTTTTATAAAAGGGGCGGAATCTGTGTGGCCTGCCCTTGCATCAGAGCCCTTCTGGACCACACCTTGACTAAGCTGCTCAGTTCTTTCAGAGCCACTCTGGCCGTGGAGGAATTCCTGTCACTGGCCCTGGCTCCCCCGTCACTCCTCCAGCCTCGGGGTGCGAGCACCTCTTTTCTGCTGCTGATCTCAGTTGCCTCACCGTGGACCGTTTGACTTCTACCCTCTCGTGTCACCCGGGTAATTCATTCTTTATACTACGTTATCTCCCCGTGAAAGACCTAGGATGGTTTCGGTTTCCCAGGCAGGACATTAGCTGAGACAGCGAGCTAAGAAAGCTCATTCTACCCATTTGCCAGACGGGAAAAATGGGGCTCGGCATTGTGCTGGGCGGTTGCCCCCAGTTCCGCTCTGGCAGGCGGGACGCACACCTCTTTGGCGTCCACAAGAACGCACGGTCCAGCAAAATGTCACCAGATTTTGATCTGCCATTAAAAGATGACTTGTACAAATGGAAAGCCTTTTTGCCCTCTGTAGGATTTAAACAGAACAATCGATGTTTAAATAATAAATGCCCTCCTTTTGGGAAGTCTGTCTTCCTCTGGCGGCTCCCTGGCCACGTCTGGGTCAGACTCTGCTACCGTGGGTCTCTGCTTTCTCCACCTTCCTGGACCTGAGGGACAGCGCAGAGACGACAGGATTATTTACAGCAGCCAAGACAGAGAAACAGCCGAGTGTCCAGCAGTGGGTGACTGCGTGGATAGTGAAGATGTTATACCAGATACACAGAGTGGGCAGAGCAGGTTCACAGTTGTTCGTATGGAAAGTAATACAACAATTAAGAAATAATGCAGGAATAAACTCTGTTTCAGTACTCGCAACTGTAAACCTACTTGTCCCGCCCCTGAGTATTACATATTATGTATATTCTATATATAATATATATATGTCATGGAATGTTACTCAGCCATAAAAAAGGAAGGGAGGCCTGCCATTTGCGACAATACGGATGAAACTTAAGGGCTTGATGCTAAGTGAAATAAGTCAGACCGAGAAAGATAAGACTGGATGAGGTCATTTATATCCAGAATCTAAAAAGAAATCCTGACTCATAGAAGAAGAGAGGCGATCTGTGATTGCCAGGGACGGAACGGGGGTTGGGGAGAAGGGTATGAAGGGCCAGTCACCCGAGGAGTACGTGCCGGGAACCTAACGCACAGCGCGGTGCCTGTAGGTAACAGTACAGTGTTATTTACTTGGGAGCTGCTGAGACAGCAGATCTGAGAAGTTCTCCTCACAACGTAGCGTGAACTATGTGAGATCATGGATGCGTTCACTGATCTTATTGGGTAATCACTTCGCAAAACATCCTCTTACCAAACCGTCACACCGTACACCTTCGACCAACACAATGTTATCTGCCAAGGGTATCTCAATAAAGCGGAAACAAATGAAGAACCAATGAAATAGGAAGAAAGAAATGGTAGTTGGGAGAGATATGTGTATGTGTGTCCGTGGTGTATGATGCCCACATTAACAGCGCATCTTTATCCATTTGCACATTTTGCTTGCAAATACCTTCTTCACCGACCCCGTGAAGGCAGCTTGCTAACTGAGTCGGCCTGGTTTTTGAGGTCACAGGGGGTCGTGAGCTCTCGAAAGCAGGTGATCCTGGGAAACTTGGTGAGCCTCATGCTTCTAGCGCCGTCCCTGCTCCAGGCGGAAGCCTTGCCGAAAAAGAAGCTTGGAGCAACGTTGCTTTTGATTTACAAGAGCTTCATTCCTTTCTTTCTCCCTCGCACTGTCAACTTCTGGCTCTTGTAAGGTCATGCTACACCCTTGTGCATTACTAAAACAGTTGTGAGAGCTTACCTCTGTGCCAAATGTGGGTTATTCTTTTTATTGATTTTAATTGGTGAGCAAGAGAGAGAGAGAAAGAGAGAGAGAGAGAGATCGATTTGTTGTTCCACTTATTTATACATTCATTGATTGCATTGATTCTTGTATGTGCCCTGACCAGGGATTGAACCTGCAACCTTGGCATATGGGGGTGATGTTCTAACCAGCTGAGTTACCCAGCCAGGGCATGTGCCAAATGCATTTCAACTGAAAGAAGAAGGTTGAATGCTTTAAGATCTATATAGTTCTTAGGGTTAAAATTGCACTATTTTTGTTTTACAAATCTAATGTATATTCTTTTCTCACAATACGGTAGAAAACATAAACCAGTACCTAAACCCCCCGTGTGCCACATAATTTGTTACATAATCTTTCATGCTCACAATAATCTTAGGAAACGGGTATATCTACCTTCAAATGGAGAAACTGAGGCTCAGAAGACATCCTTCATTTGCCTACATTCTTGATCAGCTTACAAATGCCAAGCAGGAGGAGTGGAACCGAAATCGATCTGCCCAAAGAATTCAAACTCTCAACCTCCAAGAGGGATATAACCCTCTTCTCCTGGGAAGGGAAAAAATAAATAAATAAATAAATAAATACTCTATATTGAGAGATCTACTGGATCTACCAGGCGTTTAATAATCTTGTTTACTTCTGACCACAAACCTGAGAAGGTGGTATTTACTCCATGCGACTGATGGTGTAAGTAAGAGTGTCAAGAACAGTCATCTGTTTAAGTCATTTCTCCATGTTGGTCAGTGCTGAGCATTTTATATTGTCTCAATGAGGAGATAGGAGGGGAAGGGAGAGGAGGGGAGGGGAGGGAAGGGAAGGGAGAAAGGAAGAGTGGAGACCAGCGTTAGTTACATCCACCCCCTGGAGACAGCCACTATTTCTATTTTAATGTCTGTTCTCTGTGTGTTTTTCCTACGCATTGTTTGAATGGGACTATGCTCTCCATAGGACACAATAGCCTCATTTCCTCATGCAAAACTACCTCACAGACATCTTTCCACATTGTTAAACAGTCTTTAGTGGCCTCACTTAGTAATGGTTCCACGTTGTGTTCTCTAGAGGCATATTCATTTATGCAGTAATTCCTCGTTGTTGGCCCATTTCTACTGTGGCAAATACCACTGCCACAGACATCTTCATAGGTAGAATTTTTTTGTTCTCCTTGCGTTATCCCTAAGAAAATGTCATGCAGTAAATTTGCCACATTGAAACTTTTGGAGATGCTCAAATGTTTGGGCAAAAGGATCAAAGTTGAGCAATAGTCTGTTTCCAGCACAGTTTAACATGTAGTCCATTTCCCCAAACCGTGGCCCCAGGGTTTTAACGAGAAAAACCCTTTGTTTTCTCGTGAAAAACAAAGAAAGAAAAATTGCTCATTTGCTAGGTGAAATATGATGAAGTCATTGTTGTGTTGTCTTCATTTTATTGCTGGGGAAGCTGAATATTTCATCAAAGGCATGACTTGTCCGTCTGAAATCTCTAATTTTATAGCTAGACTGGCTGCCTAATATAGAAGGAATAATGCACATTAGGAAAAAGGTTAGGCCCGGTGAGGCCTCATGAATTTAATATGAGCAGCAGGACGTAGCAAATTGAAATCTCCCTTTGTGAAATTGCATCTTTTCAAACTCTGTGTATATGTGTATCCTACTTAATTCTCAAGCCATAGATCCATCTGGTGCTGCGTTACCTGTCCCTCAGTCCGGATATCACTCCTCCTGGAGACCCGCACCACGTTAGCAGGTGATGTGGTCACAGGCCACCATGCCTAAGCCATCGGGATGAATTACTGTCTGAAATTCTCAGCGTGCAGTTGACAGAAGGCTGCCACGTTAACTCCTAAGGGACACCAGCCAAGTCTTGATCATCTTGTGTCCCTGAGTGTGTCCCAAAGGATATGAGCAGTCGTGCTCGCTGCAATAATAAAGGAGCGATAAATACGGCACGGAAGAAGGAAGGACTAGGCAGGGACTTTGCAACTGAGAGGAGCAAACAGCCACCCAGCATGCTCAGTCAAAAATGCTCAGAGCTGGTGTAGGAAGGAAGGGTTGAAACAGAACGAGAGGGCAGGAAAACTAGCTGGGCCTTACGAGCTAACTTGTGTGTCTCCGGCCCCCCTCCCCCAACACACACACCAAAATTCCCAGTCCCCAGAACCTCACAGTGTCTTTAGAGAAGTGGTTCCGGCTTAAGGAGGTAAGTGAGGCTATTAAGGTAGGACCCTAGTCCAACATGACCTTATAAGAAGTGAAAGGGACATGAAGGACACACATGCATGGACGGGTGACCACTAGAAAAGGTACCAAGAGGGTGACCATCAACACACAAGGAGAGAGGGCTCAGAAAAAAAACAAATGTGCCAACACCTTCACCTTGAACTTCTGACCTCCAGAACAGTTTGAAAAATCAAGCATCTCTAAATGCCCCTGTAGGGGGCGGGGGATGTGGGTCCCTGAGCTGCTACTTACAGAGTAGCCCAGGAGAGCTGCCCAACCAGGCTGGACTGTCGCATCAGCGAGATGTAAACTGTTAGTGTCACGCCGCTAATATTCAGTGCCGCTTGCTGTAGTAGCTAGTGTTACCATCATAACTAACATCTAGAAGAAAGTCCCTCTGGGCAGGGAACCTGGGTTCCTGCTAGACGGTTTGGGAGAATTTGGGGAACCTGTTGCCGTTGTGTCAGTAATCCTCTCCTCCTCCTCCCTGTGGATAATGCTTGCAGAGGTGTGTTCTGGAATCTCAGTCTGCAGCTCTCACCTCAGCCTCTGAGACAAGGGCGGGCAGGGCTCCGGGCACACCTTTTACAATGTGCAGAAATGACTCTCTCTTGGTTGTGGCCTTCTGGAAGCTTCCAGTTCCTCAGAGGCCCCGAGCCTGACATCTCACTGGCCTGGCACGACAGTGTGCCATAGGGCGCTCGTGATGACGGGAGACATTAGGCCCGTGCAGAGAGCGTGGTTTGTGCACACGGGGGCCCCCAACCATGGCACCATTGATGTCTGGGAGGAACTTTGTCCTGGGGGCTGCCCTGTGCATCATAGGATGTTCAGCAGCATCCCTAGTCCCCACCCACTAGAGGTTACCCAGGAGCATCTCCTTCCCAGTTTTGACAACCAAAAAACGTTTCCACACATTGTCGATTATCCCCTCCCACACACTGGGGACAAAAGTTGCCCCCAGGTGAAAACTGCTGCCATAGAGGGTCTGTCTCTCGGTAAAGGCTTTGTTTGCATGTGGTTCCCTTGAGACAAAACAATAGACCAGAAAGCTGTCCTCCCTTGTTGGGGGACAGGAGTGTGACATAACGTATGAGATGACGCTGAGGTAAAACACAGCACTGGGATGCACCATGTTCACGTATGGGGATCTTGTTTAGGGACAGCATGGGTCTAACACCATCCTCCTCTTGATGTAGCTACGATGGGACTTGACGTCTGTGGGGCGCTTTGATTCCATTGGGACACAAACACTCTGCCTCTGTTAACAGAGGTCAAGTACAGTCACAGTCAATTCGGGGTTTCTTATTGGACTTGAAACCTTCTGACGGCCCCGCCCCCTTCTCCCAAGCCCTGTATGACCTGGGGGAGGTGCAGTGTTCTTAAGAGGAGTGCTTGTTTCTTATGGATGATAAACTCCCAAATCAACTCTCTTTTCATTTAAGTCATTGGAAGCAATATTTTTATATTTATTGTGAATAATGATAATAATTGCAAATGCTATGAACTTTATGCCAGATCTTCTGTCAAGGGCCATATCTGTCTATCTTTAGTTAATCATCAGATCGCCCTGGGAGAGACATAATTGGTTCCAGTTTAAGTGGGGGAGGGGGAGGCTCAGCGGGGTGAAGTGACTCTCCCAGTCTCTCAGTCCCCGAGGACCACTCCTGAAATTCAAACCCCTAGTTCTGGGGGACCCCAGAGCTCATACCACTTCCCGTGGAGTGGCACACCTCGATGGGCCTCCAGTCTGTGTGTGTGTGACACCATCCTGGACAGCCACCTCATCCTGCTGCCCATGGGTACCACTGGCAACTGACTTGGGGGAGATAGGCATGTGTGTCTTCAGTGTCCAGTGTCTGTGACATCTGGGCTCAGTCGACCCCCCGCCCCCGTGTCTGGGGGGAAGGGGAGAGGGCAGCCAGTACCCTCACAACCTGTCGTCTGCTTCGGGGTCTGCAGAACGCCAGGCAGCCAGAGTTGGGAAGCACAATGGCCATGTTCTCCAGATGTTTGAGGTCACGTCACCCCTTGTTCTCCAGATGTTTGAGGTCATGTTGCCCCACCCTTCATGTGTCAGGATTCCCGACTGAGACACAGAGACACTGATTATCGTTCTTGCTACAAAGACTAACAACACCGCCCTTCCGCGTGCGTGTTCACCGTGCGAGGCTTGGGGCCCGGGGTTTTATGTACGTTAGTTTAGTCTGCGAAGGGAGGTCCTGCCAGCAGCCACCGTTTCCAGATGGGGTCTCTGCTGAGGCTCAGCAGTGGGAAAGGAGCAGACCCAAGGACCCTCGGGGAGGATGTGGCTGCACTGGGTTGAACGTCGGGCCCCGGAAGATATGTCCACCCAGCACCTGTGAATGTGATCTTTGGAAATAGCGTCTTTGCAGGTGTGATTAAGGATCTTGAGATGAGATGATCCTAGCTTTAAGGCGGTCCGAAGTCCAATGACTGGTGTTCTTAGGAAGAGGTAGACGGAGGGAGATTGGAGGCATGGACACTGAGAAGGCAATGTCATATGAGGCTAGAGACAGGGATTCGAGCAGGGTGTCTACAGGTCAAGGGGCGCCAAGGATCTCCCACGGCCACCAGAAGCTGGGAGAGAGGCAGGGCACAGACTCTCCCTCACAGCCCCCGAGGGAGCCAGCCCGGCCCCCACCTTGATTTGCAGACTTCTGCAGTCCAGAAATGTGAGTGGTCACTACTGCGTCAGGCAACCCAGTTTCTGGTCATTTGCCATGGAAGGCCTCGGAAACGAACACGGTGACCAAGAGTCGATGTGATCCCAAGTGTCAGCCCTGTCACACATCTGCACCAGCTCTGGGCTTCCCAGTGCATTAGTGCAGTGTCTTCATGTCCCCAAGTTCAGTGACCCAGACAGAGTACTCTAGTTTTTATTAGAAAAGTGCCCATGCGTACACACACAGACAGACACACAGACAGGCACACGCCCACTTCGAAGAGGCGGGACGACCAAGAAACCTGCAGAGCAATTTCCTGGCATGATTATGAACACTCAGGAAAAGAACAAAAAGAAAAAGACATTCAAACTGCTACCGCAACTCTGATCAAGCTGCCTGGGGGGGGGGGCGGGGGGGGGACCTCGGTCATGAAATGTGAAACCAGTGAACTGGCCCTCCTTAGCACGCGTGATGATATTTTATTAACACGGAGCCTTTTATCTCTGGATTCCAGACGATGTTAAAAAGGGAGCGAGTGCTGTTCTGGTTCTCCCTGGCAGTGGCCGTGGGGGCTTGAAGAGATGGCAGCGAGCATTGACGTTAGGACATCCCCCTCCTTTTCCGGGATTCAAACCAGAAATAGTCCAGACTCCTGGGTATCGACCTTAGGAGCTTCTCAAAGTTGCTCTTACCCCAACTGATTTTTCTTTGATGAAGCTGCCTCCCCATTGACCAGCAGTCCAGAGAACTCCTGCACGTCCTTCAAGTCCCAATCCCCGTGCCACCCTTTCCCCAGCCGCCCCAGCTCCCAACTCTCCCCCAGAGCATCTTCGAGCGTCTCACTCCTTGCACGCACATTCCAGTGTGTATGCCCCTCAGACCACCACTTACCCTACTGTACACTCCTCACGGGCCAATGTCTCCCTTTAGACAAAGAGTCCTAACAGAAGAGCTTAAGAAAGTCAGTGCAAGGGCTCTGAGGGAAGTTGTCAGTCCCTGAAACTGCAGAATGTCACAAGAACGTGCAACTTAAGGGATAGGTATCCCGTAGCTTTTGTGAATTTTCAAAGAGCTTCAGGGCGTAAGCACATCTGCAGCTCACGGCACTTAAAACCCGATTCTCCCAGTTTTTGTATCTCTGTTGCCCGGCACAGCACCTGGCCCAGCTCAGACACGTACAAAATGTCTGTTACATAAAACCTGGATAGAAACGTCGTCGGAGGGCTTCCGAGTTGCTCTGCTTTCGCATTTGAGTCATGGCAGCTTTGAGTGAAGAACTTTAAAAAGCCCTGACTCCAACCCACAGCTAGCTCTCGTCCCCAAGCAAAGAAGGTCAGGCGTCCACTCTAGAAGTCCAACACTTTCAGTAGTTGCTACATTTTGCTCTCAGCAGCTTTCTAATTTTTAGTTGCCTCAGCAATCCAGTACCTAAGAATTTATCCTACAGATCGATTGGCATGAGTGCATAAAATCACACAGCTATGGAGATAATAGCAAAAACACTGAGCTCAATCTAAATGTCTATCAACAGGTACTATTATTCTTCGGAACAAAGGCTAGCAAAGTAGTTGTCAAGGGGCCAGGGAGCAAATATGTAAGGCCTTTTTGGGACACACTGCTTGTCTGTAGCAACTGCCACCACTCAGCTCTGCCATCAGAGTGTGTCAGCAACGCAGACAGTGTGTACATGAAGACGTGTGGCTGTGTGCCAATAAAACTTTATTTACAAAAACATGCTGGCAGTGAGGGGAGGGGCACTGAGTTCAGCCAGTAAGTCATAATTTCCTGATCCCTGCCTCAGGATACCATCTCGTTATTAAAAATAATTTGTGAAGATGTCCACAGTTGTTTGAACTAGCAGAGCGATGTGACCCCACACACCCAGTGTTCTGTGTCATTGGTTCTATGTTAAGCACTTTATCTGTGTTTTTAATCCACACCTACTGCCCCTACTGCTCTGTACGGGGAGTCACAGCACCGTTAATTTGGGCAGGTGGCAGCCTCTCTGAGGCTCAGTATCAAAACTGGGGCAGAAGAGGACCGTGGGGGCTCCCTGCAAAGCATTAGTTACATACTAGAAACACAATTAAAGTTCGTTTCCATTTCTTAAACGCCTCTCCACAAGCCACTGTTCAACTGAGAATATAAAGAAAGTCACACGTACGCGGTTCCCATTCTGAACACTTTCTCTGGGGGTACAAACATCTCTTCAGACACAACTGACTTGAGTGTTTTGTTAACACATGGCACGGCGGCGTGGTACGGTCTAGCATCCCACGTGTGATTAATGAAAGCTGTTAATATAAACGGCGAGAGGACAGGCGCTTGGATTTTCCCAGCGGCTGCTAATTAAGGAGGTGCTGCTCATTTTCAGGGTTCAAAGGGAACCACTCCGTCTTAGCTGTCTCTAATGATTTATCAAGAAGCGAAATTTTAAGGACATGACCCAGAAAGAACAGGATAATAAAAGAAATCTTCCTTTTCCTCATAACAGTAGTAGTAACAAAACCAGAGTGTGTACTAGGTGCTTCAGCGTACCAGGTACGAGGGAAGCGCTTTGCAGGCGTGACCTCATTTAACTTTCCCAAGAGCCGTCCGCAGCAATTGCTGGGTTCAGCTTGTGTGGTGGTCGACTTTCAGATGAGCCACCTAGTCCTACAGCAAAGGCCTGATGCACTGGGGCCTGGAACTAAGCGCGACCTAGCGAAAGAAGCAGCCTTGGGGCTCATGGAGAAAGAACCAGCTCGCGGAAGTTTTCATGTCTTGTGGCCCCTGTACGTGGCATGGGGAGGGGTGTGTGTGTGAAGGGTAAGGGGCGGAAGGACACCTACAAACACGTATGTGCACGGACTTGTGTGCCTACACACACACGACACGTATGGTCAAGAAGGAGCTTGTTGATATTTAAGAAAGTGTCCTATCTATGAGCCAGCAACAATGTGGATCGCGAGATACCACTAGAGCTGAAAGACGGCAGGATAGCCACCCGTGGCGTCGTGTGCTGGGTCTCAGTTTGCACACGGACACGGTGGGGGCACACGAGGTCCACCCCAGGCTTGGCGTCCGAAAGCCGAATGCACACGTGTGCTTACCCCTTCGTCCCTTCACACACATGACGTTCAGCAGAATGGAGAGCCAAGACGGCCTTGAGGTCCTATGGGAAGTCAAAGCCGCAGGACTGGGTGACTGATGAGGTGGGGCGACGGGGAGCGACCACGAGTTTCCCGGATGGATTGACCGGATGGCTGATCACCCCGTGGGTGAGCTGGGGGACAGAGGGACAAGAGCAGGGTCTGGGGGGAGGCGATCCGCTCCATCGTGGACATTCCAAGCTTGCGGTGCCGGCGGGATGGGCGGGGCAGATGGGAGAAGACACATTCGGGTGTTTATGGGCCTGAGTCTTCGGGAAGAGGCGCGCTAAAAGCCGAGGGCGAACCCTGGGACCCGGTCAGGCTGGAGAGGTGAGCCGAGAAGTGAACGAAAAGAAGGAAGAGAAAGGACGGCAGCGACTCACAGAGTGACGGCGTGACTAGGACGGAAGGGGGCCGGATGGGGTGTCTGTCATGGGGGGTGGTGCGTAGAAGACCTCAGGAGCTTGGTAGTTCATTACAGTGGCCAAGGCCACGTCCCACTGTCTAGAGTAGATGGCCTCCTGCAGCTTCTTTTAAAGACAGTTCAGTTGTGCAAAGAGCGAGGAATTTGGCTCAGGCAGGCCTGGTTTAGATCTTAACCCTGCAGCTTCATTGCTGTGTGACTTTAGGTAAAGCTCTTAACCTCTCTGAGCTTCAGCATGATGGTGCATACAATAGGACTAATGATCTTTAGCTCAGGGAGCTGCACTGAAGTGACATCGCGACATGTGACACATTTGCAGTATATATTGTTGCTTTTCCTCCCACCTCATTATGTGTGTTTATACAATGTGAGTGTGTGTGTGTGTGTAGTTACAAGTGACAGAATGGTCATTCGCAGCCCTGGGTTGACTTCTCACCCTTTAGCAACGTCCACCGGAGAGGGCTTACCTCACCCAAGTGCAAAAAAGAAGGCTAAGAACCCAGTCTCTGTGGATTCCAGTGGTCCAGCTTGAGTCACATGCTCATCCAGAACCAATCCCTGTCCGGCAGTGCTCTGGCTGGCTGGACCTCAGTGGGTAACCAGCATCCCTGGACCTCAGCCTCCCAAGGACAAGGCCTGACACTTCTAAGACTCCAGGTCCCCTTAACAGAAGGCTAATGGCTGGCTGTCGGGCCTGTCCCTTCTATGCCCGACCCTTCGGTGTGTGCGCACAGAAAGTTTTCCTGGCTCCTTTCTTCTTCAGCGCGCTTCGGTTTGTTTCCGCCCCACTCACCCTTTCACTCCCCTGTAAATCCAGAAAAGATGCGCTTGGCCCCCACTCCGTCAGAACCAAGCTCTCCCGGGGGCTGGCGCTGCTGCAGACCCCTCCCTGGGAGCTCCAGAAGAATGTCTTCAGTCTCTGCTGACTCAACGGGTCAACAGGGACCTCTGACACCCCCTGGCCTTTTCCGGAACCTTCCAAAGCAAGAGGAGGGAGCCCAGAGGGCAGGTTTAAAATTAGAAGGGAGTGCAATGCCGTCTGTGGTTCTTGAGCGTCAGCCACTGGGGAGGAATGGGAGATAAGGTGGTCAGGAGACAGGAAGCATTTATTTAAGATTCCTATCGCAGGAGAAGCTGGAGGGGGAGTTCAGTGCAGGGGAAGAACAGGATGTTGCCAGGATCCAGGGCAGGCCAAGGGCAGGGGCCATGGAAAAAACGGGTACCGGAAAGGGAGTGCTCCCCAGCCCGAGTTTAAGCCAAGAAGATTTGGGGAGGTCCCAGGCAGGAACGCAGCCCTGGCAGAGGCCCCTTGGGTGTTCGGGTCTCTTCAGTCACAGAAGGGGGATAGATCGTCTCTCGAAGACCTTGGATCTTCTCAACAGGGCTGGTGTGTTGCTGGGTGGTCCACCGGGGTAGGATGTCCTTTAACTCTTGTGTGAGCTCTCAGTTCCCTGTTTCCCCCCGGACTCCTTCTGCTGGTCCCCAGCTTGGAGGCCACCACGCTGACCTTGAAGGGCACCACCTGGTGGCTCTGCCTGCCCTTGAAGGCTGCAGGAAGCTAAAGGCCAGACTGGTTGATTCAGCCCCTGGAGTTGACGCCCGTCCCATCCCCAAGGGCGTCGGGGCCATGGTGCCAAGTACCAGAATGCGCTTTGTCCTCTTGGGAAGGAACACCGTCTCTCCAGTCTTGGGGGGTGGGGGTAGGGGATGCCTCCAGTCAAAATTAAAATCTGGTGAAAGAAGATTTATGAAGAGGCCATTTGCAAAATGAAGAAACACAAATAACCGACAACAAACAGCGAGGGCAAAATGTAATCATAACTCGCATAAGCCATGACTGCTTTGTTGCGGTAAGCCAGGCACTGCCATGAACTTGGACATCCACAGCGCGTTGTGGCGCTTTTGACAACCCTAAGACATCTGTTCTCATGTCACAGTCCAGTCCAAGAAACCAAGGCGCACGGGGGTCAAGTTTGCCCGTCCAAGGTCCCGGTGGCTAAGGGGCAGGCTTCGGAGGAAAGAAGACTGCGCTGGCTGACTGATAAGAGTCTGGGCTTGCAGCTGACAGAACCGGTCCTGGGCGAGGGCTTTGCCTCCCCGAGGCTCAGTTTCCCCACTCTAGAAAATGGGGATACCTTGTGCAGAAATTTTTAGCAAAAAAATACACGATTAGTTTGGTGTGGTAACATTTATTTAAAGCACAATAGACAGGAAAGTTTTGTTGGAGGCGAAAAGCTGTGTTATTATCGATTTAGAGGCCCCGAGGACCTGCCACAGCGGCCCTCGCGCCCACGCCTGCCGGGGTTATACGGGACCCGCTCCTCACTAACCAGAGGCCGGGAGGAGCGGGGCTGAGATGTGGCCGCCACCCTTCCCCTCTGGCCCCTTGTGCGGGCCCTGCTGACCAGAGCGCACAGGGACCTCCCACGCACCCACCCCCAGGCCTCTGGGGAGCTTCCGGCCCACAGCGGCTGATCAATGATGGATTGTTTGCTCAGCTCCACACCCACCATCCAGCTGAAGAGACGCCCTTCAGTTCAAGGCTAAAGGCTTCCAGGAAGTGTGGCCGGGACTCCTGGCTATCAGTCACTTAGTAACTGACCCCTCGGGGGTTGGGGACAGTCTGCAGCTCTGGTCTGGGACTTTCTGCTTTCCCCTTCCTGCGGAGAGGGTCTACTTCCTTTTGCTCTTTCGAGTAGCAGTCACGTATTTTAATTATTGCTGGTATTATTTTTGCCACCGTTGATGGCGTGCTCACCAGTGTTCAGGGCCCCCTGCTAAGTACTTCACATGCAGCCCTCACTTAATTCTCACTGTCGTGCTGGGTGTTAGCATAATTTTATCCCTATTTTACATCCTGCTCAGAATGGACATTTGTTTGCCGGAGATCACACAGCTGGAAAGCAGAAGAGCTGAGGTTTGAACCCAAGCCCTGCAATTCGAGTCCATGCTTGAGGCTTCGACACTCGTGTCCCTTAACAGGGGTTCTTTGGGCCAGCCCTGCTGGCCAATCCAGGGCAGCCTCTTCTGCTCTTCGTGGCAGAAATCAAGGGACGTGACATTAGGCAGTCAGGTTATCGAGCTAATCGATGTAAGGAGACAGCCCAGGTCACACAGATCACAAACGCGAGGATGTCACAAAGCTTCCAGGATCTCACAAAGGAACTGGATGGAAAGCGTTTCAGCCCGAAGGCACAGCAAGTGCAAAGACCCTGAGGTAGGGGTGTACTCGTCATGCTCTTCTTTGCCCCTGGGTCTCCTCTACTGAAGTATTTCTCTGCCATCCTGTTCTCCTTTGCAACACAAACCTCTCCTCTTCCAGGAAGCCGTTCCTGAACCTGGGCTAGGAGCCTGAACACAGCAAAGGAACTGTGGTTGTAGAAACAGAGGTTTTTGATCCAGGAAAAATGCAAACCTGCCATCTCCTTTCAAAGAAAATAATAATGGCGATCAAAGATGCTTGAGACTGGGCAGATTTTAGCAAAACCTAGTAAGAACTTTCATTAAAGAGTTTCAAATAAATGTTAATTACCTAAACTATACAGTAATATGCCACCCTTTCGAATATCATTTAACACTACAGAGAAATTCAGAGCCTTCTTCTCTCCCCACTCTACCCCCCCAAGAAATAACCACTGTGGTCAGTTTGCTGGTTACCTCTGTAGACCTTTCAAATATTTTTGCACACATATGGGTGTATGTTTACCATAGAAAAATTTTAGGTGTATTTTGTGTTAATTTTTTTAAACACGCATAGTACTAACCTATAGGAAAATTTCAGCAGCAAACACTTCTCATTCACCATTGCGTGTCTGGCATTTATCCGTGAGGATATGTATAGACTTACTGTGTCCTTTTTCGTGGCTGTACAATGTTCCATTCAAGGGCCACGTTCCATTTTATGCATCTACTTCCTGCTGGGGGACAGAGAGATTGTTGCCAAGTTTTTGCTATTACAGTGTAGCTGTGAATACCCCGGGGCACTTTTCCTCCTGCATCTCTGGGTAGTAGGAAGAGAATGTTTTCTAATTTAACAGATCCTGTCAATTTGCCCCACAGAGCACTAGGTAACAGTGCACTGTCTGGGAACAGAATAGGCCACTTTGCAAGCTTAAGTCCCTCATCTCTGCATGTGGCCAAACATTGGCTAGACAGCCTCCTGGCATGGCTGTCACGGAGGGGACGCTGGCCCCTGAGGCCCGTTCCCACTGTGTGACCTTGCACTCTCCCACCTCCTCGCAGCGGGGTCCCTGGTCAGTAAAACCCACACCAAGAGCCCCAGCTGCCGTGAGGAGAAAAAGCCATCTTTCTACAGGCTTGGAGGAGCCGTCGGGGATATTTTCATGGAACCGTGTTTCTTGTTTTTGTTACTGTGCTATGTTTCCTCCTAGCTGGGGGAATGGCGCCGCTCTCCCCGAGGTTTGGAATGGGGAGGCCCGGGTCCAATCCAGGGTCTGTGCCAAGCAGCAGCGTGATCTCGAGCACGTACTTTCATTTCCCTGTGCCTCAGTTTCCTCGTCTGTAAAATGGGCACATTCCTACCCCTAGTTCACGACTGTTTTGGCAACTCCACCGGCTAATAGATGTAATGGGCTCTACCATGTCCCTCTAAGCGGGGGGCGGGGGGAGGACGGGTCGCTGTACAAATTGGCTGTCCCAGACGTGCAGGGATTGGGAGCAGTCTTTGCCTTTGGACAGGAATGAAGTTCAAGGTTTAACCAAACCACGCACCCATTGCTGTGGCCAGCACAACCTTTTATTCCGTGTTTTATCTTTTCCAAAGCGGGCCCATTATCTCATCTGTTCATCAAAGGTCCCTGCAAGGAAGTCGAGCAGAGGATGGGCCCAAGGAGAGATGACTCAGGAATCTGAAAGTCAAGGCCAGAAGTCTCTCTGACAGGCAACCCCCTGAGCGGAGTTTCTCCGCTGACCTTGGCCTGGGAGGAGGGTTAGGCTGGCCAGGCCAAGCCTGAAATACCCACAGAGAGACTTCCTTTCCCCGAACATGCACTGAGCTCCTCAGCTCAGCCAGATGGGCTGCAGATGTGAGCTCCAGGTTGCAAGAGAGGCCAAGGGAGGAGGCGAGACTGATTCCCTCTCATGAGTGACGAGCCCCAAGGCTGGGTCCCATGATGCCACAGTCCCACGGCTCTCCCTGATGCACATTTCAGAGCTTGGGAAGCAAGGCGGCAGCGCTGGAGGTACTGTCATGTCTCTGCGATGCTGGTCACCGTCTGTCAGGGAACACTTCAGGCCACAGCTAGCTCATCTTGCAGCCCCCAGGTCAGCTGGGACAGAAGCCACCGTGTCATGTCCCCCCTGCAGCTCTGGCCAGCTGGAGATCCTGCTAGATTACTGACTGGCCGCTGCTCCTAAGGAATCGCAGACCCTCCACCACCTTCCCCTCCTTCAGCCTGTCGCGACATTCAGGGCCGCTTCCCTCCCTCCGTACCTTCAGAGTACCCAGTACTGACTCCGATCCTAGTGGACAGGTGCCCCCATCAGCCCACACAGAGTGGGACTGTTTGGAGTCCTGCCTTGGAACCAATAGTCCCCTGGCTTCCAGAGAGGCCTCAGGGGCTTTGCGTCTGGGTATGGTTAAGGAGAGGGCTCCGGCTCAGCCAGACCCGAGTCGCACCATCCGTGCTGTGTGACTTTGGAAAAATCACATCGCCTCTCTGATCTTAGGCTGCCTATTGGTAGAAAGTAGGGCGTGCTTGCCTCGCAGGGCTATTGGGAAAATTCAAGAGAATACTCGCAAATGCCTAATACAGAGCTTGGCGTGGAGCTCACGGCTTCTAAAGGGCTGTTGCTGCCACTCTGGTTACTGAGCCTGTCGCTGTTGTCGCAGGTGCTGAGGAACCGCCTCCTTTTTTTCTCAGTCCCCGTAATCACAAGGACCTGCATCCTAACCCTAGCACCACCTTATAGCTGTGTGCCATTGAACAAATCCCTTAACTTCTCTGAGCCTGCCTCGGTTTCCCAACCTGCGAAGAGAGGTTCGGAAAGCTTAAGTGACTTCCCCAAAGTCCCCCACCCTGTAAGGAATTGTAAACCAAGCTTTGGTCGTCTAACCATCGTGTAGCAACATTCGGATCATATTTCTGGTTTCCTTAAGGAGGGCCAATTGGTTTCTTCAATCTGACCCCGAATAAGGACGATCTGAAAATGATCGCCCCTTCAAATTCTACAGTCCTGTCTGAAAGTCCACGTCCCGCCCACCGGGGCACCAGTTTACCTCACCTGCCCCCTCCTCAAAAAAACAAAACAACAACAACAACAATAACTAACAGACACCATGTGAGAGGTCTTTGGACTATTCACGGAATGTTCCCAAAGGGCGAGTTTGAGGGGGGCAACTGAGATTTGCCCAACTCGAAGGACCTTGATAGGATCTGCACATCAAAGGAAACCCAAGGCTTCAAAGGCAGGCTCTCTGTTCCGCCCTCCCAGCGGAGGTCATGGCCAACTGGTTCACTTGGGGACAGAGCCAGCAGGCACACCGTGAGGAGCTGGGGCTTGGCCCTGCGAACCTCGTTGCCCTGGTGGCCAAGAGTGTGCGCTCCCCCCAAGCCACCACCCACCGGTTCAGGGGCCCTCACCGTGGGACCCCAGGCCCCGGCTACCTTGTGGATGAGACTACAGGTGTGTCGTACAGAATTTAGCATCCCTTCGTCTCCTCTGCTGTCGTGGCAATTGTTAGAACTGCAGCTGTGATGTGTCATTTCGCGAGTTGATCACGAAGCACAAATATCACCATATCGTTTTCTGTTTGTACTTGGTTGCCTTGGTAACTTCACATATTTTATTTTATGGATTTTGAAGCACAGTCCTGAGAAGGGGCTCCAACTTCAGCATAATGCCAGGGAGGCTGTGGTGTGTGTATCCACGCCCACGTTCACGCTCACACACATGCGCTGTTAAGAACCCCTGTAGTTGCCATGAGACTCTCTCTACCCTGGCTTTCTTGGCATTGAAATGGTCACTAAAAACCCATTCCCTTTAGCGCACCTGCAAAGGTCATGTATGCCAACGTGTGTGGAAGCCCCAGGAGTGTAGGAGCTATTCAGTCAGCCCTAGCCTCCGTCTCTGGTCTTGGCCGTGCCCTCCAGCCACCCCCAATGCAACCTGGGCTGGATTCCTTATCACCTGCCTTCTGTGGTCTCGCATGAGCGCCTCTCACCCCGTGCGAGCTCACACCACTGCTGGAATAAAACGTCCCTCTCCCTCGCTGCCACAACATACGTCCAGGGCGACGGAGGTTGACAAGGCCACAAATATTTGAACTGTCTTTGGGATAACATAGGGCGTTGACCCCAAAGTATGTGCTACACCTGCCAGAAGTTTATCCTAGCACAACAAACGTGACAGCTTAGCAAAGCGAGGGGCGAAAGGGCCCGATAAGATAAAAGGCGCCCGGGGAGGCCAAAGGCACGGCTCACGCAGGAAGAAAGAAATTCAGGATCGAGAGGGGCGGCCAGGCAGTAAGGCCACTGAGTCAAGCAGCTCATTTTGCAGAAGGTTCTCGGCATCAAGGGCACGGAGCAGAGCATATGTATAAATCCAGCCTTGACCCTGGGAGTTGTGAAAGCAATAGGCTAATCTTACGTGTGCCTGAGAAATTCGGAGAGATCATCGTCAAGTACTTGACACACGCCTGAAACAGACTAAGTCTTCAACAAATGTTGCTATTTCTGTTCTTACTCTGAGCATCCTTATACTGATACACGGACTCTAGTTAACCTCCCAGCCTCAGTGACCAGGGTGTCTGCTTTGCCAATTAAAACTGTGAGACCCTGGGTCGCTGCGTTCTCTTTGTGCCTCAGTTTCTTCCATGTGCTACGGGACAGCATCAGGGGCGTGTAGGGCGGTTCTGGGCATTAACTGAGATAACATGGGAAAGGGGCTTAGGCGAGAGCCTGACCCAGGGCAAGCAGACGGTAACTGTTAGTAGTCACGATTGCCGCCATTGGCATCACCATCGTCGTTTGCCGTTACAGACTGGACAAAGAGAAACGGGGCCCTTGGGAAGAAGTGAATCCAGGGGAGGATTTCTTGGTGAGACAGGTATCTAGACCAGGGGTAGGCAAACTCGCTGCCACCTGTTTTTAAAGTAGAGTTTCATTGGAACACAGCCATGCCTGTCCATTTATGCATTGTCTAGGGCTGCTTTTATACACAACACCAGAGCTGAATGTTCTCTGGCCCTTTAAGGAAACATTGTCATCCTCTAGTGTAGAGGGGTCGTGGCACCTTGACAAGATGCCTCGGGTGGGTGCCAGTGAGCCATCTGACATCAGTTCATCGTCATTTTTCTTTGTGGTTCGACTTATCCTGCCGGGGAAACTCCCTTCTGTTGACCATTCATCTGTACATCCATCCACTCATGGGTTCCTTCCGCAAGCATTCATAAGTGCATACGTGCTAGGGATGGAGAAATGAACTAAGTCTCTGGAGAGAGGCGGACCAGTGAGCGGATAAGTACAGTTCAGTGCGACAGAGGCTGGGGGGCAGTGCAGGTGAGCCCATGCCATGCTCTTTGTGAGTAAGGAAGGGGTGCCCCATCCGAGAAGTCGGGGTTTGACGAACCAGTGGATCTCAGGCTGTCTTCACACTGGCTGTTCCCTCTGCCTGGAAAACCCATCCCATGGTTCTATGTGACTCTCTTGCTCTCGTATCGCTTGCAGGACTTTACTCAAATGTCTCCTTCTCGTAGACGTCTTCTCTTATAACTCCATGTAAAATGGCAGACCACTCCCCGACTCCTTAACTGCTTCCTTTCTTTTGTGTATCTTCTTTGCACATGTTAATATACCATTTAGTCATTCTTCTTTTAATCTTTGTTTCCATGACTTTGAAAGGGCCATGTGAGCAAGGATTTGTGCCTGTTTCGTTTCCTGTAATAGCTCCAGCACATCTACTGGTCCATGGCACCTAATAGATGGTTGCTTAATACTTAGGAAATGAATGAATCACCTCCTTTATTATAGTCAGTATACCTCTATTAATTCATCCATGGGTTACTTGTGTTTTTTTTTCAGCTGCGTCACGCTATTAGCATACACAGAGATGTTTTAGCTGTCTCAGGCCTCATGGTTTTTGTTTCTCTCTGTGTGTTACCATACCATGCTAATCACTAAGGGGAAATCTCTGTACTCGCGAAGCCAGCAGTGCGGACGGGGTTAACCCCAGGCCTTGCCACCCACCGAGCGCCCCAGAGATCCTCCTCTTGTCCTGACTTGTTGACTCTTCGTCTTCCTCTGGCTTTGCTGTAGTTTGTTTAACTTGGACTGTGCTGTCTCTGTTTTCTCCCTGATGTTTGCTGCCCTGGCTGGGCCTCCGGTTTGAAGTCAGCCGCCCAATGACCTCGACATTGTCACCTCTCCTCCAGCCACCAGCTGCACTCCACACGCCACCAACACTTTGGCCAGAGGGAGGGGACAGATGGCTCAGTCACCTCATTGCAGGCCAGCGCCCAGCCTGGACCGGCCTGACGGACGAGAGTATTGACAATCTGGCTGACCCTCATTCGATGGGCTGACACTCCCCGTATTTCACAGGCCGATGCTGGATGCGTATCAGAGAGGCTGTCAGGTCACCACATAGCTAATTAAAGCAATAAAGAGACAACAAGGCTAAGTGACCCCTTTCCCCATGGGAACCCGAGGCCTCTTATAGGAACTGGTGCCTCCTTTTCCCCTACAAGTTCAGGATATTAGAAAAGGTCCCAGCAAGCCCTCAAATCAGAAAAGAGACAAGGATAAGTTTCATACACTGGGTTTACCTCCCACTCTCCATCCAGCCCCATCTCCATCATTGTTTTAATTTTTATGACTCTAATCTGCCTTGTGCAAGGTAGAGCCACCAAAGCTTGTTCCTCTGGGGAGGAGTGTTTTGATAGAAGTCACTTGGACTCAGATGGCATTGATCGTTACCAGGTCTACGTGACTAAGAGCCACCGGGAGTGACATTGAAGGCGTCCAGAGGGCCAGCTCACCCTGGCCGCCTTGGCAGAAGGAAGAGCGCCAAAGCTGGAGTGAGACACCCCCGGGCAGGAGTGCCAGCTTTGTCATGTGCTAGCTGTGTGGCCTTGGCTTAGTTTTTAAGCCATTCTGAGCCTTGGTTTCATCATCCCTCAAATGCAGATGTGAGTTGTGTCAACCTTGGAGAGTCATTGCAAACATTAAACCAGTACGTGCTCAACCCCAGCTTCGTATCAGGACCATCAGAGGTGCTTGTGGAGCACACCTTTGGTGGCACTCAGCCAAGGCCAGCTGTTTCAGAATCTGGGGGGCTGGGCCTTCAGTTGTCCGGTATCCTTTAAAACTCTCCTTGGGTGGCTCTCATGTGCAGGCAGGGCTAAGATTCGCCAGCTCGAATGGCATCCAATGATTGCTAAGCTCTCCTCAGGGCGGGCACATAGGAGGAGGTTCATGCAGGCTGAGCTTCCCCTCTTCTCCATGACATACTTTGTTTCAAACACCTTTTTTGTACCTTCCTGCCTCAAGGAGAGAACGTGGGATGTGACCCTGCACAGCCGTCCCCAAACCCCCCAGCATCATTCCAGCACAGCCCTCGGGGCCTCGGGGGCTTCTACTGGCAAGTTATGAAGGGGATCCAGTTTCTCTTTCCTCCACAAAGACTGTTCCGCCCTGGTCGTTACTATAATTCTGTATGGAAACCCTCTCGGCACCACTTTTTGACCTATTCCAAAGAGGCTGCTGACTCTCAAATGTCACTCATGGTATCACGGGCTTCTGATCCCTACACTAGGTGTCACAATGTCCTACAGCTCTGCCATGGGGACCCAACTCACACCCAGCTGCAGTCAAGGTGCAGCTGGAGGAAAATCCTTACTGGACCAGACCAGAAAAAATGTTGGGGATACACATGCAAACAAGGGTTGCCCGTGCCCGAGACAGCCCACTGAAGAGATGGCAGTTGATGGTCCTATTTCATGTATCTCAGAGACTTGATGAAAGAGTAGAAGTTAAAATTTGTTGAGGTGTTCAAACAATGATATTCTGGCAATGCATCCAGGAGTCACATTTATGGCCTTCTCGGTGAACTCGGATGGGTTACTTGGCCTCTTTGAACCTCGGTGTCTTCCTCTGTGAAATGGACGTATTGATGGCCCCTCTCACGCAGGTGCCGTTGTGATGCTTAAATGACTGGCCACACGCAACGTGCTTAGAGTAAAGTCTGGTACACAGTTGGATTTCTATACGGAAAGTGATGATTGTCGTTATTATTTAACACAGTTTAATTGGATGCCTCCTGCATGTCAGACAACAGGGAGACATGAGAAGTACAAATGGGGAGGAGACAGGGCCCCTGCTTTGCCCTCCTCCTGATACAGCCAAGGAGGCAGATGTGTCTGTCCAAAGAGGAAATGACCATAGAGGTCAACTGGTATTTATGAAGGTTCTGCTGTGTGTCAGCACTGTTATATGACCTTGACCCATCAGTGAGCAAAACGGACTTTCTTGCCCTCCAGGAGCTTGTGTTTTAGCAAGGAACAATAAGCATGCCATAAGAAAAACAAATAAAATAGAATATGTTAGAAGGTGATACATGCAATAGGAAAAGGAGGATGGGAAAATAAAAGGGAAGAAAAGATTCTCCGGGAATATAGTGGTCTAAGCAGGTAGCCCCATGAAAGATATGTCTAACCAGGACCTGTGAATGTGATCTTATTGAGAGAGAAAGGTCTTTGCAGATGGAATTAAGTTAAGGTTCTCACGATGAGGTCATCCTGAGATATCCCGGTGGATCCTAAATCCAGTAACAAGTGTCCTTAGAAGAGAAGAGACAGGGAGGAGACGTGCACGTAAAAATGGGAGCAGAGGCCAGAGAGACGCAGCCACCAGAAGGTGGGAGAGGCAAGGGTCCTCTGTGGACCGTCAGAGGGCACACAGCCCTACCAGTGCCTTAATTTCAGGCTTCGGCCCTGCAGAACCGTGAACAAACACATTGTTGTTGTTTCAAGCCACAATAGTTTGTGACAATTTTTTATGGCAGCCCGAGGACATTGCTGTGGAGCAAAGGGAAGGGCACTGCTCTCTGTGGAGGCGGGGGAGGTACAGAAATCAGCAGATCGTTCCCGGTCCCTAACTGATTCCTAGCTGGTTCCTGATTTAGAGAGGCGCAGGGATCCTTTCTCCCACTGACGGGATGGGAACGCTGAGAGAATGAGCAAATAGGCATATCACCAAAGACCTCCTGGGGAGTTGCCAGCTTGTTCAGGAAAATAGAGTAGATGAAGCACCTGAGTTTTGGGTTCTATGACTGGTCTACCACTTACTGATCATAGCTCTGGGAATTGCACTTCTGCTCTGTGAGTCTCTGTTTCCCCGTCTGTCCGGTGGAGATAGTAAGACCTTCCGTGTGTGTACCTTACAGGCTGGGAGGGGGATCTGACGAGCTCAGGTTTGTGTGGCCCTTAGCACAGTGTCCTGTCTCTGACAAATGACAAGTGACCGCTGGGTTTATTTCTCAGACTCATTGCCTAGTTCAGACTCTGACAAGTGTACATGTGAAGATGTATGTATGTGTGTGTATACATATAGTCTCGTCTAAAGGTGTTTACATATTATATCTATACATATACATGTGTGTCTATGTATATTTTATGTGTATGTATGTTATTTTTGCATGTATATGTATACAGTCTCATCCAAAGATGATTATGTATGATATGCATGTGTGTATGCATGTGTATGTACATGTTGTGTGCAAATGTGTGTGTGCACTCATGTTATGTGTGTATGCATGCTGTATATATATGTGGGGGGATGTGGCTGTATATAAGCATACAGCCTTGTCCGAAGGTAACATATGCATGCATGCGTGTGTTTTCATGTATATGCATATGTCCGAATGTATTCTTGTGTGTGTACTGCAACAGGCAGGTGCATGTGCATGCTTATATGTACCCATACTCTGTGTGCCCGCATGTGTATGTGTGTGTGTGTGTGCACACATGTACGCACACACAAAGTGCTTTCTCAAGCTGCCCTTCTCTCCAGGAGTAGTGACGAAGGACAGTCCCGTGGCCGCCCTGGCTTCCAGCTCACCTGACCCAGCAGGCGCTCGGTGCACACGCCCAGCTGTGGCTGCCTGCCTGGCTGAGCCCCAGGGCCCGATCATGTCTGAGATAAGAAGAGCCCTCTAGGTCCCACAGCAGGGGACAGAATGGTTAACAACTTTGGTGGAGAAAACCGAGCTAAAATGGGTTAAAATACCTGATTTTTGCAGCCCCGGGAGGTTACATTCAGCTTTCAGACCTTCTTCCCTCTCCTCCCCCCTTCACTCTCTCACTCTCTTTTCCTGCCTCCCGATGAAAAATATGCTCCGGCTTTAATAGAATTACCCCCAGAGCCATCAATGCAAACACTGTTTCAGGGCAATCTCATTCGAACAAATGTACTTTTATTTGAACAGTGTTACTTGAAAAATTAAATCGCAGTATCTGTTCCCTTTCCCCTCCCCCCAGCCAACTATACAGCCATCACAATGGGGAGGAGAGGAGAGCAGAGCTGAAATTCCTCAAATGAATTTGATCTGATTTAATGATTCCTCTCTGCATTAATTAACAGTGAAACCAGCCGATACGTTATGTCAATCACAGATGCATCCACGGGCATCCATTTTATTTTTGGAACCGACTGAATA